>CM064497.1:45821202-46241202 GCA_032716605.1 Paralithodes platypus | reverse complement strand
AACGCAGAGCGGTCGTGAAACATTTGCCCATAGGGAATTGGAATGCCCATGTATATTTTGTATGGAAGAATAACAAAGATATCTCATCTTTTTTGGTTGGTATAGAAACTTTAAACCTCCCTTATCAATGTCCTTTATAAAATGATGCTTGTAGCAGTCTGTGGTTGTAGAACGGGAAGGAATTTAATATAATGCCCATGGGCAAAAGTTTTGCGACAGCTCTTACGTGTATATACGGTATATAAACTACAGTAACCGAAACGGATGTCACATATATATATATATATATATATACTGTATACTGTATGACACTGTATATATTGACTATAGGTTTGACTATAGCTGGATGGGTTGCTGGGTGAATCAATGCTGCTAATATCTGGTGTTTACAGTAAGCCGTCTATGAGCTACAATCCTGGATGGGTTTCTAACATTTTTTGGAGAAGCCTATATGATACTCTGGCAAAGTATTTTAGACATTTTAAGATCATTCGCTTCATTTCATTGTCAATATTATTTTTTTTTTTCGTTCCATTTACGTGTCGATTTTTTCCTGGCGTTTCTTAGCGGGCCTGTTGTGTAGGACGAACTAGCCTTGGGCCGGACATTTTTATACCAAACATTTACAAATTTATCTCGAAGGGGGGTCTTGTGTGTGTTTTATATGCTTGATAGAGATCTAGGGAGCAACGTATAATATTGATAATGAAAATAATAATTCAAAGTAGAACATCCAATACAAATAATATCGTCTCTCACAAACTTAAAAGTGTACATAAATAACCAACCTGAATGATCAATATGATAATGAACACCTGTATACGTAACCTTATTATGATGAAACAAACAAAGAGTCCTATGAATATCTAACGTGAATGATGAAACATAAAATGAACACCTGTATACGTAACCTTATTATGATGAAACAAACAAAGAGTCCTATGAATAATGTTGAACCTACGGAGCACACCCGGGGCTAATGATATATTGTACGTCAAGGAATCAGAGCCATAATAGGAAAATCATGAGCAATTTTAGTTATATAGGAAAATAATGAACGCTTTTAATTTTAGGATGTCTATCTTCAGGAAAAATTCGACACCTAATTGGTACGAAAGGTCTCAAATTTGACAACGAAATATATATTCATCTATTTTTTGCAAGAATAAAAAAAAAAAAAAAAAAAAAAAAAAATGTTCTGTTGCAAAAGGGGTTAAACTATATACTGTATATATATATATTATATATGATAATCTCAAACAACCGATATTAACAAACCAATGGGTAGCTTAAATGTGTGTACTTTGTTTTCCATTACTGTACTTAAGGGGAGATGGTTGTTTATTCTGGTCCCCCTTCTCCCTCATGTTTAGCCCCATTAGTTTTCAAATTTCAAAACCTTTGGCCCACTAGTTTTATCGACTTTATGGCATTTCGCCCAATTTCTTTGTCAATATTAAGACCATTCGTGCCATTCAGTTGTCAATTTTTTTCCAGGTGAGCGATAGCAAGCCTGTAATTTAGGCGGAACCGACCTTCGGCCAGAACATTTTTCTACCTAAATATTTACAAATTTATCTCCAAAGGGGAATTTTAGGGTAGTATATTAAGCATGATGGAGGTCTAGGGAGGAAGCCAAAAACAATAAATAATTAGATGAATAAACTAATAAGGTAATAAATAAACCCTACCCCCATATGTGTGTATATATTGTTGGCCATTACTTTGCTTAATGTAGATACAATAGCAACAATACAACTAGCGCTGGGGCAGTTGCAAATGTTGCCGGGTGTACAGTGACTTAACACAAACCCTCTACCCAGTATATTATGGCTATCATTAGACGATTTTGTACAGCTTGGGAAGAGTCTATGGGAATCAAAAGATTAAGGACTTAATTAACCCTCTAACTTCCATCTACCCTTCCTAATCTGAATATAATCGTTTAATAATAGCCAGAAAACAGAAAAGAAATGCGGAATCGGATCTTGGAAGAATGGACTGAGGGTGGGGTTTGAGTACTATTAATGGGACGTTATTTGTTTTATATATATATATGTATATATATATATATATATATATATATATATATATATATATATATATATGTATATATTGCCTGACGCCGTGATCCCCGAAGGGGTGGCCAGGAACGTAACGCCCCCATGCACCTCTGTCCCCAGTCAGTCGACGCCCCTCCTCCTAACCACCACCGCCTTCACCCATATACTTCTACACTCCGTACTTCCACCTCTCTTTCGGTTTACCTCTCCCTCTCTGTCCTTCCACCTCACTCTCGTACACGCTCTTAGTTATTCTCTCGCTTCCCATACGTTCCATATGGCTGAACCATCTCAGGGTGTTTATATAATTATATATATATATATATATATATATATATATACAGTATATTACAGTCAGACTGTGAAATGTAGTCTTTTCGTGAAATGGCTAAATATTTTAGTCAGTCTGTGAAATGACTGGTTACTAACTGAATTGTGTTAGGTTAGGTAGGGCAGGATAGGTTAGGTTTTTTTTTTTTTTTTTTTTTTTTTCTATGTGATTGAGGGAGGCAAAAGGCATAACTGCCTATAGCGAGTGCCTCCCCCATAGTTGAAAGAGTGACAGGGCCAAAGTCAAGGGACGTTCGAGCCAAAATGCCTGGACACACGGAGTTTAAAGCAATTTAAGTCATAGGAAGAGGGAAAGACTGATTCTGGGAGAGAGTTCCAGAGCTCAGCTGTTGAGTAGAAGAAAGTTTGAGAGTAACGTTTCACTCTTGGGTTGGAGAGTTGCACAGAGTAGGGGTGGATTGAGTTGCAAGACGGGTACCACGTGCCCTACGTAAAGGAGGTGGTATGCACTGGGATAGCTCTGAGGAACACTGATTATTATAGTAGTGATAGAATAGCGAGAGAGATGCAACATTGCGGCGGAGAGAGAGAGAGATTGCAGAGAGTTGGTGAGTGGACGGGAGTTAATGATACGAAAGGCCTTCCTTTCAACTTTGTCTAGGAGAGCGGTGTGAGAGGAACCTCCCCACACATGTGAACAATACTCAATACAAGGTTAGGTTTGGTTAGGTTAGGTTATGTTGATCTCTACCTTTCAAATGTTAGATATAGATCAATATAACCTAACCTAACCTAAGCTATCCTGACCTACCTAACCTAACCCAATTCACTTAGTAACCAGTCAGTGTTAACCCTCAGTGTTATTTATGGAGTGATGTTATTTATGGATTGATGGACGCAGCTTCTTTATGGAGTGATGCTATTTATTGATGTTATTTATGGATTGGTAGACGTGGGTTATTTATGTACTGATGTTAATTATGCTATTGATGATATTTATGATATTTATTGATTATATTTATTTGGATGTTATTTATGGATTGATGGACGTAGGTATAATATGGATTGCTGCATGCAGGGTATGTTTTCTACTGACCAGTCGGGCAGGCTGGATCTTGTATTCATTTTATCTCAAAAAGTGTTTACTCTTGGGGTTATTTTTTTTATTGAATATATTTTCGTTTTAGTAATTTAAAAAACTAATTTTAAATCAAGGATTTTACTAGGTTGCGTTGTGTATAGCTAGTTCCATTATGTTGTTATTCTTATATATTGTATCTTAAATCATACTAATCTTCTGTGTGTGTGTGTGTGTGTGTGTCAGGAGCTAAGGTTGGCTAATGATTTTCTCTCTCTCTCTCACTCACAGTTTTTTTTCTCTCTCTCACTCACACCCACACACACACACACTCTCTCCACACAGTACAGTATATTATCCACCTGGTCAGCCCCTCCCATCTGGCTCGCACATTTGTTGTCTCCTGAACCTCGCCCTCTTCCTGTCCTCCTCCTATAGTATCCTACTCCCCCTTTTCCTCCTCCTCCTCCTCCTTCAGTATCCTCCTCCTCCTCCTCCTTCAGTATCTTCCTCCTCCCCCTCCTTCAGTATCTTCCTCCTCTTCCTCCTTCAGTATCTTCCTCCTCTTCCTCTTTCGGTATCCTACTCCTCCTCCTCCTTCAGTATCTTCCTCCTCCCCCTCCTTCAGTATCTTCCTCCTCTTCCTCCTTCAGTATCTTCCTCCTCTTCCTCTTTCGGTATCCTACTCCTCCTCCTCCTTCAGTATCTTCCTCCTCCTCCTCCTCCTTCAGTATCTTCCTCCTCTTCCTCCTTCAGCATCTTCCTCTTTCGGTATCCTACTCCTCCTCCTCCTTCAGTATCTTCCGCCGCCTCCTCCTCCTTCTTCAGTATCCTCCTATAGTATCCTGCTCCTTCAGTATCCTCCTCCTTCTCCTTCTTTCGTCGTCCTCCGCCTCCTCCTCCTGAACCTCGCTCTCTTCCTGTCTTTCTCCTTTAGTGTCCTCCTCCTCTACCTCCTTCTTGTCCTCCTCTTCCATTTCCATTATCCAATCCTTAATCTCCATCGCCTCCTCCCCCACCTCATATTTCTCCATCTCCATTTTTATCGTCTCCTCCTACTCCTCTATTCCTCCTCCTTCACCATCTTCTTCCACAACCCCCCCCCACCCCCCACCCCCACACACACCCACTCTCCTCACCCACTCAGAATTACTCACTTGCAATGTTCGGGCTATGCTGAAGTTCAACCACACTCCTCGTCATCATCATTTAGGGTTTTTTCTGGATCCCCTTCTCCCTCATGGTTAACCCCATTAGTTTTGAGAATATTAGACGTTCGCCCCATTTATTTGTCAATTTTAAGACCTTTCGTGCTATTTAGATGTCGCTTTCTTCCTGGCGAGCAATAGCGAGCATGCAATTTAGGAGGAGGGCCGGGACTTTTTTACCGAAAAATGTACACATTTGTAATATTTCTTTAAAGCGTGATGGAGGTTGAGTGGTACTTGGAAAGTAGACAGAATGGATAAAAAACACCATCTGAGGAAGAGCACTTTATTGACAACGTTTCGCAGATAGCTTCATCAGATAGCTTCATCAGGTCATCAGTGACCTGATAAAGCTATCTGCGAAACGTCGTGATGGAGGTTTAGGACAAACATATTTCTTTAACTATAACTCCCCTTAAGTATAATGAGATTGGTAACATGTATAAAGGGTTCATAATGAGATATGTTCGCTCGGGAGGCTGCAGTGTGATAACCAGAACGCCATTATCAGTATGTAGCAGTCTCGGAAATAACAGAACTTCCATTGTATTGACTCGGAGAACTCGGTAGCCATATAATGATTCTGTTGAAATACTGTCATCGGTATATTGATGTTACGAGCCTCGGTAGATGGAGATATTTGGAGTTGTTGTTCATACCGGTATAGTTTGTATCTTGATATTGTTACAGTGTTGGTCAAAATACTGTATGTGTATGTGTGTATTCACGCTGATTACAGTTGCTGTTTTGGTAAGTGTGTGTGTGGGGGGGGGGGGGGGTTATATATAGTTTTACCATGTGTATGAAGGAGACAAAAGGCAATGCTTCTCATAACAACCGTCCCCCCCAAAAAAAAAAAAAAAAAAAGTAAAAGGAGTGACAGGGAATCACATTGAAAGTACTGTACGTTACAGTTTAAATGTCAGGACAGACGGAGTTTGAAACAGTTCAAGTCATAGGATGAGGATGTATGGATGTATTAATGTGTGTGTTTGTATGTATGTATATTTGTATATATGTGTATAGCCTATGTATCATGTGCAGAAATATCCTCGACCAGTCCATCTGCTATTATTTCAACCCTTCAGTTATTTCCCCCAAACCCCGTCCATCCGGCCCCAATGACGTCACAGGACAACCGGACACACATTCCCCAAGTCTGGAGGGGTGTATACCACGGCCCTCTCTATCTAACCCCTTCAGGAGGAGGATCACGCGTTTTGACAATTTATTTTGGCTATCATTAGACAATTATATTTAGATTAGGAAGGGTGTATGGAAGTCAGAGGGTTAATTGAGACCGTCTACTCTTTACACTTTTAATCCCCACTGATCATTCATAAGCTGTATAAAATCGTCTCACGATAGCCAGAATAAACTGTCAAATGAGACATAATCCTCAAAGGGTTACTCAAATCTTCATCATTTGACTTGAACACAATCGGCTGGTGGTAAGTTAAGCAAAATCGGTTGAAGGAAAATAAAGCAAAATCGTCTGGAAGTAGCTATAGTAAACTGGTCGGAAGGTAACTGGAATAACATCATAGGTGACAGTGGGTGTTCCTTACAGTGTACACTTGTTGACACACACACACACACACACACACACACACACACGCATACATACATGCATAAACACACACACACACACACGCATGCATACATACATAGATACATACATACTGTAACCGCGATGTCGAGGGTTCAAATCCACCAGAATGCAATTTTTTTGTTTTTTTTGGCCATCCTGATGGAGAGGATTGTATCGTGGTCGCTCCCTAGCCAGGCTGCTCAAATATCAGTTTATGTTAGCCTAAGCCTACAGTACTTCTCACCAGTGCATCTGCATATGTACGTATGTACAGTCACGAGCATAAATACTGCAACATCAACCAGATATATGCCCCTTCGTCTCTGAAGGTATTGCTAAACCTTTTATTCAAACTGACAATAATTTCTTTATTTAATTCTAGCTACCGTCAGACAATGTTATTCAGTTTAGTATAGACCTCTCGTGATAAAGGAGTTGACGTCTGGTTGATGTCGCAGCATTTATGCTTGTGACTGTACATGGTGGGAACCCAGGCACCTCATGGTTGCCAAATATAGCATGTGACCTCGTAGTTAAGGTAAAATATGCATTGTACTCTACCTAGGTTAACTCATGAACTGCTAGAACATGTGCAAAATAAAAAGTCAAGTTGAGGGAGGCAGGGAGGGTGGGGTATAAAGGGTGGGGGGGAGAGGAGTGGAGGATGTGGTATGGAGAGATGCCACTACTTTTTATGTGTTACCCAATTTGAAACATTTCCCAGCACTGGCAGGGTATTTGAAGGGTTGTTTTAACACATGTTTAAATACCATGCTTCCGGAAGGACCGTCGCAGTCCCTGGGTTAAGAAAACAAATCTATCTTTTCAGCCTTACGGCTGCAAGTGACAATAAATCGACATACATACATGCCCACACACACACACAAACACACTCCATACATACTTACATACATACATATATACATACAGTACATGCATGCACAAGCAAACACACACAATATATATATATATATATACATATATATATATATATATATATATTATATATAAATGAGTGAAGATGGGGAAAGCATCAGGAATAAATGGAGTGTGTGGGAAAATGCTGAGGTATGGTGGTGAGACAGTAATCGAATGGGTATGGCAAATGTGTAAACTAACATGGGAGAAGAGTAGTGTACCTGATGATTGGAAGACAGACATAATTTTCCCCCTATATAAGGGTAAAGGGGAAATAGGAGTGTGTGGTATCCACTGGGGAATATGTCCTCTAAGCATAGTAGGGAGGGTGTAAAGTAGGGTAGTGATTGAGAGACTGAGAGCGAGAACGGAGAAATGGATAGGTGACGAGCAGGGCGGGTTTAGGAAGGGAAGAGGATGTGTAGATCAGACTTTTACCCTGAAATGTGTTGTGGAAAAATATGTGGAGAAGCAACAAAAGCTGTATGTTGCCTTTATGGACTTGGAGAAGGCCTAAGACAGAGTGGATTGAGAAGGTATGTGGAAAGTACTGTGAATATATGGAGTAAATGGCAAGTTGCTAAAAGCAGTGAAGAGCATGTATGCGGGTGCAAAGGCGGCAGTACGTGTGGAGAATGAGCAGAGCGAGATCTTTGATCTGAATGTTGGGTTGAAACTGGGGTGTGTGATGTCCCCTTGCTTGTTTACTGTATATATGGATGGAGTCATGAAAGAAATACAAGGAAGAGTAGTGGATGTTGGTGTATCGCTGATAAGGGAGGGAAAAGAGTGGAAGTTATCTTTACTGCTGTTTGCTGATGATACAGTTCTGATAGCGATAATGAATGGGAGTTGCAGGGTCTGGTAAATATGTTTGGATCAGTGTGCGAAAAACGGTATCTGAAGGTAAATGCAGGGCAGAGCAAGGTTATGGTATTCGAAAGGGGTGGAGCCACAGAGTGTGAGGTGAAGTTGTACAGTCAGGCTATGGAGAATGTGAGCTCATTTAAATATCTGGGCAGTGTAATGAGTAAAGATGGGAGTATGGATGAAGAAGTGAGGGAGAGGGTGCAACAGGGGAAGAGGGTTGTAGGAACAATGAAAGCAGTAACAAGAAATAGGATGGTCAGCATGGAAGTAAAGAAGTCATTGCATGACAGTGTGGTAATCTCGGCATTGATTTACGGAAGTGAAGCATGGACGTTGGTGGAGAGACTCAGACCAAGAGTGAGAGAGGTGGAAATGAGTTACTTGAGAAGTGCGTGCGGAGCTACATGGAGTGATAGACTGATGAAAGAGGAAGCAAGAGAGAGGTGTGGTATGGATGTAGACATGCTGGAAAGTGTGAAAAGGAACACCTTGAGATGGTTCGGCCATCTAACCACATAATAGAACGGAAAGACAGTGTGAAAGACCTTGGGGTATTAATGTCTGAAAATATGGGTTTCAAAGTACATAACCAGGTCAAAGTGGCGGCTGCGAAACGTCTAACGGGTTGGATTCTGCATACTTTTAAAACACGCGGGGAATTGCCTATGATAACGCTCTTCAAATCTCTAGTGCTACCACGGCTTGAATACTGTAGCGTATTAACATCCCCATACAAAGCAGGTGAAATAAATGACGTAGAGAGTGTACAAAGAAATTTCACTTCGCATATAAGTTCGATAAAACATCTACACTATTGGGAGCATTTAAGAGCACTGAATCTGTACTCACTGGAACGTAGAAGAGAACGTTACCTAATAATATACACATGGAAAATCGCAGAGGGTTTAGTACCAAACCTACATACTCCGATAGTCATGAAATTCAGTGATAGGAGAGGCTGGGAATGCGAAATCCCCCGGATGAATAACAGGGGTGCTATGGGCTCTCTGCGAGAGGGCTGGTTATCACACAGAGGCCCACGTCTCTTCAACAAACTCCCACGGTGAGTAAGAGACATGAGGGACATCTCGTTAGACAACTTCAAGAGAGCCCTAGATGTCGAACTGCAAAAAGTGCCAGACGAGCCCATCCTCGCAAGGGAGCGAGCTGTCGCTTCAAACAGTCTACTGCACCAGATCACCACCCATAACGAGGGGCGTCGCGCTCCTTGGTGCCGCTAGAAGAGTGGCGAACACATCAAAAGGTATCAAAAGGTATATGGAATGTATGGGAAGCGAGAGAATGACTAAGAGGGTGTACGAGAGCGAGCGAGGTGGAAGGACAGAGAGGGAGAGGTGAACCGAGAGAGAGGTGGAAGGATGGAGTGAATAAGTATATGAGTGAATGCAGTGCTGGTTGGGAGGAGGGGCGTCGACTGACTGGGGACAGAGGTGCTTGGGGGCGTTTCATTCGTGGTCACCCCTTCGGGGATCATGGCGTCAGGCTATATATATATGGTACGAATGATGACACGTGGAGAAACAGAAAAACTAATATAAAAAGGAAAATAAACACAACAAAATAATGATGAATGTTGAGTACAAGCCAGTGGCCGGGAAGGTGAGGGTGAGTTAGTTAGTTATGGCCCCAGTATTATAACAGCGGCCAGACATTTCCGTCATTCAGCCGCTCCTCTTCCTAAAACAAGGGTGTCCGGTTAACAGAGTACCCCAAGTCCTCCCGGGTTCATGTTCAGCCACATTATATATATATATATATATATATATATATATATATATATATATATATATATATATATATATGTATATATATATATATATATATATATATATTATCAAGCATGATAGAGGTCCAGGTAGCAAAGTAAAGAAAAACACATACAAAAATACCGTCTTTTGTCGTATCATTATAGTCAGTTTGTGCTCGGCTGACGGTAAATTGAATCCCATAGTACTGGGTTTTTCGATCCTCCAAGGAAATATATATACTGATTACGTCTCGATCTCCTATTAATACCTGGTGTTCATAATTAACCTATTCCGTACCGGTGACGTCCTTTTCATTATTTCTGCCAACTATTAGACGATTTTGTTCAGCTTAAGAAGGAAGTTTACCAATCAGAAGGTTACAAACTATCTCAATCTCTTTAGCCTACTATATATTCTATTTTAGCTTCATAAAATCATCTAAATGTGTCTGAAGTCAAATATAAACATAATTGGATACACAGTCTTCGTAATAGCTGAGTACAAAAAGGGAAACATGGCAATTTACCCTCAGCTGGTAAACAAACAGACTATAGATAATTACGTGTGACTTTCAAAGGAGCTGAGGGAGTCATAAAGATTAACCCCTTGAGGATTATGACGCATTTTGACAGTTTCTTCTGGCTATCATTAGACGATTTTATACAACCTAGGAAGGATCTTTAGGAATGAAAGGGTAAAACCTATGTCGATTAACTCTCTACCTCCAACAAGTTCTTCCTAGGTTGAATAAAGTCGTCTGATGAAAACCAGAATAGACTGTCAACACCCGTCATAATCCTCAAGGGGTTAATTAACTGATAAATCGATTTTAGGAGTATAGTTGGTTGTTGGAAGGAACATAATAATTGATATTGGTTCAGGGGTAATTTATCGAGAGGACTTCCCTAGTGGTTAAGGCCCCATTAATTGCTCTTTCCATTCACATATGCATAGCCTACGTGAATTGCAGTTGGGATGTGTGTACATGCTTAGATTGATATGCAGGATTCGAAGTTGCATAATAAATCGTAGGCAGTGTCCACCATTCTTTAACTGTCTTCGTGGTGCGATGCATAAGGTGTTGATTTTCGGTGTCAGCATCCTGGATTCGAATCCACGGACTGCCACATGTGTTTGTAAATTTCATTAATCGATTTTAGGAGTATAGTTGGTTGTTGGAAGGAACATAATAATTGATATTGGTTCAGGGGTAATTTATCGAGAGGACTTCCCTAGTGGTTAAGGCCCCATTAATTGCTCTTTCCATTCACATATGCATAGCCTACGTGAGTTGCAGTTGGGATGTGTGTACATGCTTAGATTGATATGCAGGATTCGAAGTTGCATAATAAATCGTAGGCAGTGTCCACCATTCTTTAACTGTCTTCGTGGTGCGATGCATAAGGTGTTGATTTTCGGTGTCAGCATCCTGGATTCGAATCCACGGACTGCCACATGTGTTTGTAAATTTCATTAATCGATTTTAGGAGTATAGTTGGTTGTTGGAAGGAACATAATAATTGATATTGGTTCAGGGGTAATTTATCGAGAGGACTTCCCTAGTGGTTAAGGCCCCATTAATTGCTCTTTCCATTCACATATGCATAGCCTACGTGAGTTGCAGTTGGGATGTGTGTACATGCTTAGATTGATATGCAGGATTCGAAGTTGCATAATAAATCGTAGGCAGTGTCCACCATTCTTTAACTGTCTTCGTGGTGCGATGCATAAGGTGTTGATTTTCGGTGTGAGCATCCTGGATTCGAATCCACGGACTGCCACATGTGTTTGTAAATTTCATTAATCGATTTTAGGAGTATAGTTGGTTGTTGGAAGGAACAATAATTGATATTGGTTCAGGGGTAATTTATCGAGAGGACTTCCCTAGTGGTTAAGGCCCCATTAATTGCTCTTTCCATTCACATATGCATAGCCTACGTGAGTTGCAGTTGGGATGTGTGTACATGCTTAGATTGATATGCAGGATTCGAAGTTGCATAATAAATCGTAAGCAGTGTCCACCATTCTTTAACTGTCTTCGTGGTGCGATGCATAAGGTGTTGATTTTCGGTGTGAGCATCCTGGATTCGAATCCACGGACTGCCACATGTGTTTGTAAATTTCATTAATCGATTTTAGGAGTATAGTTGGTTGTTGGAAGGAACATAATAATAGTTAATATCTGTGTTATTAATGGAGTTAAACCTTTCAAGATACGATGATGCATTTGTTTTCTGGCTATTATTAGACGATTTTATTCAGATCAGGAATTAGTAGGGTCATTTGCTTGGAATCCGTGACCATTTTGTTCCTACCTTTTTCTCTCGATGGATTTGACAACCTAAACCATTTTAAAGGAAAATTAGCTCCTATGCCCCTCTGAAAAATGATGGCTAACTCTGCTAGAGCCCAATATTGAAAATGGCCGCTAACGCCATCTTGAAAAACATGAAATGTAATATCTCTGGCATCAGATGAGCTACAAGTGTCCTTTTTCACTAATTCTGGCATTACAAATCCACTATAATGGTTATTGTATTGTATTGTATTGTATATTGTATTGTTATTGTATTGTATTATACTAATTGTACATACTAATCTGCCACTTCACTGTCACTACATGATTCACTGTATGAGCCACTATCAGAATCACTGTCCTCACTTTCGTTGCTATCATCACTGTTGTTCTCTGCCTGCGGTGTATATCTAATATTACTTTTTTACTGTTTCGGATGGATCGCATGCCCATCTGATGAAAATCGCCGACTTGTGAAGTGACCGAAATAATGGATAATAGAAGAGAGAGTGAAGAGTTACCAGACAAGACATTAAATGAATACGAGTGCATTTTACTCTGTGGTAAGCGATGTACCGCAGATGATCGTTTGGAAAACATTACACCTGAGAAGTGGGAATCCATCCGGGAAAAGTCTTTACAATGGAAAGAACTTGATAAGTTTCAACATATACATGAAAATGTGGATTGGGAGAAGGGACCAAAGGGTCACCACATGCATAGCACTTGTTACGCATCTTTATCCAGCAAGCGCAAGTTCTCTCAAGCCGAAAAACGCAAACACAAATCCGAGGAACGTCTTGAAAGAGATGAAGCATCAGATCAACAAGACCCTTCCCCAGAGGCCAGTGCACCTAAAAGGCTCCGCTCCAGTATGGGTGTCCTTCACGATAAGACTCTATGTGTGTGGTGCATGAAAGGGGCATACAAGAGTAGTGATCGTGACAAGCAGATTTTACGCCTATCAAAAGTAGATGCCTGGACTAAATTCAAGTTACATACTGTCCGTCTGGAAGATGAGGTCATGAGATTGAGACTTGACATTCTGATTGCATCCATCCCAGATAGTCAAACAGCATTTGGGTTGGAAATCCGCTACAATCGTGCGTGCTGGCGCAAATATGTAAGCGACCACATGCCCCTTTCAGATGAAAGCACTCAACATCTGCAGCATTTAAACCTCCGAGAGGCCCAAGCTCTCTTCTTTCATCATATTCGTCAAGTCACCTTCAAAGACCATGAAATTCGCACACTGCAAGGCCTGCTGCAGGACTATAAGCGCATTATCTCAAATCACGGACATAACTCAGTAGTAAATCCAGCTACTTAAAGGAAATTCTCGTCAATGAATTTGGGGAAGACATCGGATTTCATGAACGCATTCAAAAGAATGTGAGTGAACTGGTATATTATACAAAAGCAGCAAGTACATACATCGAGGCGGCAATATCTTCATTGGGTGTCAGCAATGATCAGTTGGTGATGAATGTTGCGGCACGACTCAAAGAGCAAGTCATCAGGAAAAATACTATTCCCTGGCTCCCATATATACACGAGTTGGAGAGAGAAGAAGACCTCAGTGAACTCCTGCTGAAGCTGCTTACATGGCTGAAACACCCAAATAAGTCTGCAATTGATGACAGTCCATCCGTCCGATCGATTGCATCTATCCTCACAAGCTACATCACTGGAAAACGCACTGCATTTGAGATAAATCTCTCTGTCTTGCTACATGGACTGACCAAGAGTAGGAAGATAGTCGACATACTGCACAAAGATGGACTGGGCATCAGTTACAATGTCGTACTTATGCTGCGAGATTTTTGGGTGGTCAATGACCTCAAGTGCTTATCTGATTGCCCCTTCGAACTAGCTGAGGGTAAGCCTGCTATCGCTATAGTCGACAACGATGACTTCAAGAGCGACACACTGACCGGTGCTGGCCAGTCACACCGCACTAATGTCATGTTTGTGCAGCCAGAATCATTTGATACAGAACTTCCTTCTGAGAATCACGAGGATAGACCAGTTCCCGGTGCCAACTTTGCATCAAACTTCTCGACAACCCTCAAAGAGCTCGGAAGTGAAATGCAAAAAGTCAACCCATACAAGACAGCGAAGCGTGGGGAACCACCTCTCAGGAAGCCACCAGCTGATCAAAGTACTCCTCCTCCTGACACATCGGTGCAAAGAATTCGTGGTGTGATCCATGCATTGGCCAGGGCGCAAGATAACCGAACGTGACCTAAGCCAGAAGAACAGACTGTGCCTGGGTTTTCAGGGTTTCACGCCAGCATGTCAAATGCAGATGAGAAGAGTCAAGCAATATACCACATGACCTATCCCAACCCACCCAGTAAGACAATTCTCAATGATGTGATGTGTAAGCTTGCAAAATCAATCGAAGAAAAAAAGATGCCTTTTGCAATAATTGTTGGTGATCATCCTGTCTACGTGCTCATGCTAGAGTTGAAAAGTGAGAATGCTGAGCTGTTCAGCAAAATCTTACCATTCATGGCACCCTTCCACATCCAAATGTCGTTCATCTACACTATATACAAGAGGTTTAAGGGATCTGGCATCTCAGATGTGTTGGTGGCAGCTGGTGTTACAGCAGACGGGTCTGTTGATCAGGCCCTTCGTGGAAAACATGTTAAGCGTGGGGTTCGCTGCTTGCGACTATTCTACGAGACTCTGGTCCACCATGTCATAGACAAACGTTTGGAAGATTCCCCTCTATCTGAAGAAGTAAAGGCATCCCTTGCCAAGCTTCGACATCCGATTGATGCACAGGAACTTGCAGATGAACATGCAGAGCTAGAGAGAAATGCTGAGCTGAAGGACCTCGTTGATGCTCTCTTCAAGGACTTTATGGGTGCCCCACAAGCAGAATACTGGATATCATTCATGGAAATGGTTGAGGTTCTAACTCAAAATATCCATGCAATCAGAACAAGCAACTGGACTGAGTTCAAGTCCTCACTCAAGCTCATGCTTCCTTTGATGCAAATCTATGATAATGACAAGTATGGTCGGCATCTCCCCCCGCAGTGCTTGATACCCTTCCTGTCGATCAGGCTGCATTCATGGAGAGTGGTATGTTTGCACAGTCAATGACAGGAAAACCATATTCGTGTGTCGCCCTCAACATATGGATAGAGTCAACAATGAATAAGGGCTCTAAGCTGAAGTCTGGATGGTTGGCCATTCTGAACAATGAAAAGCAGCTCCTTTCAAACACTCGGAATGTGAATAACATCAATCGGGTGAGAACAAAGGTCCATCGCCATGCTAATCGCAAGAAACGAGGAAAAGGGAAGTATGCTGATTGCTCGTCGAGTAAAATGAAGAAGGATGAACAAGCTGTACAGGATATAAGTGCATGTCTCACTGAATTCAAGTGTGATCCATTTGACCATACAAACAAGACACTTCGATCCCTACAGTTAGGAATCCCAGCTTCAGACGCTCTCGCTGCCGACTTGAAATCGGCAAAGGAGGATGGCACAAGCAAACTGAAGCAGTTCTTGAATGAGAGAGTGTATTCCAAGACCAAGTCTCTCAACGACAGAGTTCCCCGTAGCAAGAGTTTGAACTTTTCAACTCAGGAATTGAAGAAAGCAGATGGTGAGAACCTGAAGGGAAAGACTGAGGAAATGGAGCGTAATGCCTTGGCCTCTGTTCTCGGACTGGTTGAAACGAGTGGTGCCCTCAAACTTCAAGAAGTCCTGCAGCATCGTGTTACAGCCGAGTGCCTTTCCATCTTCAACATCAATGGAACCATCCGTAAGGCACAGAAAATCAAGCTTAAAAAAAAAACTAACTATGACTGTCATTCCAAAGCCTGATGTATACACGTCTATTATTGATATGGGCCTCATCTGGCGCCTAACAACTCCTACCATTGAAGACAGAGAGAAGGGAGACGGTACCAACTATACCTGGGGAGATTATGCAGAGAAGTTGGTGCACTTAGTATAATACAATACAATAACAATACAATATACAATACAATACAATAACCATTCCAGTGGATTTGTAATGCCAGAATTAGTGAAAAAGGACACCTCATTCGTCCTTGTAGCTCATCTGATGCCAGAGATATTACATTTCATGTTTTTCAAGATGGCGTTGGTGGCCATTTTGAATATTGGGCTCTAGCAGAGTTAGCCCATCATTTTTCAAAGGGGCATAGGAGCTAATTTTCCTTTAAAATGGTTCAGGTTGTCAAATCCATCGAGAGAAAAAGGTAGGAACAAAATGGTCACGGATTCCAAGCAAATGACCCTACTAAATGGTATATGGAAGTCAGAGGGTTAATTGAGTAGTCTTGACCCTTGTAATTCCCACAGATTCTTCCTAAGCTATTTAAAAACGTTTTATAATAACCAGAATAAACTGTGGAAACGCAACATAGTCATCAAAGGGTTAATGTACTCTAAACTGATTATAATAATCTTAGGTTAGATTAAGATTAACCTCTTCAGCACGATGATGCAGTTTTCATCTTTTTCTGGTCACCATTAGACGATTTTTTTCTTTTATAATCTACCTCTAGCACTCAAAGGGGTAAAATACAATATCAATCAACGCTCTGAATTACATAAGTCCTTCTTAAACTGCATAAAATCGTCTAAAAATAGCTAGACTAGTTGGAAAAAAGGCGTCATCATTCTGAAGGGGTTAATTGGTAATATGGAGGTTTGGATGGTGAATTGTGTGTATACAAAACTATATGTTGTTTTTCCAGGTGAGATTATGAAGACTGGTTGGGCTGTCCTACTGGGTGTTCAACTTGCGTGAGTACATTTTCAGTGTTGCCCAATTAGCTACTTTCCCGTTAGATCTAGAGGTATTTACTTTGAGTTAGAGGCACAGTCTTACAACTAGCGGCATGAATTTTAGCGATATTCTTGTGATTGGAGCTATTTTAGAGCGATATTCTAGAGATTGTGGCATTATTTTAGCAATTTTCAGCTTATATTTACTAACTAGCGGACTTGATTTGGTAACCTTGTGAGTTATAATTATACTCTTTTACATGTAATACACACCATTTGAAATTTTAAATATATATGGTCATTTAATATATATATATATATATATATATATATATATATATATATATACTGTATATATATATATATATATATATATATATAATTATATATATATATACAGTATATATATATATATATATATATATATATATATATATATATATATATATATATATATATACAGTATACTGTATATACTGTATATATATATATATATATATATATATATATATATATATATATATATATATATATATATATTATACCGGTATGTATTGTGCGTACGTGCGTGTTTGTCTACAAGAGAGTGAGTGAATGAGAATGAGAGTACGTGTGTGTGTGTGTTACTCAGTTACTCAGTTACTTTTTTTTTTTTTTTTAAAAGACCTCCGTCTACGTATTGTGAAAAACCTGTTATCCTCCGGCAAATTGTGGGGTTGAGTGAGGGAAGGGGGGGACAGTGAATGAAGGAGGATACATGTTTTCATAATACGTGTTGCTAGCCCCAAACGCGCGAGCAACTGTGGCTTTCAACCATCCGACACATCCCTTTTTATTTATGTGCATCACACATGTTACATACAAATAAAGTTTATGTTTTGTTTTACCCTACTGTGGAAAGACTACGGATACACCACTCCTGCCCGGGCCTCACACAGTGGCATGACCCAGTCCTGTCGAACTGAGCTCATGACGCTGGTGGCATTGCCCCGGAGGATAGCCATCCCTAGTCTTTGTTTGAGCCAGAGGGTTTCCCGGGGTTCTCCTGAAACTTCTCTGATTTTACGGCCTATTTCATTCACCATCTTAAGGGTGGTAGGGCCGAAGACTCCTGAAGTTTCGAATGCCAGGGGCTCGAACTGATGATTTCTGGCGATGGCTTGATATTTTTCTCGCTTTTTATTTTCTGCTATCCGGGCGGCTTCACCTGCTTCGTCGGCGTTTCTGGCGATGTTGGTTGTGGAGAAAGTGTCAACACATGTGGCTTCCCACACGAGGCACCGGCCATTCTTGTAAGGGAAAGTGGTCATCCCATCTGGCCGTTTGCCGTCTTCTCTGTGAAGTCCATGTGGTTCGAGGATTGATGCACGGTTAGCACTCTGCAGGGCCCGTTTTATGACATCATTTAGTGCAGAGTGTCTTGGCAGGCGGCCTGCGTTGTAATTACATGACAAGGCATGGTGACCTTGAGCATCCATCCCCCCACCACACTTGCAAGTGTGTGGGTGACAAACTGCCGCACCCACTCTGAGCGCGATGGCAACCCGGAGCGCTTCAGCATCCAAGTGAGTTCCAAGAGGTGGGATGGGCATGGCGTGTAACCACAAGCCACTCTCCGAACGGGCGGCTGCCTGGAGGCGTGCTTTTGCAACCTGGTCTGCATTGGTTAGGAGATTTTCTTGAGTTTTCTTCGCCGAGATGGTATCCCACGCTTTCTGCTTGCTCCTGGAGGTACCCTGAGGCTCCTCCTCTACTCCTGTACTTCCCTTCCAGGTGTTAATCGCTGCTGTTACGTCCCCATTAAGTGTCATTCCGGGTTGAGAAGAAAGGATGGACACTACAAGGTCGTTGGTCGCGATGAGGGAAGAGATAAAGGCTGGGGAGGCAATATCCGAGGCTCTCCATATGCCCAAGCCCCCGAGGCGGACAGGAAGGGTGGCTTGTGTCCAGGCCCGTTCTTTAAATTCCACATTGGTGATGCTGGTCACTGCTTCTCGGATTATGCTGTCTAATTCTTGGAGGCCACCATTGTTCGTGTAAGTCATCGTTGTGCGCAGGAGGTATTGGAGTTTTGGGATGGAGAAACAGTTCTTGAGCAGGGCCAGAGCTGAGTGGGCATCGATGTGTATCAGGCGACTCACGAGACGTTGAAGCTCCTCCTTTTTAACTTGAAGTGCTGGTGGGATTGCTGCCAGAGTTAGTGGGGAACCTAATAGGGTTTGCTGGTGCTCCTGAAGGATCTTTACATCTGGCAATATGTCTCGAAACAGGGCCTGAGTCTCTTCTCCTTGTTCACGTGTGTGGTTGAGGAGGACAAGTTCACATTTGGTGTCATATATCACTAGCCCAGCCTGGCCGAGGTCAGTTACGATGTTATTTAGGTCGGTTAGAACGTTCTCTACTGACCCACCCAAGGTTGCATCGTCCAGGTACCATACATTCAGTTCTGACCTTACTTTGTTAGCTGCTGCATCCACCCCTATTGAGAAAAGAGCAGGACCACCTGGATCTCCCTGCTGTAACCCGGTCGCTGATGGGATTACCGTCTCGCCAAAAATCAGGATTGAAGGTTTGGAATAAGCCTGCCAAAGTAGGGGGTACAGAGTGGGGATGTGTTCTTGAGCTGCACGGAGGAAGACATCCCTGCGAATGCTGTTGAATGCGTTCCGCATGTCAATCTTTAGAAGCACTCGTTTTTCTTGGGCTTGGCTGAGGTAGGTGCGGGTTGCGTGTACAGCAGCTTCACACCCCCCTGGAGTTCCGAAACCTAGTTGAACTGGTCTTAAGTGTTGACCTAGTCCATTCGAGAGTGGTTTCAAACCCACCTTTGTGGCAAGGCGGCGGAAGGTGTTCCCTACTGCTATTGGGCGCACACCGCCATCTTTTTTTGCCAGTGCACAGAGTGATGCCCCAAAAAATAGGGGTGTGGCACAGTCGGGTACTTCCCCTCTTAAAACCATGTTGATGAATTTGGTGAGGGTTTCCAAGAGTGCCTCCCCAGCAGCTCCTGATCCCTGACCCAAGAGGCCTTTGAGGTGGGTGGGTCGGATACCATCTGGGCCCGCGGCTGAGCCTGCTGGGAATGAAGTCACTGTGGCAACCACCTGCTCCTTCGTGACAACTAAAGGTTGGCGCATCTGGTCATTTGGGGCTCAGTTACTTGTTCGTCAAGGGGAATCCACGCAATGCGAGCTAAGCTCATTATTATCGCGCCTCCTTAACTGGGAATGTATTGCGTGAAATGCATGTTAAGTGTTTTATGTACTGTTGGAATGGCTGTGGATGTGTGTGTAGTCTGTATTTAGCCAATTGGCGACATCGGAAACGAAGGCTTAGGGTGGATCTGTATGGTACCATTCTCACTATAGACGGTACCGTCTCGCCCGAAGGCTTAGGTAACCATCAGCTTAGGTGAACCATATGATACCCATCTCGCCTTGTACCATTTTTGCCAACCCCAGATGGGACGTCACAACGTCGTCCACTTATTCCAGGTACCTATTTACAGCTAGGTGAACTGAGGCTAACACATGAAAGGAGACAAGCCCAATTTGTCTCCGCCCGGCCAGGGATTGAACCCCCGACCCCTCGTGTGTGAGACGAGAGCTCTGTGTGTGTGTGTGTGTGTGTGTGTGTGTGTGTGTGTGTGTGTGTGTGTGTGTGTGTGTGTGTGTGCCAGACAGACATAGAAGGATGATAACACTTCCTGCAGGTGGACTGTGTGCCGGTAATGTTATCAGGTTTATTGTAGTTGTGTATATATATATATATCTATCTCTCTCTCCCGCTTTCTCTCTCTCTCTCTCTCTCTCTCTCTCTCTGCCAGACATGATACAATAGCTTATAGTCTGGCCCATATGCAAATGTTGGAAGAGGTGTGTGTGTGTGTGTGTGTACAGGTGCGTTTGGATCCTCTGCTTACAACCACCTACGCACCTGTGACCCATAAATACATACATACATACACAGATAGAACTACATATGTACGATGCATACATATATTCATAGGCCTACTTACAATTATATCATCATGCATACAGCCATACACCACTTTTAAAATACTTGTAAACTTAATACAATTATTCAGTAAGCCTAAGCACTATCAGTAGACATGTAAAGTGATTGTAAATATGTGGTTTAACTTCTCTCTCTCTCTCTCAAGTAAAAAGCAGATAGTTTTCTGTACTCTTTGCAATGAGAGTACTGCCTTATACATTTTCTCTTCTTTCACCAAGAGTATGGGCCGCAAAGTTTTTGAGATACTAACTCTTCCTTATAATCTCTAATAACTTTTTCATGTGTCAATTTTGTTTTCTTTAGTTCCCGACAATAACTGTGGCTTCCCTGTGGCGCAAAAAAAGAAAAAGAAAAAAGTAAAAGTAATAATGATAATAAAATAATACACAATCGAAATAGAAACTGACCCAACCACAGTATAAAAAGTATAACGGAAACAATGAAAAAAACAACGAATCAAGAAAACACACCTTACGAAGTCTGGAGGGGTTGAGTCTGTAGTTCTTGTGCTCAATTAAATATAATGTACTATATTTATAATTTTCCTGTAGCATAATGTAAATGAGGCTTGTTAAACCAACAGTATGATGATGATGATGATGATGGTGATGATGATGATGATGATGGAGATAATGAAGATTGAAATGACGGGCCTCAAAGCAAACCCGGAAGGAACAAAGTGCAGGATAGACAGTCTTCGCCTACCACAGCATAAGAAGAAGAACAAGAAGCAGCAGGAAAGGTCAAGCAAAGTAGATGAGTCACCTCTGATTAACCCAACCAGAATATATCAGTCAGCCAATTTACCACATGCTCTGAATTATCAACCGCACAGCTCGAGAATGGGAAACTCAACCAATCACCGCCCACCTGTGTCAACCAATCACCTCCCGCTTTTCGAATGAAGTCGACGGATTCAGCACCCAGCATCTTCCATATATCCAGATTTGCATTACACCGAGATTATGTTTATGCTAATGCAACATGAACACCCCGAGGCCTATCGACATAAATGGAAATAAAAGACTACCTGGAAGACGACGGAAACGCAGATACAAGAACCTCCAGGTAACTATATCTACCCAGAAAGATATAAGAATATTCATGTTGAACTACTGTAGGAATAAAGGCCTATCCAAGTTTACTTGTACTCTCGACCCCTGCCCTCCAAATACCCTAAGTATACCTGTGTATCTTACATTGTGTTATTGTTGTTGAGGTAATAAGGTAAAATATGTGAACCGTGCTGTGTTAAGTTATTCTGCGATCTGTGCCTAAGATCATTCATTTTTCGTAAGTGTTAATCCTTCAGAACTTGCTATACAACCCGTTTTAGATTTGTGACTAAACTCTAAAACTGTTCGTTGATTAATTTGCCATAAAAGTATTACGCATACGTTATATAATTGTGTTCAATCAGTTACCTTGCCACACGTTCACAGATTTTCCATATTATAGGTTTGATTCCCGGAGGGAAGTAGAGAAAACCTAATGTTTAGTAGGGGCCCCGGAATCATTGACGATGTTGCCTATTAGTATAATAGTCTCCATTCAACACCCACGTCAGTCGTTTGAATCAACCGCCGCGAGGAAGAACAGAGTCATTCATCATAAGTGCAACGCTACTTCTCTTATGGTATCGTCATAGATTGGGTACCCACTACGAAAAAACTTCGTAAAAAATAAGAGAAGAAAAAAGGAAAAGATTAAATAATTTAATCAAGGTTATAACGCCCTTCCCACTTCGGTGGATTTCTTGCGTTGTGGCTTCTTGCAGCTCCTCGCCAAGCGCACCATTCGTCCTTCACTGATATATCAAGATAATACTCAAGATATCAAGCGAATGGGAAGGGGATGGCTGGGAGGGCCTTCATCGTCAATGATTCCGGGGCCCCTACTAAATATTAGGTTTTCTCTACCCTCCGGGAATCAAACCTATAATTTAATAGTGGCCCCTCCATCATTGACGATGTTGCCTGAATTCCCAAGACTGGAGGGGGACATTCGCATCAATATCTCAAAACCTCCAAACCCGCAAGGTATAGTCAAGAATTCGTATAACAGAACAGCTATTTTATTGTTTGCATATAATATAGATATAGAAAAATTAAAAATATTAAAGAGTGTGAGCAGTGCGTTGCTTCGAAGAAGACCTGCTCGAAAAAAACAGGTTCTCTTACATGAAATACTGTCGGAAATCGTGATAAGAGGAGCTAATACAAAACTCCCTATCACTCTTTTCAGATTTTACACTATTCATAGTTTATCATCTGGTAAAAAATAACTTAGTCCCTTGACCAGTTTCAACACTCACCCAGCTATCCCGATGCCTCTCGGATAGCCAACCTTAACTTATACATAAAACATAATCTGACTAGCTTTACATAGCTTGTTTCTAAACGTAACTTAATTCTTACACCTTACTTAAGGGAGCTCTTATATTTATCTCTTAAAATAATTATGGATTCAATTTAACATAAAATCTAGAGCTTCTAGCTCTTAACTACAAGTAATGCTCAGGCTTCTGCCCGGCGGAAGCAACGCCTGGACTTCTACCCGGCGTAGTAGTGTGATTCCGGCGAGGGGGGCTTTAACCTTAGGGTGTACTGGGATACCCTCATCCCCCCCCCCCTTTTCTTAGCCCACTTATGGGCCGAACTATCACATAACCTAAACAGCCCAACTGCCGTGGAAAAACCTACCCCAATAACAAACTAGTGAAGAGAGAGTGTCTCAAGAACGTGTCTACGAGAACAAAGAAGGATAACCTATTGCGAGGTCGTTCGGAAAAGTACCGAAGCTAATATTACCAAGGTGGGGTAGAGTTCACTCTCTCTTCACTAAGAAAACCGCTCAGGTTGAAAACCTGAGAGTGGCTAAATAGATACAAAAGATAAAGTAGTTCGCTGAACTTCCAATTATGGATCAAATAGTACCCAAGGAACTTTATATTGTGTCCGTTAGAAAAAACACGGTAATACGCCGGGGGAGCTCACATGCCACTATAATGTACCGCAACTCGCCGGCCACTACATGCCGGGGGAGTGAGTTCCGCCGGCGTAAACCAAACTTCAGACAGAAGTGTAGCCTACTAATTACATGTTATTAACCTGACTCAAAAAAGGGTAAAACAATTTGAATTCTCGGGGCATGAGCAGCTCAGTAATCCCGGGGCTGAAACAAACATGACTGAAAAAACAATTACCCATTAGAGAACTGCGGTCTCCGCGTATGCTTTTTGTGGTCGCCGCCACTCTACTTCCCGAAAGGGATAGTTAATAGTCTGCCGGCTGTAGAACAAGAAATTTATGCCCGGAAAAAAGGGAAGGGCTGTGCTGACAAAATCCGCCCTTCCAGGAAGAACGGTTTTGATCTGAGACCGGTTCGTACCTTGCTAGGGGTTACCAGAGGCAACCAGTCCACCCTTCCTTGTATGACTACTTGTTAGTATGAAAAAACTGTAACTGAGAACCTAACCCTTCAAGAGGGCCCTCCCGCCGAGTCCCTTTGATGGTGGTGTCCTATGTGGGCCGAAGCCATGGAACAACTGGAAGCTAGCGGCGGAGATAAATAATCGTCCGGTTGCTGGTCTATTCCACATACTGTGTGAGGGGGTGGGATGTGCGCAGGCACTCGAACCCATACGTGAGACTGGCTAAGGGCTCAAAAATTTTGAGGAGAGCTTAGTTTTGTAAATTGTTAGTTTCTTAGAATTGACCTGAGCTACTCATGCTGCCGGTGACAGGAACAAAAAACCTCTTACCCACGTACGCACAAGTCAACTAGTCAGGCCTCCAGGGACAAAATTTAAGGGGGGACTAAGACACCAGTCCCCTGCTAATGGAGTACAACCAAGTCTTCTCATCTAGGCGAGAGCAACAACAAATTTCTTCCGATAAACTGTGAGATCCAGGCCAATCTGCCACGGCGTTCCGGCCTGGAGTCCAGAGCAAACTGGCAGTGCAGAAAAAATAAATCACTTAAGGAAAAAAAAAAAACTTCCTTGGGGCCTGACTTGCCCTTGGTGTGGTACGAGTAAACAAGTGAGCTTAATATGTACTTAATTGGGAGAAAACATCATAGTTCTGACCTAGGTGAACCAGCAACTATCCGGCTCCCCGACAGGAGTAGTTAGTGTCCCCTTGATATGCGCCCCCAAGCATAAAGCAATGTACATCACTGGAGAAGTAGTAATGGCTAAGATCAGGGAAACTTGTTTGAGTGGCCCTAAATCACTAGTAACCCCCAATAGCTGATGGCCAGCCACCGGCGGACGTCTAGCTCTTTGTTTTGCTCGGGAATTACCGACCCATGTAAGGTTTCGAGTGGGGTCTTAACAAAAATCTTTCTGGAGTGGTCTGAGCTTTGGCACAAAACTGTCTGACGAGCTTTCTAATGTTTCCGCATGGTGAACCTCCCGGTCAACCTCTATGGAAGGTTTACTTGTTTCACCCCTGGTTGTCTGATCCGGCTTCGGAGAGTCCTTGTGATCAGCCTGGTCTGGTAATTGTCCGCCGTGACGCAGTCCGGACTTTGAATCAGAGCAGAGAGTCTTAGGCGCAGCCCAAGTGCGGTAAACACAATCCCCCCTCGATACCTTGTGCCCCAGCCAGGCCTTAAGGAGAGAGGAGGAGAAAACAGGAATTTTAAGTGGGAAAGCCGACCCCCACTAGGAAAAAAGACTCGAGGATTTGTAACTCATTTAGTTTGTTAAAGTTCAACGTCCGGCGATCGCCGGCCATCAAGTGCATGTAAAGTTCAAGAGTTATTTACTTGGGAGACCCTTTGCTCCCTTGAAGCATCATTCTTACATCTCTCTGTGTCTGAGGATTAACTGTAGTTGCCATCAGTACCGGAGAGAAAACAACTCTATAATAAACGTTCACCGGTAACCCCTGTACCATACCGAGTCTGATTAGCTGCCTTGCTCGGACTGCCTCAAATAAGGCTGTCCGGATGTCTAATAAGGATTGTGCCGGATGCGGTAGAAGATATTGCTGAAAAGCTTTGACTATTTCGGCCCTTTGCCTTGGTGGATTGGGGATTGGTTTAGCAATGACCTGAGCCGTATCTCTGGTGAGGAGAAAACTAATAAATTTCCGATGGGCGTTATCTCTGGCTAGGAATTTCCTCTGGAGTTCCATAGGATCTGGGATGATAAAAGGGGGCAGAAAATCTTTGGCCTCGAATTGAGGAGCAATGAGAAATTAAAAAACAGCCCTGGGAACTCCGCCGGGCTGTTGCTTTAGCCAGTCAAATTCAGTATGCTGCGGTGGGGGAACCGGTAACGAGGCATTGGACGTCATATCAATAGCAAATTGTTGGACCTCCTGATCCCATGTCCCACCTCACACAGATTTAATTCCCTTCGGTCTTGATGAGGATTACAACGATGAAAAGTTAAGCTAGGCTCGTCGTACTTTATAGAATGGCACCCATTGATGCCACAACGTTGAGAGCAATCAGGGCAAACCGGGACATCTGGGAGAGGAGGAGAAGGACTAGGGTCATCCGGCGGAGAAGGGGTCAACTAACCAGGGTTGTACACAAAGTATCGAAAATTTGCCGGATCGGGCACTGCCTGAACCTGCACTTCTAACACCTTTCCTTGTGCGTCTTTTGCCCTGAAGACCTTTTTCCGATTCACTTCTATAGACCATTCCTTTGGCACCGGAACCTCCCCCTGTGTTGACTGGTGCCCCTCTCCTCTAGTTAACGCAGTTACTGGGAGCCACAACCTGCCTGGCTCTTTTTGAGTCCGAGGTTGGTCCTCCGATTTTGACCGAGATTTATGAGGTTGAGTTACTGACTGAGAGTCCATGGGTTCCTTGAGATCCGGCAGGAGAGCCGCCGGATATCAAGCCGCCTTATCAACTGTAGGGGACTTAGTCTTATGGTGTAGGTAAGAATGTACGTTACGTCCCGCACTATCGACATGAGTCAGCGGGCCAGAACTAGTCTCCTTCCTTCCCGCGGAAGAAACATTAGTGCCCGATACCTGCTTGTCAGTTAGCAAGGAACTACTAGACCCTTCCCCTTTAAAAAGAGACTCACCCACCCGCCGGGAGTAAACCTGGCTGTCGACCGGTAAGTCTTCCCCATGCCTAGCGGCATTGGGGAGAGATAAGTTTGATATTGTCGGGGCCCTGATGATATCCGGGTCCGCAATAATATTAATTTTGGCTGGTAACAAATGGCGGATGGAAACTTGTTCTGGCAACGTCCCTGTCGCGGGGGGAACTGAGTTAAGAAGCAAAACTTCATCATCCCTAGAGGAGGTGGGCACAGCGTCCACCGGCGGAGGTACCGCAGCCTCTGTCGGGGTTTCCTGATGTCTTTTTGAAATGGCACATTGTTGTAACACCCTATGCAACAGATCGTCTAATTGTTTTGATGTAAAGCACTGAGGTTTCGGCTGTTTCAGAGACTTTGAACCTTTCTCCTCTAATTGATGTTCATCTACTTGTACTAGGGGCCTTGACTTTGCTAGTACCCCATCACCACTAGGTTTAATCGTTGAGAGGGGACCTTTCGCCAGCGACTCTTTTACTTGCCCCCCCGGCGACTTAGTGGTCTCCCTAGAGGGTTGTAGACTTATGTCCCTTGGGACTGATTTCATAGGAGTTGCCCGTACGGAGTGACCCGTCGATGTAGGGTCTACTCTGGGGTTACACCTTTGTGAAGTGACCGCCTCCGGCATAGTAAGAGACCTTGAAACCTTTGTGTCTGTGTCTCCCGCCTTCCGCGCTTGAGCCGTAAGACTTGTAACACTACTAAGGCCTTGGGCCTCCGGCGTTTGAGATATATCTAGACCCATTCTGGACTCCAGGAGATAACCCTTAATCAGCACGAGTTTAGAGCCTTGGAGCCTCACCTGTACAGTAGCCCAACTAAGTTTTGCGACAAAATATTAGGTATGTGGCACCTGTCTAGTTTGCACTCCCGTCCCAAGCCGGTGTGGTTGTGTCTAGCAGAGACCTGCGGTGTCTAGGCAGGCGCCACCGCCTGCGCTACTACAGCCAGGGCACACAGTACTCGCATATGCTGGGCGGGCGCTACATATGACAATATTGCTATAATTATTTGTTTGTATAATAATAGAAGGTTCTCTCTCTCTCTCTCTAAATATAAATAGATTTACGCGCGACAAACTTTGTAGATTAGCACACACACACACACACACACACCAAAATGGTAAGCGTCACTACTTTATAAATCCACATTGTATACATAACTTAAAATGAACACAATAAGTTGCATAGATTGTTATTTTATGATCTATTATACAATTGTTAGTGATTGTTTTAATAAGAGCCCTGGCCTCCTAATTAACACTATACTTGGTGTTGGTGTCAGCGACATTGGCTGTAATTCTAATCCTTTGCCTTTTTATAACCCAGAAAGTGCTCGAGAAACGGGTATTCAATTTCTACATCTATTTCCTGATCTACTCATATACAGGTATTTGTTTTGTTCTTTATAAGATGGTATGCGGTCAGGATCAGCTCCAAGTTCGCTGACACCGGGTATAGATTTTATGAGTTATCCTAAACGTTTATATGCATCAACTTTATTAGATGTTACTCAATAAAATGTAATTTTATACAGCTAAATGACTAAGAGACTTAATTTGTCCGAACGTTTATAGCATCTGAGGTGAAGCCAGTGATCTTGGGGGCTAATAAGTGATTGAGGTTTCCGAATGTTTGTGTGCGAACTGTTGTATGGATTCTTCCCCTGCCGCCTCTTGTTTTGCCTCCTTTCATGTGTTTCTTGTTGATACTCCCTACCCCTTGGGGAAATAAGGGATGGCTACTGACTAAATTACAAACGTCAAATTAAGAGTAGTATGCTGCTGTCACATTTGTTAAATGCTTAATCTTCAATCTTGTAATGGAATTTAACAGTGTTGGCTGCGAGTGTCTCGCTATCTATTAACCTTTATTTTCCCAAGCATACGAATCGATAAACAGACAAAAAATACCTTCAAAGATATTGACATGTGAGTAAAGTTTTCGATAAATATCCACATGAAAGATTGCTGCTTAAAGAAGCAGCTCATAGAATAGGGCGAACTATATTACGTGAATTAGACCATGGCTAATTGGTAGGAAACAACAAATTAACATTAACAGTAGCTTATACAATCAGATTGGGGTGTAGTGAAGATTGGAGTCCTACACGATGGTCAGTTTTAGTTCCTCAATTGTTCATCTTTTACATTAACGACCTTGATTTAGGCCTAACTAAAAAAAAATTTAATTTTTCAAATGACACCAAAAAGGTTGAATTAGCGATCCTGATAACGATTCATGCTTTCCATGAATACTTTTGATACACTACCCGAATGGTGCAATACCTTGTACATGCAGTTTAGTGAACATTAAGAAATCGACAGAAATTTCAGGATATAAATTTAACAATATTTGTTTCGTCAATAACTACGCACCATATAATTATCTACCCTATGGGGAGATTCAATAGCTCAATGCATTCTTGTGATGTCCGATTCCATTACCCATCTCCCTTACTCAAGGGCAGGGTAGCCAGTAACCACCAGCTATATCTCTGAAAAAAAATATATAATTTGTTCACCAATCTGAGTGGTGACAGAGGGGCAAGACGCAATATCAGTGGTATCTAGATGGCTAAATAACATGGAATTAAGTAACTCAATTATTACAAAAGATTTGGAAGTCATCGTCAGTCGTGATATGAAACCAAAAAAACAATGCAACATTGTTTGAAATCAGAGTTTTTTAAATAGATATCTACTGTACAGTAGAAGCGTGAAGAACAACAAACGTAATTTTAAAATTTCACCCCTCCTTAGTAAGGCTTCACATGGATTGTTTTTAATTTTGCTGTCCAATGTCCATAGATTGATTGGAAGTTACGGTACAAAGAAGAATGGCAAAACAATCCAGAATAATAGAACATTAGAACATCAATAATATTATAACGCCTGACGACTAAGGCCAAATGACACGGAATTATAGCCAGAATGGGTTAGAACATTTAACAGAAGTAAAAGATTATTGAGGTAGTGAATATCATGAAATACATGATATGGTCAGTACAAAAGAAAGGGGACTTGGGAAAACATTAGGCTTGCATATATTAGAAGTGTAGAGTAAGAGAGGATATGATACAGATACTTAAGTTGTAAGTGGGATCCACAAAGACGATGTGGAAAACTGACTGCTGCTCCGTGATAAGCATGCAACAGTTTGGTAGATATGTGAAATAGGCTACCGATTGCTACAGTAGGATCAATAACGACAGAAAGCTTAGAAACATAATTAGATAGGCACACGGCTGTGATGTGCTGATTGTCAATGGGATCCGCCGTGAATGGGCCAGCCCTTGGTATAAAGACTAATATTAGTCTTTATACCATGGGCCCGTCAGCCCATGGAGTCAGCCCTCTTTTATGATTTGTGTTTATGTTAATGGAAGAGTGCATGTATTGTGCCGTTGTACAAGGGGAAGGGAGATCGGCAGGAGTGTTCAAGTTATAGAGGTATTAGTTTATTGTCAGTGGTTGGAAAGCTGTATGGCAGGGTGTTGATAGAGAGGATAATAAAGTGTACGGAAGTTGCAATAGGAGAAGAACAGTGCGGTTTTAGGAGGGGAAGAGGGTGCGTGGATCAGATGTTTGCAGTAAGACAGTTATGCGAGAAGTATTTAGAGAAGCATAAGGAGATATTTTGGGCTTTTATGGACTTGGAAAAAGCGTATGATCGTGTGGACCGTGAAGCAATGTGGAAGGTGTTAAGGATTTATGAAATAGGAGGAAATTTGTTAGAAGCAGTTAAGAGTTTTTATGAAGGGAGCAGAGCATGTGTGAGAGTAGGAAATGGTGAGTTGAGTGAATGGTTTGAGGTAAAGGTAGGTTTGCGACAGGGTTGTGTAATGTCACCATGGCTGTTTAATATGTTTATGGATGGTGTGGTGAGGGAGGTGAAAAGGAGAACTATGGGAAGAGGATTGGGTTTAGTAGGAAAGAATGGTAGAGATTGGGAGTTGAATCAGTTGCTGTTCGCTGATGACACAGCATTGGTGGCGGATTCTGATGAGAAACTGCAGCGGGTAGTCAAAGAGTTTGGTGTGGTTTGTGGAAGGAGGAAACTGAAGGTGAACATCTATAAAAGTAAAGTAATGGTGTGTAATAGGGGAGAGCATAGGGTGAATCTAGATGTGAGGCTGGATGGGGAAATATTGGAACAAGTAGAGTGTTTTAAATATCTAGGAGGAACGATAAGCAGGAGTGGAGGTATGGAAGTGGAGGTAAAACAGAGAGTGTGTGAAGGAAGGAAGGCTTTCGGAGCAATGGGAAGTATGTGGAAGACGAGAAATCTCGGAGTGAAAGTAAAAAGTGCACTGTATCAAGGAATTGTTGTGCCAACAGTGATGTATGGGGCTGAGACATGGGCTCTGAAGAAAAAGGAGAAAAGAGGGCTGGATGTGATGGAGATGAGCTGCTTGAGGAGTATGTGTGGAGTTACTCGTAGAGACAGATTGAGGAATGAAGAGATACGTAGGAGAGTGGGGCAGCAGGAACATTTGTCAGCCAGAGTGGACAGAAGGGTGCTGAGCTGGTATGGTCATGTTGAACGAATGGGAGATGAAAGGCTTACAAAGAGAATATGTGAGTCAGGTACAAGGGGAGATAGAAGGGCAGGAAGACCCCCATTGAGATGGAGAGACTGTTTAAGAAAGGCTTTGGATGATAGAGGAATGACTATAGATCAGGCAGGGGAAGTGGTGGTGGACAGGAGTGAATGGAGAATGCTTGTGAATAGTTGAGTGAACACGTGGTCATTTGGAGTAAGGGATCGGGCGCAAGTTCGACTAGATAATAGTCCATCAGGCGCCTGGCCCGGGGGGACGATTAATATGAAGGGTGTGCCTGGAAGTGTGGTGGGAGGGCTTGTGGCTTTGGCTCCGCTGCATGTCTGCCTGCCGAGATCGGAACCTCTCCGGGTGGTCAGGGGCCGGGGGAGTGCTGGAGCGACCTTGGTAACCCTGGTCTCTTGGTCTTCTCCTGGGTGACCTGGATGTGTGTGAGTTTGTGTTTTTTATCTGTGTTTATTTTTTGTTTTATGTTGTTTTTGTGTTTTCCCTGTTCTTGCTCTGTCTTGAGTTGGCTACCCCCAAAATGGGGATTGGGCCTGAGCATATAGATAGATAGATAGATAGATAGTTAATGTTTATGTAGGCCTAGTTGAATTAGGACGCGCATTTGGCAGTTTATTCAGACTAGCATTATATAATTATATTCAGAGTAGAAAAGGAGACTATTTTATTCAGAGTAGAAAGGGAATATGAAAGTCAAAGGGTAAATATGACATAGTATGTGTCCCTATAATTCCTACAGAACCTCCTTAAGTTGTATAAACCCTCTAATGAAAATCCCGATTAAACTGCCAAAATTAGTCAATCCTAATGGGATTAATGAGTATATATTTATTGATGCTCATGATAAACTGGTCTCTCTATTCACCAATGATAGTTTATTAGGTAAGGTATTATTTATGGGAAAGGAAGTAATAGGGGAAGATTTATCCTATATTGCACAGATAGTGGCGGGCGAAGTGGCTAGGATGAGTTACTAAACCGAATGTGGTTGTTTTTTAGGTAAACAACCGATGGTATAGACAGGAGTGGTTAATGTGCATATTATATCAAGTCATGCTTAATAGTATTTGGACAATATAAGTAAGGAGTTAATTAGTACGTTAGGGGTATTAGTGGATGAGTAAAGAAATTAAGATGTATTATAATGCTCGGTTAATATGAAATTAGCCAAGAGTGATATGATGGAAGGTATTACTCTGTATGATGACTATTCTATAATATATTTTATGCACAATATCGACTAGGACTAACTCGCATGCCGTGTGTTCCTAGACCTCCAACAGCGCAGTCTTCGACCCATGCGTGGTCGAGCTGAAATTGTCTTGTCTGAGAAAACAACACTTGGTTGGGAGAGAGGTATCCTGACCAGGATTCGAACCCACTCACTCCAGGTATGTTTGGGAGAGTTAGGCACTGTAACCACTCGGCCATGAGCGGATATAAAGGAAGCAACCTTTATTCTTATTTGAAGAACCCCCGCCAACTCGGCTAAGTGATACAAGTTTAATCGTCCTGGTACTATTATGGAACCTCTCTGACATTATCAAAACAACTCATGCCCAATAGTCAATGCCCTGGTCAGCAAATAGTCGAGCGAAATCAAGCCTAGTTTGTTTGTGCCTCTTGGTTAACTTTGGCTTGACAGCTGGTGATCTATGTTTATATCCCATCTCCTTTAATATTTTGTGTACAGTTTCTGTAGAAGTTTGAAATTGCAAATGTTGCTTAGCTACCTCGGCATTGGAGAATGGATGGTTTTCCATATATTGTTTAATTTCTTGGTCCTGTTATGACGTGGTTTTCCGCTTAGCTCCCCTTCTATGTCGGTCTGTCATAATTTTGTCCTTCCCACCTTATTTGCCACCGGTAAACGTTCCGACACCCCACTCTCGCTCATCCCAACCATACTACCGCGTTCAGCAACCTTGCTGATTGGATGACTAGGTGTGATGAGGGCATTGCCCTACATCGCTATCCTCTATCCATAAAACACTACTCTTACTCTTATATCATGCATGTAACACCATACACCTACCTAATAAATATGGCAGTACAATTGTTAAGAGCAAACCTGGTGGTCCCTCGGATATCCACCCCCGGCAGGGTTGGGTCATTGACACAGGGCCCTCCCGGTCGTCATCATGCGACTGTGTCAAGAGCATTGCAACGTCCCAAAGCTGCTCGTCGGTGCAGCTTTTTCTTTAGCAATATAAGGGGACTTCACTCTAACATCAATTCTGTACACCAATTCTTCAAGCAGAATCCCCTACTCTCCTTTTTTTGACAGAGACTCAAGTAACATCCACATCTGACACGTCTAGATTTAATTTTCCAGGTTATCAACTGCTCCAAAATTTCAGACCTAAAGGAGGTGTATGTTGCTTCGCAAAATCTGAAATTGCCCTGGAGGAGGTTACTAGTTTCAATTGTCCCCATTTTGATTATTCTATATACAAATTAATTTCTGATGGTAAATTTAAATACATATGTTGCATCTACCGTTCCCCAAATACTCCTCCAGAGCAAAGTCTTTTTGATTCTCTGTCCTCACAACTCAGTGTCCTCAACTTAAATACTTCTTCTGAAATCACTGTGTTGGGTGATTTTAATGTCCATAATGTTGAATGGCTCACTCATTCAGCCAGGACTGATGATGCTGGTCTTGAATGTGAGCTATTTGCAGACTCATTTAATCTCACTCAACTAGTCAACCAACCCACCCGTGTACCAGATAATCCTAATCATAATTCCCACCTACTGGACTTATTTTTAACAACCAATTCAGAAAATTATGATGTTACAGTGAGGTCCCCGCTTGGATCTTCTGATCACTGTCTGATACAGGCCACCTGTCTATCACCTACCACACCTTCCCACTCTGAACCTGTTTTGGTGACTAAATGGCATTACGATAGGGCAGACTGGGAGGGTCTTCAAGGTTTCTTTATTGATATTCCCTGGACCTCTTTCTTTTCTAATGATGCACACTCCACCTTGAGCCACATACAAGATTTTGTAAAAATTGGAATGGAAACTTTTATTCCTCATCAAAAGTACAGTAAAAGACCTAATTCACCTTAATGGTTTGACCATAATTGTGCTAGAGTAACTGAACAAAAAGCAATAGCCTACAATGCATACACAAGATCAAAAACACATGAAACCTTTAATTACTTTAGAAACATCAGAAATCATGCCAAAACTGTAGTAAACCTAACTAAATCACACTTTCTCCACAATCAGGCAAATAAACTTCTAAATAATCCAAATGATAACAAAATATTTTGGTCTACTCTTAACTCATTCAAATCCAACTTCACTACTGCTTCATCCATTCCACCATTAAAATCTCTGACTGGCAATCTTGTAAGTGACCCACGAGGTAAAGCTAACCTTCTTGCGGATATTTTCTCCACCAACTCAACCTTAGATGAAATAAATCAAGATGTCCCTGTACTTAATTTTGATTCGCCTGAAATTCCCTCACTTAAGATCCACACCAGACATGTCAAAACTATTTTGCAGAATCTCTCAGTAGATAAGGCCAAGATGAAATTCCTCCAATAGTACTTAGGAATTGCTCCTTGGTGCTCGCTCCTGTATTGGCAAATTTTTTCCATCTGTGTACTCATACCTCATGCTTCCCAGTACCCTGGAAAGAAGCAAACATCCATCCAGTTCCTAAAAAAGGTGCCTCTTCAGATCCATCAAACTACAGACCAATAGCTATAACTTCCACTCTTGGTAAAGTCTTTGAAATTATATTAAATAATCACATAATTAAGCATCTTGAGAATAATAAATTAATCAGTGATAGGCAATATGGTTTTAGACGATGTCGATCAACTGCAGACATTCTTTGCCTTCTTACGCATCAAATCAACCAAGCTACAGACCAACATGGTGAAACACATACAATAGCACTGGATATAATCAAAGGCATTTGATAGAGTCTGGCATCAATCCTTATTGTCGAAGATGCCTTGCATCATTAGTTCCACTAATTTCTTCTTATCTTCATAACAGAAAAATACGTGTAATGGTAGATGGCCTTTATTCTCAATTTAACTCAATAAATGCTGGTGTTCCCCAGGGATCAGTTTTGGCCCCAACTCTGTTCCTCATTCATATCAATGATCTCATATCTACCACTCATAATCCAATACATTCCTACGCAGATGACTCAACGCTCCACAGTTCCTTCACATTTACCAATTGTTTCACCCAACCCAATCTTATAAATTCAAAAATAAACACTGCAATTTCTCTGAACCAGGACCTTTCTAGAATTAATGAATGGGGACAAAAGAATCTAGTTTCCTTTAATGCACAGAAAACCAAGTACATTAAATTTTCTAACCGACAGAATCTCACTGACTCCCATATATTTTTTAATGATGTAAATATTCCCACTTCCCCTAGTATTGACATTCTCGGTGTAACATTAACTACTAACTTGAGCTGGACACATTATGTTAGAAGCATTGCTAAGAATGCCTCTAAAAAAATAGGGACTCCTGTACAGAGTTCGAGAATTCTTCTCTGCGAGCAGTTGGCCGTAATATATAGAAGTCATGTGCATTCTCAAATGGATTACTGTTCACCTCTGTGGAGTGGTTGCATTGAGGCAGTTGGACAAAATTCAAAATAAAGCTAGTAGATTAATCAATAACCCTGCAATCACACAGGACCTTCCTACATTATCCATACGAAGAAACGTTGCATCCCTTGCATTATTCTACAGATATTTTCACAGCAATTGTTCCGAGGAACTTGCTTCAATTGTGCCGCCTCTCCACATCTTTCCCCGTAGAACTAGGGCAGCTGAGAGCGCCCATGAATTTACACTTTCTCCTCCAAAATGCAGAACTTCTGCTTATCAAAATTCATTTATCCCTAGAACTACTACTCTTTGGAATTCACTTCCCTCGAGTTGCTTTCCACAAACTTACAATCTACAAAAGTTTAAATCCAGTTGTTACAAACATTTTATGAATGGAGGATGCCTTTAGGCACATGAACCTTGTTGTTCTATCTGTGTTTTTCCTTCCTCCGTTCATTGTTTCTTTAAAAAAAAAAAAAAAAAAAAAAAAAAAAAAAAAAAAAAAAGAGAGTAGGCCTATTGAGGATTTTCTGATCACCTCAGTTTTCAATTATTACAGCTTCACGCTTTTATTTGTTTTAATTTGTATTTTATTTTTTTACCGAAAAAAAGTTCGACCTGGGAATATATTGTGTGAAGTGTTAATGCATGGTTGGAGTGGGTGTAGTTATGCATGTAATCTATAATCAGCCAATTGCCGATATCTGGATTTTGAGTGTTTGGTTGACCTGTATGGTACCCGTTCAGCTAGTAATAGACCACCAACACTAAAAAATACGTCGTAAGTGGCCTCTTCTTCCAGAGGTCTATTTATACTGCTAGGTCAAGAGAGGCGCATTGTGTAAGAAGAATTGCCAAAATGTTTCTTTCCCGGCCGGGAATGGAACCTGTGTCCTTTAACCCTTAAAGAGCGGCACTCGACTTAAGTCGTGCACCAATTTGCAGCAAGTTAGGAGCATTAGGCTTTTAAAGGGTTAAAATCGAGTGCAAATGGCCGGGAGAGCAGCGGGCCAGACATCCGACTCCCAGGGCTTACCGCCGCTCATTAACTCATGTTCCCTGTGTTCTCGAGAGGCCGGCAGTGTAGCCAGTAGTGAGCATAGCTGGGAAAAATATACCGATATATGCTAAACTTCCATGTTCGTGGCATCACTGCAAGAGAACCACGAGTGCTACGTAGCTCGTTCTGGTCTCATTTTGAAGCTTTTAGTGCCTATATTTTTGCTAAATAATATTTTTTTCATGCAGATGCTTAATTTATCATGCAGGAGGGCCTGAATATGCCCAAATGAGCCCAAAACACCCCGCTAGACAAGGGTTAAGCTGTGAACCAAGCGCGCTAAGCAATATGCTACGGACCACTGTGTGTGTGTGTGTGTGTGATTCTGTAAAATAGAACTTAAATTATATACCCGGTAAACTAAATAATGTTTAGTTATACTCCCATATATTTCCATAGTAGACAGAATTTCACCAAAGTTAGATTCTAAAATCATGATACGGTAACGATAATTTTCTATATTCTAATAGTATCTCATAGAAACAGTAAGAACTTTAGCTGTATATTAATACACGTTCTTATCATTAATAATATTACCTGATGCAGATAATGCAAATAGAACTACTCGTATAACCCAGCACTGCAAGATGATGCAGAATATAACATACCTGTATAATCTAAAGAGTGATAATTAGATAAAAGAACACAATTATTTACACCTCATTGTTTTATCAGGGAAATCAGCGTAGAATGTGGGTTTATAACACTGAACTTTGCCTTCCGTTTCTGTGTGTGTGTGTGTGCTATTTAATCAACAAATAGTGTAGTGTGTAGCGATTGATATTAACCTGAGAGAGAGAGAGAGAGAGAGAGCGCCTTCTAATATGATACAAACAAATAATGATAGCAATATTGTCATATGTAGCGCCTAGCATGTGTGTGTACTGTGTCTGTGTGCCCTGGCTTTGGTAGCGCAGGCGGTGGCGACTGCCTTAGACACCACTGGTCTCTGCTAGACACGACCACATGGGCTTGGGACGGGAGTGCAAACTAGACAGGTGCCACGTACCTAATTTTGTCGCAAAACTTAGTTGGGCTACTGTATATTCTGCCTAATCCTCATTGCAGAATGAGGTAGCTCGGCATCCGTTTTGAAAAGACCGGGGAAACCCCCTGGCGTTTCCGAAGTGGAAGTTGAGGCAACCGGCTGTGCATCAGATTGATAAAACTGGGAGCTAGAGCTAAAGTGACCTATTACATCTCTCTCATTAAGCCTTGCGCTAGATAGCTTGCGTTTCTGGTCAGGTAAGAACTCCAAGTTGGACGCCCTCTGCTGCAGTCCCGCGGATGTTTCCGGCTGGGGTGACGGCACACACTCCGGTGATTAAGCGAATCCTCTTGGCGTGGGGAGGGGAGCTCTGTTCAGAGGTCATAGAAGAGTGGGGTGACACCAAGTTCGTGTTTGGGATCATGAGGACCTGTGCCTGAGAAACTGAGGTGTCGTCGAATGAATAAAGATGAATTAATCTCAATAGTTCAGCATTATCACAAAACAATTCTACGTTTGCTACCTGTGAAGAGTACGCAGCAAATTTTTTCTTAATTTCTATAAGAGTTAACAAACACGACATGTCTTGGCTTACCAGCCATTCCTCAAACAGGTCAGAGCACACTGGACATTTCCGTGAGGTCCATAAAAAGGAGGATTTGTCTAAACACATGACACATCGAATACACAGCCTGTGCGCCGCTACTGGTACCAAGAGGCACGTAGGCGTCGAACAAGTTGAGAACAGAGGCATGGTCACTCTCTCCCCTCCCCGGCGGGAACGCTGTCTCCTTAGCTGCCCGGAACGTGGAAGGGGTCTGGATAACCCAAGAGGTTTTTACATCCTATTCCCCCGGTGTCAGAAAAACATTAGGCAACAGCCTCCAACCTTTTCCTGACTCCTAAAAGGTATTAAAATCTGCCCCCCACGCCCTTTTCAATCGTGGGGGGAGTTCACATCAGCCTGCCTACCTGTGACATGGGTCAGAGGTTAATGAACCATGAACTCAGTGGATATCTGCGTGCTATAACTTACAATCGCTAGCAGCCGTTGGTCTGTTTACACACTGAGCCGGCGGCGGACGGGGTAAACTGGTAAGTAAAAAAGGCGAGCCGATACTGTACCTATAATGGATACGTCTCCATCCGCCAGCCCTGCAAGACCGCCAAAGGAGGTGTAGTGGCACACTACCAAAAACATAGAATAAACACAGGGGAAAAGGAAAACTAGACCGCGCGCTGGCACGCCGGCAACCGGCCTCAGACCGCAGAACTAAGGACCGGCGGATCCCCAAAAGAGGAAAATGCTCAGGCCGGGGCACCAGACTGAGAGAGAACCAACCACAAAACCCCTGCAGCAAGGACGTCTCCTTGAACTCCCGGAGAGTGCGCAACACTAACACCCAGGGAACACAAGAAAAGGGAGCACAACAAAATATCATATAAAGATAAAGTACACTCCTAACGAGAACAAGCTAATGAGGCTTATCACGAGGTAACACACCCTTCAAGAAGGACGCACTTACTCTGAAGACAACCCCGGACAGCATGAAGCAGGTGAAGCCCCCGAAAGGGGCCTCCGAGCAGGCTCGAACGCCAGAAGATTCCACACCACGTGTGACAATCAGACCGGCGAGTCTGCTAAAATGAAAAAAGAAAAATGCCCCTAGGACATACACACAGGACTGAAGAACAGCTCGTGAAAAACAAAAGCCTCCTAACTAAGGAATAGCAAACACTAAGGCGCGCAGAACCAATGAAAAAACACATGTGGCGTCGGTCCTGAACACAACACGTTAGCACCTGAATAGTACCCTAATTTAACACTTCCTGCGGGCAACAATGTGATAACCCGTGCTAGCTAATCTAAACCTGGTTCACTACAACTCAGATATATACAAATGAGTAAGGACTCACGAGAATTGAGCGAACGTCGAATGAAGCAGAGCGCGAGGCACCCAACCTATCCCGTTGCCCGCGAGGAAGAGAAGGACGAATGGTGCGCTTGGCGAGGAGCGGCAAGAAGCCACAACGCAAGAAATCCACCGAAGTGGGAAGCGTGTTATAACCTTGATTAAATTATTTAATCTTTTCCTTTTTTCTTCTCATATTTTTTACGAAGTTTTTTCGTAGTGGGTACCCAATCTATGACGATACCATAAGAGAAGTAGCGTTGCACTTATGATGAATGACTCTGTTCTTCCTCGCGGCGGTTGATTCAAACGACTGACGTGGGTGTTGAATGGAGACTATTGTACTAATAGGCAACATCGTCAATGATGGAGGGGCCACTATTAAATATATGTATTCTGCGATGTATTTTGTGAGTTGAAGTCGCAGTGTATTTCGTGAACTGATTTCCTTCTGTAAACATTATTACCTAGAACCTACGCAAATTTTCATAACGAATGTACTTATTCCCGTGAGAATTAATTCACTTCCCGAACTCTCCCATTTTAAGCTCAGTTATATAACCACTTTTGTAATTATTTTATGAACTCGTATTACCGTTCATTTGACTACCGATGTAAGTAATTTTGATCCTTCATGCTCAGGAATTCCAGCATTGCATAGTTTCTATTGCTTAATTCAACATCATTCTTCTTACACTTCGTATATTAGTGTATGTAATTTAAAGTCTCTGTTAACTCGTTCAGAACTCCTAATAATACTGCTATAAGTATTATTTAGCATAACTTCGTCGTATGCGCCCAGTTCCTCTTATTTATCAATACATCATTAATTCTACTGTAACGCTTTCGATTATACCAGCGTTCCCAGAGCCATTCTTGATTAACTTTGTTTATTCAACTTAGTCTGTCTTTGTATTGATTTGTTCAGCATATTCCTGACTCCATATTCATTACGTTTACATCTGAGTTCCTAAGCTCGATTTGTTATTATTGCATACGATCGCTTAACGTGAATATAAGATATAAAATAATAACTCATAGTTTATTACTCTGCGAGCATAATCTTGTGTAAATTAAATTGTTCATTTTTCTGCCACTAGTTATTTTGAACTAATTTTGAAACTCAGTTCGTAGTTGCATTAACTATAATTTAAATTCTCAACACCGCAGTCCTGTTTACCCTAAGTCGGAAGGTCACTTTAGGATATGCGCCTACCCACCTAGCGCACCCTTTTTTATCGTGTGACTCACTTCGTATACCTGCGTGTTTGTTTCACCCTCAATTCCTCCCAGCTCTCCTCTTGAGATTATTCATTATTTAATTACTTCATTACTTCTTTCACGGAAGACACTCGACCCCCATTGATTATTTTGTTGAGTGTTGATGCTATTATATATTTGTATCTTTTAGTTGCTATATGTTGTTACCTTATAATTAACCACAAGTTGTCTGTGCATTGTTATTTATTATTTATATTGAATCAGAAACCATCCAAGTATACAAAGCTATATTTGTACCTTGTCAATATTTACTCATCGCATAAAGACAGTCTACGGCTCCTTCAGCTAGACAACTCTTTGAATAAAACCCCATCTATGTACCTATACCTGTGTTGTTATTGAGTTCTGTATTATCCTAATTGAATACCTATTATGTGTGATTTAGAACTGCTAGATGTGACCCTGTCAAGCTTGATCAAGGTCTATCAATCCATAATTGGATCGTTACACAGACTGTATCTCGAGTTATAAACATTATAACCCGACATAACAAAGATGATGAAGATAATGATGATGATGATGAAGATAATAATGATGATAATGATGAAGATAATTATGATGATGATAATAATGATACTAATGATGCTAATGATAATAATGATGGTGAAGATAATAATGATGATTAGGATGATGATAATGATCAAGTTGGTAGTGTTGACGCTACTAATGTTATTTGTTATACCTTAGTGTTACCATTAGCATTATTAGCGTCAGCACTACAAACTTGATCATCATCATCATCGTCATTTATCAATAGTAATGATAAGAATTATGATGTTGACGATGGGAATAATGCTAATAATAATAAAATGGTGTGATGCTGCAAATGACGTCAATATTAATTATATAGTACGATAATAGTGATGATGATGATGATGATGATACTGCTAGAACTTATCCCTAATATAATATACACTAATAATACACTCGTAAATGGTAATTATATAATCAATAAATAATATTACAGAGTCTTTTAGTAGTGCATTTAGTGTATTACTCTGGTAACCCCAACACCTCTCTGTGGAATCATAAAACATAATGATAATAATAATGAATAGTAAAATAAACAATAATAATAGTAATAATAATAATAATAATAATAATAATGATAAAACATACCTAAATATATAAATATATAATAACACTACAACTACTATTACTACTACTACTACTACTGATACTACTACTACTACTATTATTACTACTACTACTACTACTACTACTACTACTACTATTACTACTACTACTAATGCTACTGATACTACTACTACTACTATTATTACTACTACTACTACTACTACTACTACTACTAATAATAATAATAATAATAATAATAACAATAAATAAATGAATATATAAATAATAAGACACTACACTATAAAACTGACTACCGAATGCAACAGATCAGACCTCCAGATTCTGCAACGGGTTTTTGTGCAAGGTTTTGTTGCAGATTGACTCACCAGGAACTTCACAGGTACTACTGGGAAGTGTAGAGAACATATTTACCGGTAGTTGATGCAAGTGAGAGAGAGAGAGAGAGAGAGAGAGAGAGAGAGAGAGAGAGAGAGAGAGAGAGAGAGAGAGAGAGAGAGAGAATATAGTGGTGTAGATGGAGAAGATTAGCATAGAGATAGATAAATAAATAGAGAGAGAGAGAGAGAGAGAGAGAGAGAGAGAGAGAGAGAGAGAGAGAGAGAGAGAGAGAGAGAGAGAGAGAGAGAGAGAGTGTATGAGTGTGTGGGCAGATAAAACAGATAAAGAGTAAGAGCACTACAGTATTCCACGATAAAGATATAAGCAAGAGAGATACTGTAATACTGTATACCGTATACAGTACCGGTATAATTATATATATATCTGGATCCGGCACATTGAATTACTAACAGGCTCGGATTGAATGGGATAAAAGAGGTGGAGGAGGTGGGGTGGGAGCTTAAAGGGACGTAGTGCAAGGGGGGGGGGGGGGGAGAGAGAGAGAGAGAGAGAGAGAGAGAGAGAGAGCTACGGGAGGGTATGGGTAATGAAGATGAGCAAAAAGAAGATATGAAAATTAAATTAAATACACTAGGCAAAATAAATAGAAAATGGAAAATTAAGCAGGTTGAATTTAAGGTAGTACATACTATAGTTAAAAAAGGGAGTTAAGGAAAACAGAAAAGAACTGAAAAATACTGTTTTTTCTTTATCTTTCTTTCCTTTTCTCTCTGTCTCTGACTTGTGTCCATTTGGCCCCATTCAGCCAACTGTTTTAAGACGTTTATCCCCATCCAGGAGTCGATTTTTTCCTGGCGAGTGATAGCGGGCCAGCATTGTATGGAGAAATCCGGCTTTGCCGGACAAATTTTTCTATCGGAAAATGTACAAATTTAGTTTGATGTAAAGCAAAAATATATACAGTATATGCTGGCTCGCTCCCGCTCGCCAGGAAAATATTGACACCTGGATGGGGGTAAATGTCTTAAAACAGTAGGCTGAATGTGGCCGAATGGATACAAGCCAAAGAGAGAGGGAGAGAAAGAGAAAAAAGCGAGGTGGGCTCCCTTAAGGCCAATTGAAAGTTATGGAACAAGTAGCAGGTGGTCGAAGCAAAGGTATACCAAAGTAGGTAAAAGAAGGAGATAATAGAAAACCGGAGAAACATTACGAAGATTAAAAACAAACAAATACAAATAAAAAAATAAACAAAAATAAGAAAACATGAATCAGGTGAAATCGAAGGTATACATTGTAGGTAGAAGGAGAAAACACACCATTACGAAACTAAGAAACATAGAACGAATTTAGTAAAGGGTGCATAACGCAACAATATATTGGTAGAGAAAGGTGAATACAAACTATACTTTGGAGACACATGAGAACAAGCATATTCTACGGTGAAGGCAATATACAGCATTAGCCCCTTGAGGATTATTCTTTATTAGACGATTTTATTTACAGTGGGAAGGGTATATGGAAGTCAGAGGGTTGATTGGGCCATTCTTTACCCTTTTAACTCCCACAGATCCTTCCTAAGCTGTTTAAGATCGTCTAATGATAGCCAGAATAAACTTGAAATGCGTGATAATCCTCAAAGAGTCAGTATGTAATTGCTCACTACATCATCTAAGGATATGCAAATTATACACATGAATCTTTTGGCGAATAAATGCATTATCATAATTTTGTTTAGCAAATTACGACAATTATGGCAATTTATTTAATAGTGGCCCCTCCATCATTGACGATATTGCCTATTAATATAATAGTCTCCCTTCAACACCCGCGGCAGCAGTTTTGAATCTCCCGCGCGGAAGGGTCAGCGAGTATTCTCATAAGTGCACGCTTAATTCTCTTATGGAATCCTCTCTTATGATCGGGTACCCTACAGAAAAAACTTCGTAGAAAATAAAAAATAAAATGTAGCTATCTGTTATATTATGGCTTTCCATGCGTGGATTTCTTGTGCGCAGCGCCCAGGCACAGGCCCCCTAGCGGCCATCTTTCCTTCTTCTCCTTTCCGCGCTCGTGCCTGTCGGGCGGGTGTCCTAGTGCTCCAGCTTCATTCGTCGTTCCTGCGCTTCTCGTGAGTCTTTACTCATTTGTATACATCTGCATTGTACTGAACAGAGTTTAGATTTGCGACCGCAGTAGGGTGTAAATTAGGGTACTTTTGTAACAAGGCGCCTCCGTATCCCAAGATCCGCGCACCACGTGTGTTATTATTGTGTTGTGTTTTGCGCCTTTAGCTTTTGATATTATAGCTAGGAGGCTACCATTCTGCAAGATTATGCTTCAGGCCGTCACTTTGAGGCAGTTTCATATTAATTTTGTTTATTATTAGCAAATGCTCTGGTTCAAGGGTGGCTGCACGTCGTGCGGAGCCTTCTGGAGTTCGTATTTGCTTTTGGGCCCCACTCGCGGGTCCCCCATCTGCTTGCTGCTGCTACTGGTTCATCGGAGCATCAGTTCATCCTGTGTTGTTCCTCGGGCCCCGTGGCCAGCCTCAATATAGCTCTCCAATGTAGGCTACAGGTAATCTAGGATTGATAATTCTATGATGTTTGTGATTATGCCTATGTCTGCCCCATTACTGTGATACATGTGTGCGTTGCATGTAATTTGTGGGCCATTGGGAGATGTCCCCTATTTATTTTTTTTATATGTGGGGTTTTGGTAGGGGGAATTTTGCCACATAAGTTCCCCCGCTAAAAATTTTGGTTGTTTTCTCCGGCGGCTTTTTGTTCAAAGCCCCTGTTTTCTCGTCTAGTTGACGAGTTAGGGAACAACCAAATGCCCCGGCGTGGTGCCCTGAACCACAATCCTTCCGGCGGAATATGCTAATTCCTATGGGAGCAACCTCGGCCCGCCGAGGAGACTCGCCCTGACCGAGTTGTCATACGACAAGACTTCCTTCGCCCGGCGTGCCAGTCTAGTGTGCAGGTGTTATGATACGTCATGAAAGCACGTTATTTATCTTTCTATTCTCAATAGTCACAGAAAATTTAAACACGTAAGGTCACTAGGGCCAGTGACATTTTGTCACAAGTAAGCAGTCCAATCAGCTTAAAATGGAGAAACCCCAGTGTTTTCCATGGTCGAGTCCAGCGGAAGGTTAGAGTAGCTGTGGCTATAGCTAATTTTCCGGCGGACTTGAGATAGGATGTCTTTACACCTCGCAGGTTATCCTTATGAACATTGATTCCTGGAAATGTTATTTTCCAGATTGACCTAGGGCTGCAGTTGCAACACGCCCGGCGGCTGGTGGGTGGCTGATTCCGGCGGGGGCCCCTATTTTCTTCCATCATGCCTCGCTTTGAGCTATGCGCTACACCCTCTTGCTCATTATTACCAGTATTTGCTCACAAACTTTGCATCAAGTGCGTTAAATGTCTCGATCGTTCTCGCGGCTTGTGAGTGTCTAAAAAGTGTTCAGTCTGTTCTGAGTCAAAGACGGCTTTTATCACTAAGAAGTACTTATCGTGCCTAGCGGCATTGCAAGAGATAAAGACCATTTTCAACTCCTATGCAAAAGATATTGCCCATAAGGCACTTCACTGCGATGAATATATCTTGCGGGAGAGTCTAATTATAAAGTCACCTTTGGTCAGGTCAGCCTCCAGCAAATCTACTATACCCAAAGTTAAGAAATCCCTTTCCAAAGCGGTAGTGAGGAGCTCAAGTAGTGATGAAAGTGACATCACTGAGGCTACCCCTCCCCCCCGACCGACCAAAGTGGAGGCGGTCGCCTTACCCCCGGCAACGGTCAAGGTCACAGTCGAGATCCCCCAGGAAGCAGTCTAGGCACTCATCGGCGGAAGGTGACATCAGCCAAGGCAGAACACAGTACTAGCCGGGCAGTTACCATATGGCCACCTCCCTCGACCCCTACCTCCAGTACGCCAACCATCTAATCCGGCGACTCTGAGATGGGGGTGGAGATCCTTGAATCTAGCCCTCACCATGAACAATCTCTAAGTGTACCACCGAACTTTGTGTTTGCAATCCCAAAATTAGCTCCGGTACCACGTAAGGCCCCTCCGGCTGGACCGAATAGAGTGTTAGCTGACCAGTACCAGTTTCCCTTCAAGTTCTCAGTCTTTTGACAGCTCTCAGGTTATACAGGAATCTCAGCCACTCGCGGAAAATGAACGAGGGTGCTGGAGAGTGGGCCAAGGAACAGATAGGGATAGTATCCATAGTGAAGTGTTACCATCATCTGTCCCTGATTTGGTTTGGCCACCGGCGGAACAAACGCCGGAAGAGCAACAGGACATTCCAGAATTGTTAGAGTTTGAGGTTAATGAAGAGCCGGAGGAAGTGAATGTTCCCTCGGCTCAAGTTTCAATGTGTGAAGAGTCAGAGACTAGTTCCCAATCTTCTAGGGGTTCCCATAGCAAGTGTGTAACCACAGAGGAAATAAGTAATATTATGCATAGGGTCATGCAACAATATCATGTTTCCCCCTCTATTGATCCCTCACCTAATCGGCCGGTAGCTCCCCCAAGTTGCTCCACGATTAGACCATTAGAGCCTTCAGGTTTACCAACCCCTTAGTCCTCATTACCTACTTTGGTTTTACCCCTGGCAACGTCCACGGCGGCAAGCACTACTGTGCCGGCCACTAATGTGCGGGTAATTTCTGATATTACGCCTCCCCCTTTGGATAAGGTCCCACAGAGGAAAGGCCCTATGCCTCTCCTCTACGGACCGGATTGCTCCTGGACTCAGGTACATCCTTTGAAACCATTCTTAGCACAGCCTACGATTTCGGGGGAGCTACCGGTTCCAGGTGAGTGGACTATTTAATTTAATAAGAATAGGAAACTCAGACCCAAGGATGAAGTAGGGAGGTTACTAGATGTCTCTCTTAAGGCCATTCCCAGTACATATAACCCTGAATTCTTTGTCTTCTCAGCTGCCCCGGCAGTTCCGCCGGCCTCATCTGCACGACTTTTTGCAGACTGGTCCAAAGCAGATGAATGACATGAAAGCTTTGAATGCACTCACGCCGGAACTGGCTACAGTTCCGGTCCTTGATCAGTCACATACACCAGTCTTGCAGATGTCGCAGGTAGGTGCAGTTCCATGGGTAGATTGGGAAGCAGAGGCACAAGTTTTTGCTTCAACTATTACATCTAAAACCTCACAACAGGTTTCTCAAGAGTTGCATGCTTGGTTCTCATTACCAGTTAATAAGGCAGAAGAGGTGTCTCCAGCTTTGTTTGCTTTCCTGGCAGCCCCCAAAATAGCTCTTCACCAGTTTGATGACCCCTTTTGTACCCCTCCCCCAGCCAATCTGGATAGGGATTTTAAGTTACGAAGCAAGGCTTATCGACTGTTCTCACAATATCTTGTCACTCGCCAGGTTACCATATCCCTAGCTAGGACAATTTTGGCCATTGCAGACCGAAATGTGAGGAAAGCCACTGAGCTGTCACGTAGGATTCTTTTACAGCACTCTATACAATCCTTGGGTGACATTAGGGTTGGTATCATGGAAGCTGTGCGGGCACGCCAGGATCTCAGGGTATTTTTAGTAAAGAAGTTACTGGAAGACATTGGCCGCCAGGTAACCCTTTCCCCAGTTTTAACTGCCTCCCACCTTAGTTCAGAAATGTGGAATGTAGTTTATAATTTGGTGGATGTTTGGAAGCCGACTACCTCCCAGGCTAAGAGAGAACCGTTTAAGAAACCCTTCAATAAGCCCAAAGGCGGTGGTAAGTCACAACCCCCTCATGCTAAGCAGTCCTTTCGAGACCCAAGGCCTCCTCCGCAGCAGGGAGGTAATCAGCCCAAACCCAAACAAGGTAAATACTCAGGTTATAGAGGTAAGTCACATCCCAAACCAAATCAGGGACAGCCGGCAGCCAAGACTAGCCAACCGTCTGATACCAACCCACCACCCCCTTCAAAAAACTAGCCTAACATACTCTCTGTCTCCCAGGGCCGTGCTTAGGCGTGTCGGAATTGAGAGTTGCTCCACTAATCGAGCCCAGTTTGCAAACAGGGTCGTTCCAGGTATGCCACAGAGCATGGCCCTAGCGAACCTGGTCCAGGACCTTAGTACGCAAGGGCCTTACCTGGCGGTGGATCCGGCGGCCAAGACTGTGTCAGGCGCTCGAACACAACCATGTTTTGCCGGGGGTGGAAGCCCTAATCAGAGAAGATCATTGTCTTAGTAAAATCAAACTGCAAAGTATTCACCTCCAGAATTTTCTTAGTGCCAAAACGGGACAGTGTGCAGATGCGACCAGTAGTGGAACTCTCGCGTCTGAACGCTTACATAGTAAATCCATCCTTCAGGATGCTTACAGTAAATCAAATCAGGCTTATCCTTCCGCCGTTGGGTTGGATGTGCTCCCTAGACCTCAAAGATGCCTATTGGTATGTCCCTATCAACAAACGCTTCCAAAAGTTCCTCGCCTTGAGGATAAAGCAAGAGACATGTTTTTCGGAGAATGCCGTTTGGATTGAACCTGGCACCGAGAATTTTCACAAAATTAGTCCGGCAAGCCCTTCTGCCATTAGTGTCCCAAGGCATCATGGTGTTATGGTATCTAGACGACTGGCTAGTGGTGGCGGAGACGAGAGAGTTATGTCACAATCATGTCAACATAGTTATCAATCATGTACAAACCCTAGGGTTCAAGGTGAACTTGGCAAAGTCTCTTCTTGTGCCTACACGGGAAATTCAGTGGATAGGGCTGGTCTGGGATACCGCCAATCTGACTCTTACTCAGAGTGTGGACAATCGCCACAGATTTCGCAAGAAACTGTTTCATTTTCTCCACAGTCGGAATACGACGAGGAAGGTATGGGACTCCCTGGTCGGCTCTCTCAACTGGATCCAATTAACTGTGAAGTTGGGCCGGTTGAAAGTAAAGAGATTAATCATGGAAGGCAAAACAAATTTCCCACTATTGCCGGAGGGAAAACTATGGCCGATTCCTCGATTAATTCACAGCTTACTATCGGTCTGGGCGAAGACCGAAACACTGTACTCTATGACAACTTGGGTTTCTCCTCCTCCTTCGGTATGGGTAGACACGGATGCTTCCGGAACTCTGGGGTGGGGATATCAATCCAATCTAGGTCATCAAGGGCAGGGCACTTGGGACCAGGGCATTTCATGGCACATCAACAAACAAGAGCTTCTAGTTCCCCTCTATTTTCTCCAAGACCACGGCTCGTCATTGCAAGGGAAATCAATAGCGTTTCGCATAGACAACTTAGTGGCAGTCCATTGCATTCAGAAACAAGGTTCAGTGAGGTCCTGAGAGTTGCTAATAGTGTCAGAACAGATTTTTGCCCTAGCCGAATCGCTGGACATTCATCTGCATGCTTCATACCTCCCAGGCGTGTCGAACGTCTGGGCGGATGCTCTGTCCCGACGACGGAGCACCTTAGTAGAATGGGCTATCAAACAAACCGTCTTCGACAAGATGATTGCAGAGCCTTACTGTCCACAAGTGGACCTGTTCGCATCCGAGGAGACTCACAAACTATCTCTCTTCCTGACCCGCTGGGGGGTGACCCAGGTGGGTGGACCAGATGCATTACTGGAGGACTGGAACAAGTGGAATTCAATCTATCTATTTCCTCCACCAGATTCTGTTCTAATGTGCAGGGTGATGCACAAACTAAGACGTTACCGGGGCGTAGTCGCGATGATTGCGCCGGTATGGCCGGCTCGGCCGGCTCAGGCATGGTACCACCAGTTGAGCAGCTGGTGCAAGGACCCGGTGTCACTTCCGGTCTCCGCATTTCACTTAGAGACAATTGGCAACCTTCAGACCTCGCTCAATTTTGCCTTCTGGACATTTACAAGGCCAAATGGCTAGTTCAGTATGGGGACAGTGTCACTAACAAACTCATGAACCAATATACTATATCTACCAGGAGGCAATATCAATCACATTGGAAAGCTTTCACTAACTGGATTGTTGAGTCAGGGCAATCCGATGCATCAGAAGCCCTAGTTTTCAGATACTTAGATTACTTGTTTGAGCAGAAGCATTTTTCCGTTGTTACGTTAAAAAATCACTTGTCTGCCATCAGAACTCCCTTCTTTGATCTCACTGGTCTCTTGATACCGCAGGCAGAGGAGAAAGGGTTTATGAGGGCGTGTTTTAAGATCCGCCCACCACCACGTTAGCTCATGCCCACTTGGTCGCTTGATAAAGCCTTATCTTTACTTCAATCGCGTAAATACAACACTGCGCCGGATTTTGATTCATTATTTAAAAAGGCTGTGTTTTTTATGGCTTTAGCTACCGGTAATAGGGTCTCTGAGCTGGCGGCGTTGAGCAACGAACCTAATTGCCTTAGGTTTGGGAGACTGCACGACAAGGTCCAAATTGCGCCATCTCCCACTTTTGTAGCAAAGAATGAGCATTCTGATGATGTTTTCTCAGAATTTTCTGTTCCGGCATTGAAACGCGGACATACACATCATATTTTATGTCCAGTGGAGGCCTTAGTTAAATTTATGAGGGCAGCTCACCCTCGACAACCAGGTTTTCTGTGGGTAAACCAGGCAGGTAATCGTGTTACTAGGAGAAAATTAGCTTCTCTATTAGTAGATGTTATTAAAGAAAGTAATCCCGGCGTAGTGGGCATGGCCCACGACATCAGGAAGTGGGCCGTCTCTCTTAGATTTTTACAAATTTTTTCTATAGACGACATTGCCAACACTCAATTGTGGGCATCAAACCATACTTTCCTTACACGTTACTTGTCGGTCGCTCTGGACAAGCCAAAACGTACCTGTGTAGCTTTACGTTAGAAGGTCTCGTAGGCTATGTGCTATTATGGTTTAAGGTTAAGGCGAGAAAAAAAGGGGGGGGGGGGGACTGTGGTGAATAGCCCTAAGCCCCACGGAGCTCTTCCGCCGGAGATTGTGATAAATCACGAGCTGTGATCTAACTGATATGACATTTTTTTTTTATCTTATTTTAAGATGTCTATCATAGTTGCAACTATATAGGATTAAGAGAATGTACAAACATATACTCTGTGCAAATATTATTAAGAAGAGAACAATATTCCAAAGAGTTTATAGTTCTAAGTAGGGACACAAGGATGTTCCCATTTTATTATGTATAGATCTTTAGGTAAAAGATCTGGTCATGGGCAAGCAGACTTTCTTCGAAGTCACGCCCTGCTTGCAATCTTTTCTATTTTAATAACTATTTATTGTTTGTATACAATACAATTTTTTTTTTTTTATACGGCTTATTTTTGTCCTGAGGTTAAGGTATTGTTAGGAATGTTCCCCTCCAGTCTTGGTACTCAAGCAATATCGTCAATGATGGAGGGGCCACTATTAAATTATAGGTTTGATTCCCAGAGGGAAGTAATGAAAACCTAATATTTAGTAGGGCCCCGTAATAATTGACGATACATGGCCCTCCCACCATCCCCTTCCCATTCGTTGATTTTCTAGTGAGTCTTGATATATCAGTGAAGAAGGAAAGATGGCCGTTAGGGGGCCTGCACCTGGGCGCTGTGCACAAGAAATCCACGCATGGAAAGCCATAATATAACAGATATTAAGTTAAATTTTATTTTTTATTTTCTACAAAGTTTTTTCTGTAGGGTACCCGATCATAAGAGACGATTTCATAAGAGAATTAAGCGTGCACTTATGAGAGTACTCCCTGACCCTTCCGCGCGGGAGATTCAAAACTGCTGCCGTGGGTGTTGAAGGGAGACTATTATATTAATAGGCAATATCGTCAATGATTATGGGGCCCTACTAAATATTAGGTTTTCATTACTTCCCTCCGGGAATCAAACCTATAATTTGGAAGATTTGTTTTGTGTTATATTAATTGTTTTCGGTTTTCAAGCATTTATATACGGGTTATTTACAACAAAGCAAATTATGTTACTAAGTCTAGTAGAAGTTGGAAAGAGAACAACAAAAGTAAAATGCTCATTCGACTGATGTATAACTGAATCAATTACGATCATCCGTCCTTGAGACTTAAGGGGGTACAACTCGCTTGTTTTGGACCTCCTTCTCCCTCATGTTTAACATATTAGTTTTGAGGTATTAAGACGTTCGTTTCGTTAGTTTGGCGATTTTGAGACCTTTCGCCTTATTTTGTTGTCAATTTTAAGATCTTCCGTTCCCTTTAGGTGACACTTTTTTTCCTGGCGAGCGATAGCGAGCCTCTAATTGTAGAAGGAACTGGCCTTCGGCCAGGAAATTTTTCTATCGAAAAATGTACAAATTTATCGTAATAGGGGGTCTAGGGGGTGTTTTTCTAAGTTTGATGGAGGTTTAGCGAGGAAACTCGAAAATAAATTAATAGATAATATATCCACCAAAAACCAAGCAGTACCCCCTTAATGAAATGGTTTAGTTGTAGGAGGAGTAACACGAAGGAATGCGTCATGGAAGGCTGAGATCAATGGTGAGAGGAGGAAGGAAGTGATCGAGAGAGGAAACAGGAAGAAGGAAGGAAGTAACGGACGAACTGTTGTTGTTCTCAGAAATGGAAGAGGAAATTATTAGTTTGGGGTATGTGTAAAAAAAAAAAAAAAAAAAAAAAAAAAATATATATATATACAGTATATATATATATATATATATATATATATATATATATATATATATATATATATATATATACAGTGTATACTGTATATATAGAGAGAGAGAAAGAGAGGGTGATGAAAGGTGAGAAAGAGAAAGAGAGGTGATGGATGGAAACATGCTTACATTATTGAAATGTTTGTCGACATACAGTAATGCAAATAATGGTCGCTCTTCTGTATATCAAAATGGCTTAATTAAGGATGGAAAAGGGCTGGGATTTATATTTTTTCCTTTAAAAATGTGTGTGTGTGTGTTGTGCTGTGATTATGCAGTGTGTGAATATGTGGAGAGAGAGAGAGAGAGAGGTGGGGCTGATGAAGTTAACCCTTTCAGTACTATCACGCCATTCTTCCTTTATTCATGTAACTTATGCGTCATTGTGAGATATTCTACATATAAATGATACTTCTATACTTGCCAGGAGGAGAATTCAATCAAATCAATTCGTCGCGAGTTGCGAACTTGCGTGGGGCTTACTTATATATATATATATAATAATATTATATAGTTATATTACCGTCATCTGTTTTCTCATTTACCGACTAAATGAGTAGGTTGTTAAAATAGTGTTACTATGAACCAGGGACGAGCGCCCCCTCCGGCACTCGGGAAAACCAGTGCTGTTCGTAACTAGACATTGGTAGGGCTAGGGAATTATACGGTCTTCCCCACATCGCACATAAACAGGAAGATAATATATGCAATCTCTTATACGCATACTGACATTAACACGCGCATTCTCTCTCTCTCTCTCCCTTTTGTGTTGCTCTCTAGTTAACCCAATCCAATTTCCTTTCCCATGCAACTTCTTTTCGTAACTACCCAACTCCCGACCCTTCCATTACCACCCAAATCACCATTGTTGTAGCAGTAATTCATTATATATCTCTATATATGTTGGTTTATATCACCATCCTCTACTCCAGCAGCAACACACCTTCCCTGGGACTTCCTGTTTTCACCAACATGTCTGCCGCTTGCCCTATCATAAACCACCACATTTACACTCGTGGACTGGTAAAGTGGTTCAATGTGCAGAGAGGTTATGGTTTTATCACCTGTGGAGATGAAGATTTCTTTATACACAGAGAAAATATCGACAAACCCAACCCAGACCACAAAATATCATCACTGGGAGAAGGAGAGGAGGTAATCTTCTACCGCAAGATCGGGAAAAAGGGAACAGAGGAGGCAATGGGTGTACGAGCCGTCTACGACAAACCTTTGATAGTCTCAAAACACGCACTCAGGAAGCAGCAAGGAACAACAATCCTCAAAATAACATCTAGCAACAAGATCGACATCATCACTATTGTAGTGCAAACTTCAATAGCGCTTGCTGGGGAGGACAGAAGCCGAATATCTGTGCTTCTACCTGCTCTTCTGAAGGCTAACAAACTCCCAACTATCATCATTCCTCCAGAGATCGTCGCCAGAACACCACCAAGGGACGCCAAGACTCGAGTAAACACCAAACGCCAAGGACCACCACCGACGAAGCCAAAAAATACTCCCAAGCAGCAGCTCAACCTTCCACGACCACTGAGCCTGCACAGGAGTAAAGTGGAGCTTACATCAACTCCATCAACACCACCATCAGCAACTCCAACAACATTTCGATTCACTGCAAACCTCCAGCCTGACACCTTCGCTGAGCCTCTACCATCAATGCCAATGATCTACGACCAGCCTGTGATCAAAAGCCCTCCACCAAGACCAAGGAAATTCGTCCATCTGAAGAAGTCCAGAATGTTGCAACTCTACAACCAAGAACTCCAGGATTAAGCAAGGTGGTTAGCCCACCATCTTTCATCTCTCCAACTCTTCATACTCACCACTTTACCTTCAACTTCAACCTCTACTTTCTACACTTGTGGGACTCTACCTCACAGTTACCATCAACTATAATGAAGCAACTTGGTTAAACCTGAGAACTTTCAGTCTTCTACTGTAGGCTACTTCTCACTTCTCAGCTTGTTCTTCCTCTGTCCAATTGCTCTTATTTCCTACTTTACTCCAGCCATCTGGTCTGGTCAACGACAACAAATAAGACAATGGAGCAACTTGGTTGAGCCCAAGTACTTTTTATCTTCTACTGTACTTCCTATTTCTCACCTTATTCTTCCTCTTTCCAAAACTCTCTAATCTCCTACTTTTCATATAGCCATCATCATCATCATCATCTGCGATTTATTAAATACATACGTATGATGCATACCAAAATTATTAATGCATGTTAAATAAATAAGTGTACAGTATTCATAATACAATAATAAATACATTATACAAAAATACGCGATAATCAATATAATAACTTAACAATATATCTTTTAAATCTATAGAGTTTAGCTAATTCAGGTATTTTAAGTAAGCAAAGATCATGTAGCTTTGTGTGTATATAGAATAGTAATACTACTACTACTACTACTACTACTACTACTACTAATAATAATAATACAAAAATAATCATAATAAAAATGCTAATAACGACACATATACTACTACTGGTACAACAACAACAACAACAACAACAATAACTACTACTACTACTACTATTACTACTACCACTACTACTACTACTACTTTTTTTTTTTAATATTGTTCATACATTTTATTTTATAAGCATCAGATATTACTATTCTACACCATGCAACTTCAATCCAGTCGCCTCACTATGCGACCCTCTGCCACTTCTGCCACCGTCGCTGGTTGTGGTGCAGACCGTCTTGTTCCCCGCAGGAATAGTAGTGCTGATCTGAGCAATGAGAAAGATAGACGGCACCTCATCCAGGCTACGACGTGGCTCCTGGGCTGTTGCTTCTTCTCTGCGATGATCTCTGCAAACCTTGAATAGAAGCACTGGACCCTGGGTCCCATCCCTCCAGATGTGGTGAAGACTAGTGGGGTAAAGCTGCCTTGTTCGATATTTAAGATCCTTTCCCCATATGCCCTGATCTTCTCTTGTTCGTTCCTCTTGTGTGCAGCATCCAGTGACAGCTCGCTGTAGCTATGGGCCATTGGGTCAAATACTCTTATGTCAAAGAACGCTCGCTGTGCATTTGTCCAAAAAACCTTTTGCACTAACGTCCACTCGTGCTTCATTGGATGTGTTGGTCGTCCTGTGCTGCAAGATCTCTCCATCCAAGGGAATGAGTGATGGTTCGAGCACCACATCTCTACACACCTCCCTGAGCATGTTCGCCGTTACATCTCTTACTTCATCGTGCCTGATGCTGATGAATCCTCCTTTCTTACATATCATGGAGTGGTCTGCATCGTTGTTGGTTCCACAAACGCATCGATCGGGCAGTCCTTCAATCGGCCAATCATACCTCAGTGCAATAGCATCATTAAATTCTTGTTTGTTGAGATTGAAGCCTTTTGCCTTGATTGGTGTTGTCAGCCAATTTGAAGCACCCATTTCTTGTTCTATTTGTAGTTTTCTTGTTTGTCTCCAGGAAAGTTGTCCCATCAATTGTGCCAGGTCATTTTTCTGTGAGTTTTGCCTCTCTGACGTGATGGTCTTTCTGATGTTGTAGATGTCCGCCAGGTCCACTTCACCGTCAGAATCTTGTGCTACGATATGGTCAGTGAGAGATCCTGTTATCTTTACTGAGTTCAGGTATTCCATTGTCGCCCTCCTCACTGGGTTAATGATTCCCAGCCCTCCCAACCTAGATGGCAGTGCAAGCAACTCCCTCTCTGTATCACTCGGGGTGTGCGACTTTACCCACGCCGGGATGAGTTTGTCTCTGATGGCATCTTCCAGCGGTTGAAGTAATGCGCTCACATTTGGAACTGTTCGCATCAAGTAGGTCCAGCGATGTTTGACCCCATATGTGAATGCCGAATACGCAGCCTGTGGTTCCGTCTTTGCAATATTGGCCAGTTTTTCAATTTCTTTTACCCACTCCCTGACCTTCTCCTCTATGTATTTGTTCTTGAACTCTTCCGTGCCGATCACTGCCCCAAGGTGACGCTGTCCGTCCTTTGTTACTACCACTTCACTACCTCTGAAAGCTTGTAACGCATTTTCATAATGTTCTGGTTTTACTATTAGTATTGACTTTCTGGCATTTGGATGGTACCGTATTTCTGGGCCTACATTTGATACTTGCTCCCACCAGTGCTTGAGATCGTTGACCTTTCCCGCTCCAGTGAGATCGTCGGCATAGGCCACCTGCTTGACTTGTGTCACCTCATGGCTTGTTAAGGTTAGCAACACTGAGAGACCTAATGCATATATTGCCATTGCTGCGGGGTCACCTTGTGTGGTTCCTTCCATTGATTTCAGAGCTGATCCACGTTGTGTGTTCTGGTTGTTTACTATGAAGAGGTCCGCAGGCAGTTTATAGGTGTTCTCTACATAGGTGGCAAAGCTGGGGCATTTTACCTTGATGTTATATATTGCTGTCTTTCTGTTGACTACTACTACTACTACTAAAACATCTACTACTGCTACTACTACTACTACTACTACTACTAATAATAATGATGATAAAAAAGGACTACTAAAAATACAAATAATTTGGTGACTATTCAGAAATGGGATAATGACGTAAGCCTCAGGTCCGATATTTGTGTCCGATTCGTTTGATGGATGGGCATTGTGACCATCCAAAAGCTTGCCCGGGCCCACTAAGATCATTTATTAACCTTACCGTTCCCACCTGTTCATCTTGGAAAGGGTAATTAAGGGGATGTTGTTTTTTCTGGACCTCCTTCTCCCTCATGTTTAACCCCATTATTTTTGAGATATTAAGACGTTCGCCCCCATTCGTGGGGCGATTTAACACCTTATTGGCGGGTGTTAGGGTATATTACACAGCGTTTTTTTTTTTTACCCTAAATAGGGTTGTTTCCGTGCTCATTTTCATGCATAAACAAGACCCAGAGCGTAAAATAAGTATCTATCCCTGAAAGGGCGTAAACAGAGCTTTCCAATGACACCCGAACCATCCTTGTACGACTACTGGTTCTCTTGCAAAGATCGTGCAACACGAGTGCAAAAACCCTAAAATAAGGTAATTTCCGTACATAATTCCCTGTGTAGCGAGTGAGAAAGGGGGGAGGAAGGTGGTATACAGTTCAGTAGTGGTGGGCGTATCGATACCAAAATATCGATACTTTCGATACCAGGCTGGTATCGAAAGTATCGATACTTTAGGCAAAGTATCGAGTATTATGAGTACTTGAAAATTGAGTGTAATGGAACATTTCGTAATAACAAAAGTTATCCCTAATATCAAAATACTGTTATCGAGCGTCTGGCAATCCTGTGCATTGCAGCAAAGTTAGCTAACCGAGATGAAAAAAAAGCAGCAGATGACACCTCTGCAAGAATGAGTAGCTTTGGACGAGATTCTTCTGTTGTTGCTAACTGCTAAATCTAACATAATTAAAAAACGTTTTGCGATTTTTATCGTTTTTTCACTTTAATTCATCAGTTATCTGGTGACGCTGTGTTTTCGGATTATCTTTATTATAGTTAACAGTTTTTACCAGTGTAGTTACCGGTATCAGTAATTTTACTTAAGAGATGCAATTTATTTTCGTATTCTTTTACATTCGCTCTTTGTTTACGATAGCGTTTTGAAATACATATAATAAAGAATCTGTAAAATACATATAAGTGCACATTACTCTCCTTTAATTATAATACTGTATAGTACTCATATTAACCGATACCGACTACAAAAGTACTTGGTATCGGTACTCGATACTACCGATACTGGGTGAAAAATACTTGGTATCGTATCGAAAGAAAATCCTTGGTATCGCCCACCACTACAGTTCAGTATGTCCACGGTGGTCGTGGGGAGCGGTCACAAGGTTACTACGCTCGTCCCACCGCTCAGCTCTCTCTCTCAGCAACATTACGTGCTGAAAATGGCGCTCGACAGCTGTCGTGCACCGCCACTTAGTCCAAATATATTTCACTCGACATATGTTGCGCGCCACCAGTTAAGGGTTAAAAACCCTTCGCCCGATTTTGTTTGTAATTTTTAAGACCTGTTGTGCCATTTAGGTGCAATTTAGGAGGAACCCCCCTTTGGCACAAATTTATCTCAAAATGTTTGTTTTTGTTTTATATATATTTTATATATATATATATATATATATATATATATGTATATATATATATATATATATATATATATATATATATATATATATATATATATATATATATATACTGTATAAATATATATAGATTAGGAAGGAATTTTTTGTTGTACCTAGTATCAGTGCGCATTACCACAAAGCCCCTCGAAACGCCAAATAAATACCCTAATATTTCCATGATTAAATAGCACTGTATGAATATTCCCATATTCAAAATATGCTACAGAGGGGCAATGCCTAGTGAGTTCATTGCTAAATAGGTGGCGTTCTGAGAGTGAGGGTCTGAGTCTAGGAGTTGAGACAGTGAAACACTGGAGTTAGACAGCTTCAGAGATGGGGCTGCTTCGAGCCATGAGTGAGCAACTAAGCCCCATGCATCCTGCAAAGGCAAGATGGCAGGGGCTGGTTGCAGCAAAAAGTGTTTCACATGTCTCACCCCCTAGACTGGAACGAGACCTCACGGGCTTCACCGTCCAATGTAGAACGGTTGAATGTACAGGCTCTCAGCCTATGCCCGAGAGGGAGTAGTTGGAATATAGAAAAAAAAAAAAAAAAAAAAATATATATATATATACTGTATATATATATATATATACATACAGTATACCGGTATATATATATATATATATATATATATATATATATATATAATTATATATATATATATATATATATATATATATATATATATATATATATATACCTTGTGATGTGTTCGCCACATTTCTAGCGGCACCGAGGAGCGCGCCGCCCCTCGTTATGGGTGGTGGTTTGGTGCAGCAGACTGTTTGAAGCGAAAGCTCGCTCCCTTGCGAAGATGGGCTCGTCTGGCACTTTTTGCAGTTCGACATCGAGGGCTCTCTTGAAGTTGTCTAACGAGACGTCCCTCATGTCTCTTACTCGCCGTGGGAGTTTGTTGAAGAGACGTGGGCCTCTGTGTGATAACCAACCCTCTCAGAGAGAGCCCATAGTACCCCTGTTATTCATCCGGGGGATATCGCATTCCCAGCCTCTCCTATCACTGAATTTCATGACTATCGGAGTATGTAGGTTTGGTACTAGACCCTCTGCGATTTTCCACGTGTATATTATTAGGTAACGTTCTCTTCTACGTTCCAGCGAGTACAGTTCAGTGCTCTTAAACGCTCCCAATAGTGTAGCTGTTTTATCGAACTTATATGCGAAGTGAAATTTCTTTGTACACTCTCTAAGTCATTTATTTCACATGCTTTGTATGGGGATGTTAATACGCTACAGTATTCAAGCCGCGGTAGCACTAGAGATTTGAAGAGCGTTATCATAGGTAATTCACCGCGTGTTTTAAATGTACGCAGAATCCAACCCGTTAGACGTTTCGCAGCCGCAACTTTGACCTGGTTATGTACTTTGAAACCCATATTTTAAGACAGTAACACCCCAAGGTCTTGCACATTGTCTTTCCGTTCTATTATTTGGTTAGATTCTGTTAAGTAATTTGTATTTTCTTTAACGCCATTTTTATCTCTATACAGTATTAATTATATGCTCAGGCCCAATAGAGCATATAGATAGATAGATAGATAGTACAGTATTAATTGGAATTTGTCTTCATTGAATTGCATGTTGTTTTCCCTGGTCTACTGGAACATTACATATATATATATATACAAAGGGCACATATATAGCCTAATGCGTGTGAGAGAGAGAGAGAGAGAGAGAGAGAGAGAGAGAGAGAGAGAGAGAGACGAAGAGAGAGTGTGAGAGAGAGACAAGGAGAGAGAGAGAGTGTGTATTATATCTGTATGGCGTGTGTGTGTCATTCAGGAAGTTACCAAATAACACACCGGGGTTTTCTTGACCAAAGAAATGTCATTGTTGTTGCTGAAGGCATTGCACGAGTCGGTTGCATGTTGTTGAAGGTATTGTACGAGTCTTGCATGTTGTTGAAGGTATTGTACGAGTCAGTTGCATATTGTTGAAGGCGTTGTACAAGTCGCTTGCATATTGTTGAATGCATTGTACAAGTCGCTTGCATATTGTTGAAGGCATTGTACGAGTCGGTTGCATATATTTGAAGGCATTGTTCGAGTCGTTTGCATGTTATTGAAGGCATTGTACGAGTCGCTTGCATGTTGTTGAAGGCATTGTACGAGTCGCTTGCATATTGTTGAAGGCATTGTATGAGTCGCTTGCATATTGTTGAAGGCATTGTATGAGTCGCTTGCATGCTGTTGAAGGCATAGTACGAGTCGCTTGCATATTGTTGAAGGCATTGTATGAGTCACTTGTATATTGTTGAAGGCATTGTACGAGTCGGTTGCATATTGTTGAAGGCATTGCACGAGTCGGTTGCATGTTGTTGAAGGCATTGTACGAGTCGGTTGCATAATGTTGAAGGCATTGTTTGAGTCAGTTGCATATTGTTGAAGGCATTGCACGAGTCGGTTGCATATTGTTGAAGGCATTGCATGAGTCGGTTGCATATTGTTGAAGGCATTGCACGGGTCGGTTGCATATTGTTGAATGCATTGTACGAGTCAGTTGCATATTGTTGAAGGCATTGCACGAGTCGGTTGCATATTGTTGAAGGTATTGTACGAGTTGGTTGCATATTGTTGAAGGCATTGTACGAGTCGGTTGCATATTGTTGAAGGCATTGTACAAGTTAGTTGCATATTGGTGAAGGCATTGCACAAGTCGGTTGCATATTGTTGAAGGCATTGTACGAGTCGGTTGCATATTGTTGAAAGCATTGTATGAGTCGCTTGCATGTTGTTGAAGGCATTGTACGAGTCTCTTGCATAATGTTGAAGGCATTGCACGAGTCGGTTGCATATTGTTGAAGGCATGGTACGAGTCGCTTACATGTTGTTGAATGCATTGTACGAGTTGCTTGAATATTGTTGAAGGTATTGTACGAGTCGCTTGCATATTGTTGAAGCCATTGTACGAGTCGCTTGCATATTGTTGAAGGTATTGTACGAGTCGCTTGCATGTTGTTGAAGGCATTGCACGAGTCGGTTGCATGATGTTGAAGGCGTTGCACAAGTCGGTTGCATATAAAGGCCAATCACACACCCACACATGCATCGACAATTTTCGATATCCACCATTTTCCTGGTCACATTGCTCTTTCACATACACTCGAACACACACACACACACACACACACACACACACACCCACCCTCTCTCTGTATCTGTCTGTCTGTCTGTCTCTCTCTCTCTCTCTCATTGATATCGGGATCTAAGCTAGAGTAGATAAGCGTTGTTACCACCTTGATTTAGAAGCTGAATCATTTGAATTGTCCCAAACCGTTGCGATACCGAGCCTGCAATATAGGAGAAAAATGCACAAATTTGTCTCCAAAGGGGTCTTGGGGGTATTTTATGAGCTTGATGGAGGTCTAGGAATACAACTAAAAGCAAATAATCAATACATTAATTAATAAACAAATAGACAAAAAGCTCCCCCTAGTCCCTTTGATATGCTAGTTAAATGATTCGTGGGAAAGTAAGGGTAGATTATTGGTGTGTGTATGTGTGTGTTGAGAGAGAGAGAGAGAGAGAGAGAGAGAGAGAGAGAGAGAGAGAGAGAGAGAGAGAGAGAGAGAGAGAGAGGCGGGGAGGAGGAGAGAGAGGGAGGCAATCAATGCAATCGTCTTCTAGTGAAGTAAGCACCCTGGCAATGAACTTGGTGGGGGAGGGGGGAGGGGGGTGGGGGGGGGGGTTTCAAGGCAATCGTCTCCTAGTGAAGTATAAACACCTTGACAATGAACTTGATTGGGGGGGGGGGGGGAGATGAGTAAATGCTGGAGGTGGGAATGATGAGCGAAGGGAGGGGGTGGGGTGGGGGGTGGGGGGGTTGATGGAGCAAGATGAGGGAGGAAGTGGTGGTGGTGATGGTGGTGGTGCAAGATGAGGGAGGAAGTGGTGGAGTAGGAAGGAGGGAGACATGAAAGGGTGGTGGAGGAAATGGTGCAGGAAGGAGGGAAACAAGAAACAAGGTGAGGGAGTGGTGGAGGAAGTGGTGGTGGTGGAGGTGGTGGATCTCTAAATTGCTTAACTCTCAGGGGTTTCCTGATTGCAAGTTTTTTGTGTGTGTGTGGGAGGGAGGGGGGGGGGGTTGTATATTTGTGTATGTATTTCCAGTGTGTGTGTGTTTGTGTGTGCGCACGCGTGGGTTTGTGTGGTTTGTGTATATGTTCGTCTTTAAATATATATATATATATATATATATGTATATAATATATATATATATATATGTATATAATATATATATATATATATATATAATATATATATATACATATATATGTATATAATATATATATATACTGTATATATATGTATATAATATATATATATATATGTATATAATATATATATATATATATATATATACCTTAATTAAGACAATGTGCAGCCCAGATGTACCAGTCCCCCTCCATATCGGGCCGAACATACATGTTTCCACCCCCAACACCAGGTAAAAAGTCACGTCAGAAAACGTGGCTACAGCCTACCTTGGCCCCCCTCTCAAACCACATTGCACCTGTTACTTTAATAAAACTTGCACACCTGGCTCTTGTATACTTTCAACACCTCCCCCTCGGTAAAACGGACCCCGTGACAGCTAGTTTGTTGCGCGGATACTCCGGGTGGTAGTCGGTATATTATATACATATATAAAATTATATATATATATATATATATATATATATATATATATATATATATATATATATATATATATATTGTATATAGATAGATAGATACATAGATAGATAGAGAGAGAGGGAGAGAGTTCAGGTGACCCGAGAATATAGTAATCATGAAGCTATAATAGTTCCCGGAACATTGCATTACTCCCACACACTGTTCCCAGAAAGTATTAATGCAATTCATAACAGTACCGTCACATAAAGGCTGGAGAGACCAAATTCTTATAGGCTTCACACAGATAGTAATAAGGGGAGATATTATTTGTATTCCTTCCGCCAATGAACTTGAAGGAGGTTATGTGTTTGCCTCTTTCTCTGTTTGTTTGTCTTTAAACAAGATATCTCCAAAAGTTATTAACTGATGTTCACGACATTTGGGGGACAGATAGGACATGTGCCAAGGAAGAAGGTATTCCATTTAGGAGGCGATCAGTAGAGCACATACCTCTGCCAAAGTATGCAGAGCTATGCGCTTTCCAGAGTGCCTCTCTAGTTTATTTTTATTTTTTTAAATGTATTTATTATTATTGTGATTTTGTTTTTTAGTTTCCCCCTAGACCTCTATCAAGCTTAAGAACTACCCCCAAGATTCTCCCTTCGAGATAAAATTGGGCATGTTTCGGTAGAAAAATGCCGAAGGCTGGTTTCTCCTAAATTGTAGGCTCGCTCTCGCTCGTTAGGAAATTTTTACATTTAAATGGCATGAAAGGTCTTACAATCGCCAAACTAATGGGTTGAATGTCATAAAATCTCAAAACTTATGCGGCTAAACATGAGGGAGTATGGGTCCCAGAAAACCTCCCTTTAACCTTTTGACTCCCGAGTTGGGGGCATACGCTAGGTTAAAGGGTTACCTCTGCTCTCATCTCCGTGTGTTTACCCTTTTGAGCCGTTGATGGGTGAGTTACCCAGCCTGGTACACAGGGGTTACTGCATATTATCTAGGCTATTAAAAAAAAACAAAAAAAAAACAAAAAAAAAAACACCCATTTCCCATTCCTAACTCATTCGGTGCCTGTGACGCCCTTTTCATTATAGTCTGGCAACCATTAACAGTTTTTATTCAGTTTAGGAAAGACGTCTACCCATTTAAAGGTACTGAAGGGTGTAAGTAAGCCATCTTAGGTTTACAGAAGAGAGACCACTATATATTTCCTCCCCAAATGTCCACTAACTCCAGGTTCTTAGCTAGGGCGGGTGCCCAACCCCGAAAGGAGTTGAAATAGGGAGCTATCCCCCCGCCAAAGGCGGCTTTCTAGTACCTTTCCTAGCTGATGATGAGAGGATTGGGTTCTAGCCATGTGGTGATGGGTCTATCAGAGTGAGAGCTGAGCGATATCTGCCATACCCATAGCTTACTCTGACTGTTACTGTTACTTATATGTTTTTTAGATCTCAAGTGACGGCGTCTCTTCTGTGGATTGAACCCCCTACTGCCAACCATAGAGGTTGGCAGATTGGGAGCCAACGCGTCACATTTTTCCTTTGCCCCTCAACTTTCCCTTCATAATTGCTGAGGGGCACAGGGCCTGGGTTGGGGCTCTGGTTTCCCAGGCGTTTCCGCACCCTCCTCAGCTCCCCGCCTTGGAATGGCTTCGGTCACCTGGGCTTTATTAGTGGCAAGCAGGGAAGGTTTTGTGGAGGTGCTCAGTTATGGCCTTGGCCTTGCTCGGGACCTTGGGGCTGCTCGGCCAGACAGCCTGGGGAACAGCAACAACAACAACAACAACAAAGTTACTGCTTGGTGAACAGAGGCATAGGATGTGAACAGACGGCCCATCCGTTTCTCCCGGCCCAGGAATCAAACCCTAAAATTTCAGGTTGTGAGCCGAACCCGCTAACCATCACACCACAGGTTACCAGAGCTCCTCCTAAACTGTAAGCAAGGCAGATACAGTCGGATGCCATAGTCTCTAGCCCACTCATAAATATTCGGGGACTTAACCTATTTCTATTTATGGAAGTATATCTCTGGAAACAAATTTATGAATAAAAGTATCTATACATGAACTATAAAACTATAATATACTATTTATTGAATAGCTAGTATATCAAAAACTCAATCAAGAGAGTTATAATTGCATATAGAAAAACATACGGGGTCCACGAATTCTTATGAGTGGGCTAGAGACTATGGTATCCGAGTGTACAGTTGTTGTTGTTGTTGTTGCTGTTCCCCAGGCTGTCTGGCCGAGCAGCTCCAAGGTCCCGAGCAAGGCCAAGGCCATAATTATCACCATATATAAAGTTACACCAATCCGAATCTTTGACCCTTTCAAGCCTAGTTCTGAAGCAACTGGGCGATATTAAAGCAGTGTATTGTCTTGTTTGCGCTCGATACTGCTTCAAACGGGTGATTCGCCATTTATGCTCTTGATCCCTGGGGTACCCCGCTACTTACATTGATCCATTTGGATGCTTTACCGTTTATGGCTACTCTTTGCTTTCTGTCATTGAGCCATTTTTCTATCCATTTCAATACACCATCTTGTAAGGAAGCTATGACGTCATGGACAAAGAGTAATCTGTGAATATACTGGTTTGTTATGCCTCTCACCTCGCCTTAACCCCTTCTGCACCGGCGACGTCTTTTTCATTTTAGTCTAACTTTATATAAACTATTTTGTGCAGTTTAAGAAGGATATGTGGTAGTAAAAATGGTTAAGTGAGATAGTTCGAAACCTTTTAATTGCTGGAGGGGCGCCCTTTTTAAACTGAATACATTTCGTACATTAGTAGCCAAAATAAAGTTAAAAAGACGACGTCGGTGCAGAGAGGATTAACTAATGGCATCTTCAGTATCCGGCCCCTGTTCTAACCCTTCCTTCAGCCTCCCTCTAACCATTTGTAGAGGATCACGCATTATCACAGTTTATTCAGGCAATCATTAGACGATTTTATACAGTGTAGAAAGGATGTGTGGGAATTATACGGGTAAAGACTATCTCAATTAACCCTCTGACTTGCATAATATTATACCCTTCCTAATCTGAATAAAATCGTCTAATAATAGCCAGAAAACCGAAAAGAAATTCATAATCGGATCTTGAAAGAGTAGTCGGAAGATTGAGGCTAGTGCGATTGGAACGTGTGAAACGCTTTGGCAAATCAGATGGTTAGGATGGGAGGGGGATGTACGCAGCCGGATACCTTACCCTCTACGCTTGCGCGAAAGTGTAAGCCTCCCTTGCCCCCCCCCCCCCCATTCCCCGCGTTTAAATAAACCATTCAAACCGTTCCTGCCAGCTCGCTCTGTAGTAAAGTCACTAGAGCTCCCGCCTGGCATCCAGAAATCCAGTGTTTGATCCCACTCGAAGTTTAGTATATTTTTATATTTTTATTTTGTTATTTGTGTTATATTATATTATATTATATTATATTATATTATATTATATTATATTAGGGTTAGGTTAGGTTAGGTTAGGTTAGGTTAGGTTAGGTTAGGTTAGGTTAGGTTAGGTTAGGTTAGGTTAGGTTAGGTTAGGTTAGGTTAGGTTAGGTTAAGTTAGGTTAAGTTAAGTTAAGTTAGGTTAATCTAATTTAATATAATATAATATTTGTAGATTTTCGGCAGTGGGCGGGGCCTGGGGTAAAGTATCCGGCTGCGTACAGACCCTCCCGGTTAGGATACATATAGTTTATTGATATGAAAGGAATCGTGTGTATAATGTTTGGATTGGAAACAGATTTAGGACGAAATCTTTTAAAGGGGATGGTTGTTTTTTCTGGCCTCCCTTATACCTCACGTTTAGCCCCATTCGTTCTGAGATTTTAAGACGTTTGTCCCATTATTAAGACCTTTCATGCAATTTAGGTGTCGATTTTTTTCCTGGCGAGCGATAGCGATTCTGAAACGGTTATAGAGTGTTTAGAGTGATAACGATTCTCAAATGGTTAGAGTGGTTAGAGTGTTTAAAAATCTGTGTGTGATAACCCAGGTTCGAACAGCGGTGGATCACATATATGCTTTCATTAATTTCGTTGGAGGTGTTTGGTGTTGTGGTGAAATTAATAAAAATACAGATGTAAGAGGAACTGACCTTCCGCCGGGAAATTTTTGTATCGAAAAATTTAAAACATTATCTTGAAGGGGTGTTTTGTAAAGCTTGACGGGGGTCTAGGGAGGAAGCTAACACAAATATGATGAACATATATATAAACAAACAAATAAATACGCCCATCCTCCCTTAAGTTGAAACGCCTTAGCTATGAAAGTAATTATATATGAATGGTCGTGTTTGTGAATCATAATTATTGTGTACGTAATGTCTTGGATAGGAAACATGTTATTACAAAAGATTTAGGATGCGATATGTCTTTGGTGTCAAAACTATCTATGGCTGTAAATCCCTACCCTGCTTGGTGATCCTTCTATAATTTTGGTTCCTATGGTTGGTGATCCTTCTATAGCTATGGTCCCTATGGTTGGTGATCCTTCTATAATTATGGTCCCTATGCTTGGTGATCCTTCTATAATTATGGTTCCTATGCTTGGTGATCCTTCTATAATTATGGTTCCTATGCTTGGTGATCCTTCTATAATTATGGTCCCTATGGTTGGTGATCCTTCTATAATTATGGTCCCTATGGTTGGTGATCCTTCTATAATTATGGTCCCTATGGTTGGTGATCCTTCTATAATTATGGTTCCTATGGTTGGTGATCCTTCTATAATTATGGTCGCTATGGTTGGTGATCCTTCTATAATTATGGTCCCTATGCTTGGTGATCCTTCTATAATTATGGTCGCTATGGTTGGTGATCCTTCTATAATTATGGTCGCTATGGTTGGTGATCCTTCTATAATTATGGTCCCTATGGTTGGTGATCCTTCTATAATTATGGTCCCTATGGTTGGTGATCCTTCTATAGCTATGGTCCCTATGGTTGGTGATCCTTCTATAATTATGGTCCCTATGCTTGGTGATCCTTCTATAATTATGGTCGCTATGGTTGGTGATCCTTCTATAATTATGGTCCCTATGCTTGGTGATCCTTCTATAATTATGGTCCCTATGGTTGGTGATCCTTCTATAATTATGGTCCCTATGGTTGGTGATCCTTCTATAATTATGGTTCCTATGGTTGGTGATCCTTCTATAATTATGGTCGCTATGGTTGGTGATCCTTCTATAATTATGGTCCCTATGCTTGGTGATCCTTCTATAATTATGGTCGCTATGGTTGGTGATCCTTCTATAATTATGGTCGCTATGGTTGGTGATCCTTCTATAATTATGGTCCCTATGCTTGGTGATCCTTCTATAATTATGGTCGCTATGGTTGGTGATCCTTCTATAATTATGGTCCCTATGCTTGGTGATCCTTCTATAATTATGGTCCCTATGGTTGGTGATCCTTCTATAATTATGGTCCCTATGCTTGGTGATCCTATAATTATGGTCGCTATGGTTGGTGATCCTTCTATAATTATGGTCCCTATGCTTGGTGATCCTTCTATAATTATGGTCCCTATGGTTGGTGATCCTTCTATAATTATGGTCGCTATGGTTGGTGATCCTTCTATAATTATGGTCCCTATGCTTGGTGATCCTTCTATAATTATGGTCGCTATGGTTGGTGATCCTTCTATAATTATGGTCCCTATGCTTGGTGATCCTATAATTATGGTCCCTATGCTTGGTGATCCTTCTATAATTATGGTCGCTATGGTTGGTGATCCTTCTATAATTATGGTCCCTATGCTTGGTGATCCTTCTATAATTATGGTCCCTATGGTTGGTGATCCTTCTATAATTATGGTCCCTATGCTTGGTGATCCTATAATTATGGTCGCTATGGTTGGTGATCCTTCTATAATTATGGTCCCTATGCTTGGTGATCCTTCTATAATTATGGTCCCTATGGTTGGTGATCCTTCTATAATTATGGTCCCTATGCTTGGTGATCCTATAATTATGGTCGCTATGGTTGGTGATCCTTCTATAATTATGGTCCCTATGCTTGGTGATCCTTCTATAATTATGGTCCCTATGGTTGGTGATCCTTCTATAATTATGGTCCCTATGCTTGGTGATCCTATAATTATGGTCGCTATGGTTGGTGATCCTTCTATAATTATGGTCCCTATGCTTGGTGATCCTTCTATAATTATGGTCCCTATGGTTGGTGATCCTTCTATAATTATGGTCCCTATGCTTGGTGATCCTATAATTATGGTCGCTATGGTTGGTGATCCTTCTATAATTATGGTCCCTATGCTTGGTGATCCTTCTATAATTATGGTCCCTATGGTTGGTGATCCTTCTATAATTATGGTCCCTATGCTTGGTGATCCTATAATTATGGTCGCTATGGTTGGTGATCCTTCTATAATTATGGTCCCTATGCTTGGTGATCCTTCTATAATTATGGTCCCTATGCTTGGTGATCCTTCTATAATTATGGTCCCTATGCTTGGTGATCCTATAATTATGGTCGCTATGGTTGGTGATCCTTCTATAATTATGGTCCTATGCTTGGTGATCCTTCTATAATTATGGTCCCTATGCTTGGTGATCCTTCTATAATTATGGTCCCTATGCTTGGTGATCCTTCTATAATTATGGTCCCTATGCTTGGTGATCCTTCTATAATTATGGTCGCTATGGTTGGTGATCCTTCTATAATTATGGTCCCTATGCTTGGTGATCCTTCTATAATTATGGTCGCTATGGTTGGTGATCCTTCTACAGTTATGGTTCCTATGATTGGTGATCCTTCTATAATTATGGTCCCTATGGTTGGTGATCCTTCTATAATTATGGTCCCTATGTTTGGTGTTTGGTGATCCTTCTATAATTATGGACCCTATGGTTGGTGATCCTTCTATAATCATGGTCCCAATGGTTGGTGATCCTTCTGTAATTATGGTCCCTATGGTTGGTGATCCTTCTATAATTATGAGCCCTATGCTTGGTGATCCTTCTATAATTATGAACTCTATGCTTGGTGATCCTTCTATAATTGTTATGCCAGGGTTTTTACCGGGTTTGAATTGGTGTTTGGTAGGTTCTACTGACTGGAGAAGTTAAAATCACACAACACATGCACGAAAGTAGCAAAGGATAACATATATCACTGAGTACATCTATGAACTAACTTAATATTCGCTTAACAATTAGAACGTAAACCATTATTTTATACTAGTACGTATCAATATATAATGGTCCTAGCACGGGCGAGAATCTACGAGGTAACTACGAATATATTCGGCGCTCTTTCACTTAGATAAAATAGTATTATACACCTTAAGGACACTGGTGTAATATTTAGTTATAACTTTTATCTTCAACTTTCTCTCTCTCTGTCTTTAGTTAAAGAGATACACCTGGGTCGCACTGGTGTAAGAATGGGTTATCACTTTTATCTTAGGCTTTCTCTCTTCTTATATACATAACAGAGATACACCTGGTCGCACTGGTGTAGGAATTTAATAGAGTTTCACACATAACTCTGTTACACTAATATGAATGTAAGTGATACATCGGGGTCGAACTGGTGTAGAAATCAAAGATAACCTTTGTAGCACTCCTAATGTAACACTCTGTAGATCTGAAGCTGCAGGTACAGGAATGGATGAAGTGAGAGTCGCCGAGTCCTTTCGTCTAGTTCCGTCGAGCCATTTAGGTGGTCCTGCCATGTGGATGGTGTGGATAGGGATACAGATGGATTAGTTGGTTTTGGGTCTTGAATGGTAGTTCCTTAATATCACGACATAGGGTGCATACCATCGGACTAACGCGAGCATGAACTAGGACATGTCCTGAGTTATGACTGCTCGTCTATCCTGACCTTTATACTAATCGGTGATGAAGTTCTGTTTCGTTACTCTTGGTGTAGGGTCTTTAATACAAAGTCTCTAGTGTCATGACACAGCGATGAGGTATTAGGCTAACGTGAGGAAATAAGTAAGATAATGAACTTACTATTTTCGCTCAATCTGCCACTGACCGTTGTAAGAGTGTTCAAAGAACCGAGGTTCGGTGTTTAACCCTTTCTCTGCGGTCTTATTTGCGCTATTTAGGGCATATTCAGGCACTCCTGAATGATTAATCAAGCATCTGCATTAAATGAACTGTATTCTGCTGAAAACTAGGCAAAAATAGCTTCAAAATGACACCAGAACGAGCTTCGTAGGTGGCGGGGTTCACCCGCAGCGTTGCCATAGACAATCGGGAAAACTCGCTAATTATTAGCTCTCGCTCACTCGGCAACACTGTCGAGACAGCCGCGCGAGAAACAGTCTCCCTCAGTGAGCGGCTGGCAGCTCTGAGGGAGGTCTCTCACGCTCCCGCCCACTGACACTCGACATCTACGGCTTTTACAGGCTTTTAAAGCCTGGAAATTGCTGTAAATTGCCTATGCGTTCCAGAACGTCACCCGCAGGGAAAGGGTTAAACCTTTTTACTGCATTTTTCCTTGCCCATGGTGTTGGACAGGAACAGTATGGACTTTTATATGCTAAGTGCCATTATTCAGACGGTATCTCGCAAAGCCCGAACCATTAGAGTAAGCTTACCATGGCAAGATCTACTTTAATAATTTTGTTAGAGTGCGGGATTGATACTAGAAGTCAGTTTGTGGCATGCCCTTCGGTGCTACTTCTAATATCAAATTTGCAGCCTAATAGAGATCCTGATGTTGTCATTATGCCATGGAATGTAAAAACAAAAGTTCACCTAATAGGGAAAAGAACTCCTCAGACCTTAAAGCATATTCACCATGGCTTCAATTGCTTCCTGAATGGGAGGTTAATTCTTAGGCTCGAACTCTTACATGTAAGTTTATTCAAGCCCTTGAATTGCTTGCTCTACCTGGTTCTCTTTGGGATACTAATGATTTTGGCTGCTATGTCTCAGAGCTGATGGTTGAAGGTCAGAAGGTCATAAGTACAGGGGGCGTATTTAGAGGGGGTTTAAGTAGACCCCCTAGAAATTCGTGCGCTGGCGGTGAGTCATCTGCACGGAAGATCGGCTCATCAGGACAGGTGAAATTTGTTTATGCTGGCCCTTTTCTGTTTGGCTATATATTATCTTCTTCTGAGTTCCCTTATGGTCGAATGTGATCCTTATCGTTTTTCCTGGTGTGGGTGGTAGAGTAGGGTTGATGGTGGCAATTCTTTCTGGCTTTCCGGGTATTATTGCGTAGTGGGGCACATTTGGACTTGGGGTGGCCATTTTGTGGTTGCTTGGTCTTTGTCTTGTTATTCTTGTTGGTGGGTGGTATTGTTGATTGTTTCTTGTTTGGTGATGAGTTCTCCTTCTCTTGTTGCTGTTTCCTTTTCTTGTTCATTGTTTCCTCTGTGCTTGTCCGGGGTGTGGTGGTTTGCGGCATTCCCTTGTTCTTCGTTCCTTTCCCTTTAGTTTCTCCTGTTTCTCTACTCCGTTTTTCTTGTTGGGCTGGCATGGTGGTGATCTTTAATTCGGGTACTTTAACAATTATGGTCCCTGTGCTTGGTGATCCTTCTATAATTAGGGACCCTATGCTTGGGTGGATGGGACTCGTTAGCCTTGGCCGGCAACCCATCTAGGGGAGACAACTTTATACAAATCCGGGTGGATGGGACTCGTCAGCCTTGGTCGGCAACCTGTCTAGGGGAGTAAACCTTATACAAATTCGTACTGCTCACCTACAGTAAGGTGAAGCAGGTTGGTGGATGGACTAGCCTCGCACCACCTGTAGAAAAATAGTGCTAAAATTATACATAGAATGCCTCAGAGTCAGAGGGACCTTAAGTTGAGTGGTCAATCCTGTAAGTCCTTCAGTAAACTGGCGCGGATTGTCCTTCTCACAGGGGTTAGGTCAGCTTAGGGGCGTTTTGTGTATGGCCACCATCGTAAAGAGGAGTAAGGCGTCCGGCAATAGATAGATAGATGCTTGGCGATTCTTCTATAATTATGGTCCCTAGGGACCACCCAATGTTTTCTTTTCTCTCGCTCTCTCACTCTCTTCATCTGTATACTCTTCATCACTCCAAATCCCCTTATCTATTGATCAATCAACAGAACACAATAAAGGTGGTAATTGGTCATAGAAACTCAAGATAATTGTTTTGACATTCTTCAAGGCGATATTTAGACTTGATTCATTTCAGGAACGGTCTGGGGGTGTCATACGAACAATCGAGATAGTATTTACTTGTTTGATTCGTAAAGGTTATGCCAAAGCTGAATCCAGAACAAGCGAACAATGTAAGCCAAACTGTAATGTAAAAGGCGGCTTGGTTCTGAAGGTGTTAAAACTGGCTCTACAAAGAGTGATAATGCCATCGTGACCTAACCGAGAACTTTGTCATGTCGCTCTACTTGTGATCTTCTTTCATATCTTACTAACTCTTGGTCATCCTCCTTCCGGGACTTCGGTAAGATCTTTTCTATTGCAAACTTGCAAACATATCGAAGGCCTTCGATAGAGTCTCGCACAAATCTTTACTATCTAAATTAGCCTCCTTCGGTTTCTATCCCTCCATCTGTGCCTTTGTCTCTAGTTTCCTTTCCGGCCATTCTATAGCTGCGGTTGTGGATGGCCATTGCTCACTTCCTCATCCTATCAACTCTGGTGTTCCTCAGGGCTCTGTCCTATCTCCCATTCTCTTTCTAATTTTCATAAATGATCTTCTCAATTGTACCTTCAGTCCCATCCATTCATACGCAGACGACTCTACCTTACAAAGGTAATACTTGCATTAATATACAGACCTCCAGCTCAATCAGTGCAAACTGACCGAGAAATTTATGAACAAATTGCAGATGTAAGTAACTCACAAGATACCGTAATTTTTGGCGACTTTAATTTACCTGTGACCAAGTGGGGCGATACTCTTACTTCACACTCCGGACATGACTTGTATACGAACTTGCAAGAGAGTTCGCTTTATCAATTTGTTCGAACACCGACCCGTGGTATTAACATTCTTGACATTGTACTTGCAACAAAAGAAGAATTAATAGAGAATTTGAATGTTGGTGATGAATTCAGTAACAGCGACCATCGTACGATAACTTTCACTTTAAACTTTACTAGTAACGAACCAAATAGTAGCATCGAAAAAGTCCCTAATTTCAAGAAAGCAAACTTTCATAAACTTAGAGCTATGTTTAAAGAAACTGACTGGAGCTTTTTAATTAACAATAACGACATAAATACATCTTGGCAGTTATTCGAAACCACTTACCTAAAAGCAGTGCAAGACTGCATACCACCGAAAATACGGCGTCCAGGCCATAATAATCAGCCCAAATGGTGGAATAAAGATATTTCAAACTGCCTGCTTGCTAAAAAATTTGCTAATGATAGATTAAAATCCTCACAAAATGACGAAGAACGGGTGAAATTTGTAGAGCTACGACGCAAAGCCAAAAAGTTAATTAAGCAAAGTAAAAAGACTCTAGAGTTACATATTGCGAATCAAAGTAAAACAAACCCGAAAGAATTCTATAGTTATATCAGAAAGAAAAAAGTAGTTACTTCAACTGTTGGTCGATGAAAATGGAGAATACACCAAAGACGAAGTACAAAATATGAGTAATGCCCTCAATACCTTCTTTGCATCAGTTTTTACAACAGAAGACCTCAGTGATATCCCTACACCATCGCCGATTCAGATTGATAATTCAGATGTTCTAAGCAATATCACCGTTACAGAGAGAGAAGTATTGAATTGTTTAGATAAACTCAAGGTAAATAAAACGCCTGGACCTGATACAATCTCGCCTAGAGTTCTAAAGGAAGCTAAGGATGAGCTCTCCAAACCACTGACATTACTATTCAATAAATCCTTGCAGTCTGGAACTATGTCTGATCAGTGGAAGATAGCCAACGTAACACCGATATTAAAAAAGGCAGCAAATCCCTACCCAGTAACTATCGTCCAATTAGCTTAAACTCAGTTGTATGTAAAATGCTAGAAACGGTCATAAGAGACAGACTCGTAAATCACTTAGAGGAAAATAACATACTTAAAGATACTCAACACGGCTTTCGTAAAAAACGTTCCTGTTTAACAAACCTCTTAGACTTCTTCCACGATATCCTCAACCTCTACGATGAGAGTAAAGCTGTAGATATTATATACCTTGATTTTCAAAAGGCCTTTGACAAAGTTCCCCACAAACGTCTACTGCTAAAACTAAAAGCGCATGGAATACAAGACGGTGTGTTGAAATGGATAGAAAATTGGCTCAGCGACAGAAAGCAAAGAGTAGTCATAAATGGTAAGGCATCTAAATGGACCAATGTAAGTAGCAGGGTACCCCAGGGATCGGTACTAGGACCAATTATCTTTCTAATTTACATCAACGACATAGATGAGGGTCTCACCTGTACATTCTCAAAATTTGCTGACGATACAAAAATTGCAAATAGCGTACTCTCAAAAGATCAAGTTGACGATATGCAACACAATCTAGATAAATTGTCACATTGGGCCCAAATTTGGCAAATGAGTTTCAATGCGGATAAATGTAAAGTACTACATATCGGATACCTAAATGAGAAAGCAAACTATTCGATGAATGGCACTCGGCTTAAGAATGTAAACAGAGAAACCGATCTGGGAGTAACAATATCGAGTAACCTAAAACCGAGTCAACAATGTTCAGAAGTTGTTAAGAAGGCAAACAAAATAATTGGCTTTATAGGCAGATCATTTGAGCATAAATCCAAAGACGTTATCCTAACCCTTTACAATTCCTTAGTCCGCCCTCTTCTGGAATACTGCGTTCAATGTTGGTGCCCATATTACCAAAAAGACATAAACAAGCTAGAACGAGTTCAACGTAGAGTTACCAAAATGATACCTAGCCTAAAGAACAAACCATACGAAGAGCGTCTTAGAGAATTAAATCTATTTCCTTTAACCCAGCGCAGATTAAGAGGTGACTTAATTCAAGTGTTCAAAATCATCAAAGGCATCGACAATATGAACTGTAGTAAGTACTTCACTATCGACCAATCTAATTACACGCGGGGAAACGGTTGCAAAATTATTGGTAAATCTTTTAACTCACACGAATCTAAAAATTTCTTCTTCAATCGAGTTGTCAACTTGTGGAATGGGCTTCCCCGAGACGTTATAGACTGCAGCACCGTTGATTCATTTAAATTCCGCCTAGACAAATATCTCGTATCAAACCTGCGACTGACTGCGTTTGTAAATGAATAACTTTATTTTATCCTCCCCTCAGTTACTAACCCATATGTCCCCTACTAACTTCCTAGTCCTGCCACGTTAGTGGCAGGGCAGTAGTTCCCTTTCCAATGTTCCCTTACCCACTCTAAACCACTGTTTGGACACTTGATCCTCAGTGTTTTGGAGGACAAGCAGCCTAGAAGGGTCACTAGATCTGTTGTTGCTTGATTTCCTTTGTACTCCTTTGTACTTTGTACACTAATCCTTTAGTTTTCCAGAACGCCCCAGCCAGCAATCCCTCAAAAACAAATGTAATGAAGCCATACAACACTTATCTTCTGATCTAACTACCATTTTCAATTGGGGCAGAGAAAACCTTGTTGCCTTTAATGCTTCCAAAACCCAATTACTCCATATTACTACCCGTTGGGAACTCCCAGAGGACTATCCCTTATACTTCAACCATACAAAAAATCAATCCTTCATCCTCTCAATATTCTCGGTGTCTCTTTTTCTTCTGCTCTCTCTTGGAAGGACCAAGCTGGATGCTCAAGGTCACCATGCCCTGTCATGTAGTCACAGCGCAGGCCGCCTGCCAAGACACTCGACACTAAATGATGTCATAAAACGGGCCCTGCAGAGTGCTAACAGTGCATCAATTCTTGAACCACATGTACTTCTCAGAGAAGATGTCAAACGGCCAGATGGGATGAGCACTTTCCCTTTCAAGAATGGCCGGTGCCTCGTCAGGGATGCCACATGTGTTGACACTTTCTCAATGACCAACATCACCAGAAGCGCTAACGAAGCAGGTGAAGCCGCCCGGATAGCAGAAAGTAGAAAGCGAGAAAAATATCAAGTCATCGTCAGAAGTCATCAGTTCGAGCCTCTGGCGTTCAAAACTTCAGGAGTCTTCGGCCCTACCACCCTCAATATGGTGAATGAAATAGGCCGTAAAATCAGAGAAGTTTCAGGAGAACCCCGGGAAACCCTCTGGCTCAAGCAAAGACTAGGAATGGCTATCCTCCGGGGCAATGCCACCAGCGTCATGAGCTCAGTATGACTGGGCCATGCCACTGTGTGAGGCCCGGGCAGGAGTGGTGTATCCGTAGTCTTTCCACGGTAGGGTGTTAAAATAAACTTTATTTGTATTTAACATGTTTGATGTACATAAATAAAAGGAGATGTGTCGGATAGTTGAAAGTCACAGTTGCTCACGCGTTTGGGGCTAGCAACACGTATTATGAAAAACATGTATCCATCATATAATTCACTTTCTCTCACTTCACTCAGTCAACCCCACAATTTACCGGAGGATAACAGGTTTTTCACAATACGTAGACAGAGGTCTTTAAAAAAAAAAAAAGGCTGTCTGCGAAATGTTGTCAATAAAGTGCTCTTCCTCAAATGGTGTTGTTTATCCATTCTGTCTACTTTTCAAGTACTGCTCAACAACCATATTACCAGTCTAGCTAAGGCAACCTCCCAGAAGCTGGGTGTGCTCAACCGCCGCAAGGAGTTCTTTACCCCTGCACAGCTTCTTGCTCTGTACAGGGGCACAGTGCGTCCTTGCATTGAATATTGTTCACATGTGTGGAGAGGATCCTCACACACCGCACTATTAGACAAAGTAGAAAGGAAAGTCTTTCGTATCATTAACTCCCGTCCACTCACCAACTCTCTGCAATCTCTCTCTTCGCCGCAATGTTGCATCTCTCTCGCTATTCTATCGCTATTACAATAATCAGTGTTCCTCAGAGCTCTCCCAGTGTATGCCACTTCCTCTACATAGGGTATGTAGTACCTGTCTCGCTACACAATCCCACCCCTACTCTGTGCAACTCTCCAACTCAAGAGTGAAACGATACTCCCAATCCTTCTTCTATTTAACAGCTGAGCTCTGGAACTCTCTCCCAGAATCAGTCTTTCCCTTTTCCTATGACTTAAATTGCTTCAAACTCCGTGTGTCCAGGTATTTTGGCCTTGATTTTGACGCTGTCACTCTTCAACTCTGGGGGAGGCACTCGCTACAGGTAGTTCTGCCTTTTGTCTCCCTCACTCACATAGAAGAAAACAAAATATATATGCTGTGTATATATATACGATACTTTCGGTGATAAACATAATTAGATGTTAAAATTATTATAGTAATTTTGTTCGACACGATATTGTTAGGGAATAACAATATATGTTCGCAATTTATTGCAAGAGTATAAGCTAATTTTCTCTTTTCTATTCTTTACGATTTTTGGAACGTACTGTATGTGTAGCAATATCAATACGTGCAACCAGAGTATTTGTGGCCCTAACCATGCGAAGTTTGTGGTTTTGAAGGGTTGTTTATGATGTTTTGGTGCAAAGTTAAGTGTGTGACTTTCGTTAGGGTTATATTTAGAATCCTTGCCAAAAAAAAAATGACACAGCCATCAACTGAAGGTCAAGTTTTTGACTTGCAAATGTTGGCATAAACCCTAGACGTAATAAAGCTACTTTGATGTAGATACTCTATAATGTGAAGTAAAGAAAAACAAGAAAACAAAACATGTTAACAAAGTAAAGCCAGTAATTTCAGGATCTGGTACGTAAATGCTGATTGACTGATTTCGAACTGTATTGACTTAAGGGGAGATTTCCACTTGAGGGAGTTCTTTCTTGACTCCTTTCTCCCTCATGTTTAGCCCCATTGCTTTTCTAATTTTAAGACGTTCGCCCCATTATTTTGATGATTTTAAGAACTGTCAACCCATTTCTGTCAATTTTAAGACCTTTCGTGCAATTTAGGTGTCGATTTTATCCTGGCGAGCGATAGCGAGCCTGTAATTTAAGAGGAACCGGCTTTCAGCCGGGACATTTTTCTACCGAAAAATGTACAAATTTATCTTGAAAGGGGCTCAAGGGGGTATAATCTTAAGCTTGATGGATATCTAGAGACCAAACTAGAAGCCTCCCCTTAAGTATTAGGATGATTTTGTACCCACTGTATTTTGTACCCACTGTATTTTGTACCCACTGTATTTTGTACCCACTGTATTTTGTACCCACTGTATTTTGTACCCACTGTATTTTGTACCCACTGTATTTTGTACCCACTGTATTTACATGCATCTTCTATTTGGTGTCTTCTCTCTGTTTCCGCTTGTGTTTATCCTAATGAGGCCCGATTCCCCTTCACCTGCTTATTGAGTACTCCGGTATTGATGACTGACGAGATGGATTGGGTGTGAGAGGGATCTGCCATGTATCGGCCAATCGCTTTTCTGCAAACTCCCACTTTTTTATGTTCTGAATACTTTGGCTAATGTCCTGAACCTTATGCAGATTGTGACGCATTTTAACCGTTTGTTCTGGTTATCATTAGACGATTTTACGCAGTTTAGGAAGCCTTTGGGAATTATAAGGGTAAAGGCTATCTCAATGAACCCTCTGACTTCTATATACCCTTCCTAATCTGAATAAAATCGTCTAATAATAGCCAGAAAACAGAAAAGAAATACGTCATCGAATGTTCTAAGCATTAAGGGGGCCCACCTCGCTTTTTTTTCTCTTTCTCTCCTTCTCTCTTTGGCTTTTATCCATTCGGCCCCATTCAGCCTACTGTTTAAAGACGTTTACCCCCATCCAGGTGTCAATATTTTCCTGGCGAGCGGGAGCGAGCCAGCATATTTATATATTTTTGTTTTGACAGCAAGCTAAATTTGTACATTTTTCTATCGAAAAATGTCTCCGGCGAAGACGAATTTCTCCATTAAATGCTGGCTCGCTTTCGCTCGCCAGGAAGAAATCGACACCTGGATGGGGATAAACGTCTTAAAACAGATGGCTGAATGGGGCCGAATGGATACAAGCCACGAAAAGAGAGAACAGGAGAGAAAGATAAAAAAACCGGGGACCCCCCTTAAGTGGATGTTGACGTACACATATTGCAGTTATCATATCATAGATAGTCTATCTATCTATCTATTGCCGGACGCCGTGATCCCCGCAGGGGTGGCCACGAACGAAACGTCCCCATTCACCTCTTTCCCCAGTCAGTCGACGTCCCTCCTCCCATCCAGCAACGCCTTCACTCATGTACTTCTTCACTCCATCCTTCCACCTCTCATTCGGTCTACATCTCCCTCTCTGTCCATCCACCTAGCTCTCGTATTCTCTCTTAGTAATTCTCTCGCTTCCCATACGCTCCATCTCAAGGTGTTCCTTTTCACACTTTCATAGATAGGCTGATACTTATTCACTTTATGCCTTTCAAGATCTGATTACGCATTTCCTTTCTGTTTTCTGGTTATTATTAGACAATTTATTCAGATGAGGAAGTGTATATCGAAGTCATAGGATTAATTGAGATAGGCTTCACCCTTATAGTTCCCAGTGATCCTTACTACACCGTTTAAGATCGTCTAATGACAGCCAGAATAAACTGTCAAAATGCGTCATAATCTCCAAAGGTTTCATTTCGAGCCAAGCCAATTTTATATCCTAACAATTATGATTAGTCAATTTAATAATATAATTTGACCATTTCAAACCTACAGCTTATCTCGGTTTATGTCATTACAATTATTGATGTGATTATTATGTTTTTTGCCGCATTTTGTGTCACCATTCATTTTCTTGTTATTTTCAATGTGTATTAATGAGACAAAAGGCTGAGTTGCATGTAATAAGTGTCTCCCCCCCAAGTTAAAAGTGTGATAGATACATAATAGTGATTGTACATAATAAGACTCAATATTCTGACCTTTGAGGAATATAAATCGAATACTGTTTTGCAACCAGTTTAAGCTGTTGATTATTGTTGAGTAAAATAATCTGAGGGTTTGACTGTAATTAAACAGCAGTCATCTCTTAATGTGTGTGTGTGTGTGAGAGAGAGAGAGAGAGAGAGAGAGAGAGAGAGAGAGAGAGTGAGAGGGAGAGAGAGTTACATAGAGCTACATAGATACACAGACTGCACAGACCTTGCGGCCTCTACTAAGCAGTCCAGCCTTAAATGTAACAAAATTTGCTACTAAGTGGAAGCTAAGGCCAGAAAAGCAGAAAGGCTCTCTTCCCACAGAGAGAGAGAGAGAGAGAGTGAGAGTGAGATAGAGAAAGAGAGAGCGAGAGAGAGGTACTAGAGGAGAAAGAAGGTTAAGGTGAAGGTCGAGAGAAAACATGCCATAAAAAGCAGACGTAACATGATGACCCAAGAGAGAGAGAGAGAGAGAGAGAAAGAGAGAGAGAGAGAGAGAGAGAGAGAGAGAGAGAGAGAGAGAGAGAGAGAGAGAGAGAGAGAAGGGGGGGGGACTGAAACCGATTGCATACCTAAGGCCGACATCATCATATAGTGAACTGCGGAGAAAGGGAAGTAGGCCAAGAGAGAGTTTGTGTTACACGTAGAAGGCTTGTTGGCGGTCATGGGAAAGTTCTGGGGGCGGTGGTGGCTGATGTTGTTATTGCATGGGGGGGGGGGGGTGTTATGGTGTTACGCTGTTACGTTACTGGCGCGCGGGGGGGCGTGACGTGGTAGCTTATCCAGTAGATTCCAACCCGTGCCTGCTCTACCAGTAGTTTGGTTAGGGTAGATTAGGTTAAGTTTGATTAGATCAGGCAAGATTAGGTTAAATTACGTGTTATATTACATTATGTTATAGGTTAGTTGACATTAGAGTAGATTAAATAACATGTTATGTTACGTTTTGATAGGTTAGGGTACGTTAAGTTAGATTAGGTTAAGTTACGTTGTTATTGTTACGTTATGATTGATGACGTCACATTAAATTAGGATAAGTTGCGTGTTATGTTACGATATGTTATTGGGTTACGCTATGATAGGTTAGAGTACGTTAGTGTAGAATAGGTTAGGTTTGATTAGAAGAGGCAACATTAGGTTAAGTCATGTGTTATATTACGTTAATTTACGCTATGATAGGTTAGGTTACGTTATATTAAATTTGGTTAAGTTACGTGTTATATTACGTTATGTTATCAGGTTACATTAGAATAGATTAACCCACAGGACCCCAGCGCCGCAGCGTATGCGTTGGCAATTTATGTAACGCTAAACCCCAGCGACGCATAGGGTGCGTCGCGGTTAATTACTCCAGTCCTATGGCACCTAGAGGGCTCAGATTTGTATGGGAACTGCGTAAGTATCCCACGCAACAATGCCCATGGTTGAAAACCCACAAAGTCCAACTAGGTGCGCGTGAGCGCGCAAAAACCTGTTTTTGCATGTTTTTGCCTACCCATTTCCCCATGTTAATTCCGACTTTCGGGCGCCCCTTAGGACCCCTTAATGACCTAGGGGATCGGTTTTTTGTTGTGTTTCCTTCATTTCTAACCCATTCCAGGTGTTTTCTGAAAAACAAAAATTACAGCCTGCTGGGCCTGGAGTGCACATTTATATTATATTGCCTGGGGCTCAGTGGGTTAAGTTAGGTTAGGTCATGGCTGCAGGTTGGCACTGAATGATATGGACTTGGTTGAGTGCCCCTCTTTGAGATAACAGGTTGAAATTTAATGGTCTACGGATTGTATTTTGGAGTAGTTGAGGTTTCCGCTTTGAAACCTCCTGCAAGTCATTAATGAAGCTTGTAATATTTCAGCTTAATCACCTGACGATTATGACGCTTTTTGGTAGTTTCTCTTGGCTGTCATTAGACGATTTGATGCAGTCTAGGAGGGACCTCTAGGATACTTTATCGCGGAGGGCAAGAGTAGGAGTGAAGAGAATGGAGGGAAGGATGGATGGGTAATGGAAGAAAGAGGAAGAAGGGATGGAAAGATGAGTAATAGAGATAGTAGAACGGGAAAAAGAATGAAGGAAAGGATGGAATGGTAATGAAGATAGGGGTAGACAATGAAAGAAGAGTAGAATGTAAAGAAAGAAGGGAGCGACAGAGACAACATGAAGGGAAGAATGGAAAGAGAATGTATAGACTCGACAAGAGAGAGAGAGAGAGAGAGAGAGAGAGAGAGGTCATAAGGGTAGCATGGAACGGAAGAAATATTGGTAGTAGAAGACAAAATAGTTTAACCCTTTCAGTACCGATGACGTCCTTTTCATTATATTTCAACAAATATTGGACGCTTATATTCAGCTTGGAACGGACGTATAGTAATTATGAGGCTACAGACTATCCCAATTAACCCATTGAACTACCACAGATCCTTCCTAAGCTGCACAAAATCGTCTTAATATAGGTGAATTACAACAATATACATCGCCACTAGATGAAACAGTTTAATATGTAACCATTGTTCGACCAGCCTATATGGACGTACTGCGCCTTCACTTCCTACATAATCACATCTACTAAACTCTCTCTCTCTCTCTCTCTCTCTCTCTCTAGATAGATAGATAGACATAGTGTATGAATCCATTAAAAAATTAAAAGGAGAAATACAGACGAGTCGAAATAGGAGAAAAACAGTGTATAAAAGTGAGCGTGTGGATTGATGTGGACGTGAAAAATGAGGCTATGGATAGCTGCAAGTTTGAGGCTATGGATAGCTGCAAGTTTGAGGCCAACAGTTCATGGAGTGAAAAGAGAGAGAGAGTAACAATAATAATAGTACTACTACTACTACTACTACTACTACTACTACTACTACTACTAATAATAATCATATAATTTATTTACACCAACAGAGGTTATTCTTGTTACACAGAATTGCAAAGATACTCAGACCACACAAACCTAGCGGTCCCTACTAGGTGGTCCGGCTAGACAGGAACAGTTTATAGTAGAAGAATAGGACAGAAAAGTAGAAGGCTCTCTCCTCACCCTCCATTTCCTCCAGCCAAAGAGCCGTACCGGAAAATGGTGCACAGTATACGGGCGGGATCCGTGTGCGCGATACCACTCTACTTCGCAAAATTGATAAGAATTAATTATAAATTAAATCCTTAAGAGTATTTGATATATTTTGCAAAGATGGGGACTTGGGGAAAAAATCATACTTTCTTTCTCTCTCTCTCTCTCTCTCTCTCTCTCTCCCAGAAAACTATTAGTCATTTCAAGATACAACGACGCATTTCCTCCTATTATTCTGGCTATTAGTGTACGATTGTTTAAAGCTTAGGAATGAGTTGTGGAAGTCATAGAGTTCATTGTGATAGACTTTACATCATGGATTCCCCGAGGGCTTTCTGATGTTGAATACAATCGTCAAATATTAGCCAGAAGTGAATGTGCGTCCTGGAATGCCGTAAGAGATAGGGAAGGACCCGTGTGAGTCAAGTTCCCGAAACACGCGGGGGGTGAAGCGTAAGGTAGCCAAGGGGACCAGTTACGATAATAAGGGGGCAACGTCTATACTCTATAGATCCTGGTAGAGGTGACATAGAGAATATGAAAAGGGAGATGATGGGTAATGGGTGTGTGTGTGTGAGAGAGGGGGGGGGGGGAGCGAAGACATGAGCAGGGGGAACGAAGACAATACATACATGGAATGAAAACGACGAAGGCATGGGGGGGGGAGAGGACGAAGAGATGGAGTTGAGGGGAGGAAGTCGGGGGGTGGGGTGATGAAACCGGGGGGGTGGGGGGACGAAAACATGGGCAGGGTGGGGGGGGGGGGTAGGAAGACATGGGGATTGGGGTTGGGAACGAAGGTATGGGGGGGGGGGGGGGTGAAGCCATGGGGGGGCAGCGAAGTATCCGGAAGAGAAGATAAAGAGAGAAGTGGGGGGGGGGGGAGAGGGCGAAGAAGACGTGTAAAGGGTGGGGAGGGAATCTAACCACATAATAGAACGGAAAGACAGTGTGAAAGACGTTGGGGTATTAATGTCTGAAAATATGGGTTTCAAAGTACATAACCAGGTCAAAGTGGCGGCTGCGAAACGTCTAACGGGTTGGATTCTGCGTACTTTTAAAACACGCGGTGAATTACCTATGATAACGCTCTTCAAATCTCTAGTGCTACAGCGGCTTGAATACTGTAGCGTATTAACATCCCCATACAAAGCAGGTGAAATAAATGACGTAGAGAGTGTACAAAGAAATTTCACTTCGCATATAAGTTCGATAAAACAGTTACACTATTGGGAGCGTTTAAGATCACTGAATCTGTACTCACTGGAACGTAGAAGAGAACGTTACCTAATAATATATACGTGGAAAATCGCAGAGGGTTTAGTACCAAACCTACATACTCCGATAGTCATGAAATTCAGTGATAGGAGAGGCTGGGAATGCGAAATCCCCCGGATGAATAACAGGGGTGCTATGGGCTCTCTGCGAGAGGACTGGTTATCACACAGAGGCCCACGTCTCTTCAACACACTCCCACGGCGAGTAAGAGACATGAGGGACGTCTCGTTAGACAGCTTCAAGAGAGCCCTGGATGTCGAACTGCAAAAGGTGCCAGACGAGCCCATCCTCGCAAGGGAGCGAGCTGTCGCTTCAAACAGTCTACTGCACCAAATCACCACCCAAAACGAGGGGCGTCGCGTTCCTTGGTGCCGCTAGAAGAGTGGCGAACACATCATAAGGTATCATAAGGTAAGGAGGTAGATGAAGACTTAAGGGGAGAAGGAGAGGGGAAGGGGAAGAGGGGAGGGGAATGGAGGAGAGTTTCGAGGGGAGGAGATGGAGAAGGGAGGGGAGGGGGAAAGGGGTGGAGGAGAGGTAGAAGGTGGGGTAGGGGAGGGGGGCAGCAACAAGTGACGTATACACACACACACGTCACATAACCTTCAAGGAACCCCCCAGCCGGTCGACCCGTTACCTGCTCGACTTTCTCTGACCGACACTCAACCCACAAAGACGTTCTCCCCGCACCGCCCCCCTCCCCCTCCCACTCCCTTTCTTCATCTATCTGCCCTTAACCTTCGTCTGTGCTCGTGTCTCCCCTCCTACCCCTCCCCTCCCTCTCCCTTTCTTCATCTATCTGCCCTTAACCTTCGTCTGTGCTCGTGTCTCCCCTCCCCTCCCCTCCTCCCTCCCCCTCCCATTCTTCATCCATCTGCCCTTAACCCTCCTTTGCTCCAGTCCCCCCATCCACCCCTTCTCCCCTTCCTTCCTCGCCCCCCTCCCCCTTACGTCTTCATATATCTGCCCTTAACCTTACTTTGTTCCAGTCCCCCCCCTCCCTCCAACCCATCAACATGCTCTTGACTCTGCCCGACTAACCTTGCAACGGGGTAAATATATTGGTTAGTAGTCTCAAACTTTCTTGTATATTTGTATTCCTGGGCCCGATTATTCGACCTAGGAATGGTTCTTATTGTTGTTTTTATTGTTGTTATTATTCTTGGGGATTATCATAACTGGCTAGTGGAGAAGTCTTTATTGATTTGCTGTCTTCTTGGTTGATATATCGAGTTTATTATTATTATTATTAGTATTAGTATTTGTTTTGTTTTATATGCAGACACTTTTTCTTATGCCCCCCCCAAAAAAAAATGTGTGTTACTTAAAAGCCAAAAGTCCATACCCAACCTCGTGAAAATAGCAGTTTTCTGTGGATATGATGATTATTTATGTCGCCTTAATTGTTAAGGTAGACCTATTGAACCTAATTTTGTCCGCCAAATACAGTAGATAATGTTATGACCCATATAAAGATCTCCATTTCTGTGTTTTGTATAGAAGGAAACTATAGACCCAACCAGGAAAGGAAACTATAGACCCAACCAGGAAAGGAAACTATAGACCCAACCAGGAAAGAAAACTATATAGCCAACAACCAGGAAAGAAAACTATATATATATATATATATATACAGTACATACACAATTATATAATCACGTGTTTGTGTCTGCTAATGTAATGATATGTTATTAAGAGTATGAATGTGAAATCATTAATATCTATAATATGTATGTTTTGATTGTGTGTGTGTGTACTATGTGCGGATGTGCATGTAACGTATATGTATGGATGGATGTGTTAAAATTGTGATGATATGAATGTGTAACTTATATTCTTTTAATTTATCCATTCTTACTTTGATGATATTTGTGTGTGCCTATTTCTATGTTAACTATAATTACAACAAAAAAACAAAAAATACATAGGTCTGCAAAAAAGCTTTGGCTAGGCAGACCTTGCCAAAATTACATTTGTTACCAAACTTCGTACCACTTATGTTTATTTTTGTCAATTTATTGTTGATACCATTATCTCTCTCTCTCTCTCTCTCTCTCTCTATATATATATATATATATATATATATATATATATATATATATATATATATATATACTGTATTTATGCTGCAAAGTTTATTTCAATATTTCAATTCAACTATTGAATGTTATGGTGTATTTAATTTGTGTATATAGCTTGTCTTCAAGCTCCCTAGAATTTGCAATAAGCCATTTTATTGACTTCATCAATAGCTTCCACTGCCTCCTCCTCCTCCTCTTCCTGGCCATTAGTTATTGTCTTTTTTCAAACATATGGATTCTGAAAGCCCATTAATTACTTGGCCCTCAAAGGAACCCACCTCGCTTTTTTTCTCTTTCTCTCCCTCTCTCTTTGGCTTGTATCCATTCGGCCCCATTCAGCCTACTGTTTTAAGACGTTTACCCCCATCCAGGTATCAATATTTTCCTGGCGAGCGGTAGCGAGCCAGCATATATATATTTTTGTTTTGACAGCAAGCTAAGTCTCTGGCGAAGCCTGAGTTCTCCATACAATGCTGGCTCGCTATCGCTCGCCAGAAAGAAATCGACACCTGGATTGGGATAAACGTCTTAAAACAGTTGGCTGAATGGGTCCGAATGGATGAAAGTCAGGGAAAAAGAGAAAAGGAGAGAAATATAAAAAAAGCCGGTGACCCCCTTTAAATCTATGCTTCCTTTACTCTCGCCAAACTCCTTACCGGTATTTATGCTGGGCTTCATTCACATGTCGGCAAGTGAGTAACTATGGACGTTATGAAGGGAGAGAGAGAGAAAGAAAGAGAGAGAGAGAGAGAGAGAGAGAGAGAGAGAGAGAGAGAGAGAGAGAGAGAGTACCATTGGCTAAATAGCGTTTGTCTTCACTCCTCACTCTTCCTCATTCCATGTGTACCTTCTTCATACCATAACACACACACACACACACCGATTCCACCATAGCCTCTTCCATCAGCAACGCTTCTCCAGACTACAGCACTCTCCATGCCAACCTGGATGCCCTACTGACCTGGACACAAGATAATGATGTCACTATTAACCTAAACAAAACACTTGTCATGAACTTCAATGTTGCTTCTAAACCCATCCCTCCACCCACCCTCAAGCTTGGCAATCACACCCTCGAGATAGTTCAGTCCACTAAATTACTACTCTGGGATAAAAATGTTAACACCATAGCTAGTGCTTCTTCTTATCGGCTACACATGTTACGCACCCTGAAACAACTAAGGGTTCCCAGAGATGACATGCTACTTTTATACAAATTTTGTATATTACCCAAACTCTGCTACGCTTCACCCGTTTGGTCATCCTCCCTCAACTTAACCCAAAAAAATACATTAGAAACAATTCAGAAGAGAGCACTCAGTATAATGTTAGGGGTCAACTACACCACTTACCAAGATGCATGTAACCTAATTAACGTCCTCGCCATATCTAACCTCTACGAACAACACCTTCAGCAGTTCGCCAGCAAACTACTAAACAACCCCCCGCAGACTCCGGCACCCAAGACCAATACTACTAACTACTAGTAGTATCGGTCTTGCCGGCACCTACTACCGCCCGACGCCCCTCCTCCTCTACGCGCTGTTCGCCACTTCAACCGTATTGTCCCCATCAGAGCACCACGGACTGACCGCTACAAGAACAACACCATTCCTTCAATAATTAAGGTCTTAAACAATCAATAAATGATATACATATTTTTAATTGTAAATTAGCCTGCTAGCTCCTGTGTACATTTTAATTTTAATTTTAATTTTAACTATGTATCAACTTCCTTGTATATTTTCAACCTTCGGGCTGCTTTTGTAAATAAACCGTTAATTATTATTATTATTATTATTATTATTATTACATTGAATCACAGTATATGAACCGTCCAGATATAGGCCTATCGATGTCATACATGGTGGACAACGATGTCTGGAGGGTGTTGGAGCCATAATTGGTAGAAACAATGACATACACGGTGACAGACTGTATTATCACAACAAAAGGATGTCAGCAAATTATACAAACGTATTGAAGCTATCTGTAATTTTTTTTTTTTGGGGGGGGAGGAGGGGGCGAGAGATTTTCGTAAATTATTAATAGCTGTCTTCAGTCGGCAACCCCTCCCCCCCCAAAAAAAAAATAAATAAATAAATAAAAAAAAAAAGGAAAAGTGGGGGTTGGGCCTGAGTATATACTGTACATACATAACAGTACATACTGTATACATACTGTATATTATACACTAGTCTAATAACATGCACAAGGCTATGTTTATGACCTGTCGGTGGGGTTTCGTTGTAGTACTGAAACCCTTCTATTCTTAAACAATACTTTCCCCTCGTAGCGCCATTAATGGACGAAATAACTTGAAAATGTACGTTACCTTTAAAAATGGAAAAGGTAAACCGTCTAATCTCTGTAAACAACACTCATTCCCACAGGACTCGTTAGGTATCAGGCGCTGCGAAGGGAACAATTATTTAAGAGTAGGAGGCTCCGTAAGTGAAACACCTGTTGACTCTCTATGATATCCTCCCCTTCATATACCAGGACTCGAACACTTGTTAGCGGTATTAAAGGGGGAAGGCTGTATTAATTGCTTTATATATTTATGTATTTAGTTATCATTTTTTTTTTAGTATACTCCCTAGACCTCCATCGAGCTTAAAACAAACACATTCAGGAAACCTCCCTTTCTAGCTAATTTTGTACATTTTTCGGTAGAAAAATGTTGCGGCCGAAGGCCGATTCCTTAAATTACAGGTTCTCTGTCACTCGCCAGGAAAAAAATCAACACCTAAATGGTACAAAAGGTTTTAATATTTACAAAGAAATTGAGCGAAAGGTATTGAAATCCCCAAACAGATCGATCGGCCGAACGTAATAAAATCTGAAAACTTATTGGACCAAACATGAGGGAGAAGGGGGTCCAGAAAGAACAACCACCTCCCCTTAAATGTAACTCCGCCACACTGCATGTATTTAGTTTAAAGCTTAACCCTTACAGGCTCTCTATCGCTCGCAAGGAGCACAATCGACACATAGGCCCGAATTCACAAAAGGTTTAGTAATGACAATGAAATGGGGCGAAATTTATTTAAATCGACAAACTATTGGGGCGAACGTTTTTTTTTTTTTGTGTGTTTTTTTTATGAGACTGAACGGAGAAAGGAAAAACACAGATAAAACAAAAAAGGTCCATGTGCCTAAAGGCATCCTCCATTCATAAAATGTTTGTAACAACTGGATTTAAACTGTTGTAGATTGTAAGTTTGTGGAAAGCAACTCGAGGCAAGTGAATTCCAAAGAGTAGTAGTTCTGGGGATAAATGAATTTTGATAAGCAGAAGTTCTGCATTGTGGAGGAGAAAGTGTAAATTCATGGGCGCTCTCAGCTGCCCTAGGTCTACGAGGAAAGATGTGGAGAGGCGGCACAATTGAAGCAAGTTCCTCGGAACAATTGCTGTGAAAATATCTGTAGAATAATGCAAGGGATGCAACGTTTCTTCGTATGGATAATGTAGGAAGGTCCTGTGTGATTGCAGGGTTATTGATTAATCTACTAGCTTTATTTTGAATTTTGTCCAACTGCCTCAATGCAACCACTCCACTTCCACTCCACAGAGGTGAACAGTAATCCATCTGAGAACGCACATGACTTTAATATATTACGGCCAACTGCTCGTCAGTGAAGAATTCTCAAAATTCTCAAAATGTCAACACTAATGGAACTAAACATGTGGGAGAAGGGGGTATAGAAACACGACATACAGTACTTCAATGCAGTAATGGAATTCACCAAATCTCTCTCTCACTGATCCACGTGCCATCAACTCTCAACACCGCCCCACATCCACACACACACACACACACACACATCCACAAACACACACACCACTCACACTTCACTACTACCGGTACACATAACAGCCTCCCCCCACACACATACACATACACACACCACGTCATCACAGCCAATATTTAACTCTCGGCATCTCCTCCACGTGGCTGCCCTGCAACGCACTCTCGCTGACATAGTAATAGGCGCGTTCGCAAGTGCGGATATTGCGTTCGATATATTTGATCAAGGGCTTGAAATGTGTCTCCCTACTCCCTCCAACAATCCACAGTCCCCACTCTTTTTAGTGACGTTGATGGGGGGGGGGGGGCTAGCATTACCACTACTAAATAGGATGAGGCATTACATGTCTCGCTCGGTGTGTGTGTGTGTGTGGGGGGGGGGGGACCTTTCTTTTATGGCTGAATATACTTATATTTTGAAGCTGCCATAAAACAATTGCCCGTAACAAATTACAGAATTTTTTTCATTTGACACCGGCTATAAAAGGGTTAATTGTTTACATCCTTCTGTCATTTAGGAGGGTATCACACGAGCACTTTTATCGTTTATTTTATCCAAGGTCAGCATTATACCGGTAACCTGTCTGGGCTCTCTTGCACGGGTGGCGGAAACTAAACGGAACACAGATCAATTTCGTCGACAACGATAATAAATGTCGACCATGCAAACTGCCCGACCTGTGTTGACGATAAAAGTTGAAGGGAAAGTTGCTCGTGTGATACCAAACTATAATTTCAGCCTTCCTTTCCCTTGACATTGGCCCTCCTTTCTTTGTCCTTCCATTATCGTTACCACCCTAGCATTTATTCCTTTATAGTCTCACCTTGGTACACTCGGATGCCATGGTCTCTAGCACACTCATAAATATTCGGGGACTTCGCCTATTTCTAATCTATTTGTTATTAATTTCACCACAACACCAAACGCCTCCAATACAATTGATGAAAGCATATAATTATGTGATCCACCAGGATTCGAAGTATTGGAAGTATTGGATTGGAAGTATATCTCTGGAAACAAATTTGTGAATATATATTTGTATACATCAATTACAAACCTACTGTATATACCGTATACTATTACAAACCTACTGTATATACCGTATACTATTACAAACCTACTGTATATACCGTATACTATTACAAACCTACTGTATATACCGTATACTATTACAAACCTACTGTATATACCGTATACTATTACAAACCTACTGTATATACCGTATACTATTACAAACCTACTGTATATACCGTATACTATTACAAACCTACTGTATATACCGTATACTATTTGATGAACAGCAAGTTCTATCCAAAAAATGTATACAGATAGTTATACTTTGCATAAGGAAAACCATAGGGAGTCCACGAATTCTTATGATTGGGCTAGAGACTATGACATCCGTGTGTACACTCCAGGACGTATAGTACTGTTAGCCACATTAATTTGGATGCACTCTGTTCGTAGCGCAATGGATAAATACACTGAATTTTGGTGTGAGCATCCTAGGTTCGAATCCCTGGACTGCCACATGTATTTGTTGATTTCATTAATTGAGTTTAGGAGTAAAGTTGGTTGGTGGAGGTAAGATAATAATTTATGTATGGAAGGAAAGTTAGTATGATTGAATTACCTGTGTATTTGCTTATGCATATACTATATAAATAATGTTCAATTAACGGTTTTATAGTCAATAATTCTTATAAGTCAATCACACACACTTTCCTTCCATACATAAAATAATGGCGTGGCTCCAAACTAATGTGGACAACTGTACATTTTGGCACTTACTGACGCATGGAAATGATTGAATGAATCCCTGAAATGCATATAGTTAGTATCAAAGGAACTGAACTCCTCTCTCTCTCACTCACTCTCGCTCGGCTACTGCGTATACTACTAGGAAGGAGAGCCAAGTGTGTCAGTAAGAGAGAGAGAGGGAGAGATAATGGGGGATGGGCTGGGCCGCCTGCTAAGTAACAGTACATAGTCAATAGCAACCCCCCACCCCCCTCCTCCCCTACCCTATGCATGGCCCGGGTGTGTGTGTGTGTGTGTGTGTGAGAGAGAGAGAGAGAGAGAGAGAGAGAGAGAGAGAGAGAGAGAGAGAGAGAGAGAGAGAGAGAGAGAGAGAGAGAGAGAGAGAGAGAGAGAGAGAGAGAGAGAGAGAGAGAGAGAGAGAGAGAGAGAGAGAGAGAGAGAGAGAGAGAGCATTGCATCACACACTGGTACCGGTACGTGATTCAGAAGTTTTCTTAAACCTTCTAATATGATGACGCCTTTCTCTATTTCTTCTGGTTAGCATTTAACGTTTTTGTTCAGCTTTGGAGAGGCCTTTGGGATTTAACGTTAAGCTTTTGTCTCCTTGAGACCCTGTGTAAACTAAGCAAAATTGTGTAGCGTTAACCAGAATGTATTTATGATGGGATTAGGGTCGTATTTAATATATATATATATATATATCAAGTAAATTAATAGATATGAAATATACAGTATATATATATAGAGAGAGAAGAGAAAGAGAAGAGTTGGTTGGGGGGGGGGGGGGATTCCAAAGCCAAATCGGAGGTTCATATTAAGACACTTTTTCCCCGAAAAGTATGAGTGGCAGACTAGACGAGCACTTTGACGGGGGGGGGGGGGGTTTGAGTCATGGTAACGGTGTATGTGTGTGTGTGTGTGTGTGTGAGAGAGAGAGAGAGAGAGAGAGAGAGTATATGTGGCAAAGGAGAGATGTTTTGATAAATTAATAACATTTTCGTATCGCTGTTTTAGCTAGAAAAGTGATGCGAATATTTTCTGGCAGGTGCATTGGAGCCAAGTGCTTCACCTCCACAACGTTGTAAAACATATATTTTTTTTTTTGACAGGATTAACTAGTCCGTGCATTATAAATCGGCCAGAAATCGTGAACCCTAACTTCCATAACTCAAAAAGGGCTGGAGCAAATAGGCTGAAATTGCCACACCTAATCCCTACCCCGATTCTTCCCAAATGGTAAAAATATTAGCTCGATTACCATAGCAAATTTTGAGTTATAGAGGTTAGTGGAGACGATTTCTGGCCTATCTATAATGAATGGATTATAGTCAACCTTCAGTTGACACTCCGATTTTGCACATATTTCTTGAAAGGAAGTACACTATCAAATGGATGGTATTACTCTATTTAATTTTAATTTACCTTTTGTTGCACTTGTTTGTATAAATGTTCATAATGAAAAACCCTATCCCCGATGGTGATGATGATGTGCAATGTATGAGCAGTGTATCATGTATGATAATTTATGTAGCACATTCCATCCCCCCCAAAAAAATAAAATAAAATAAATATATATATATATATATATGAATAAACACATGCCCAAATTAAAACAAAATACTCTACTTTTCTATTAATTCTTATGTCAATCACAGTATATTCTGGCTATCATTAGACGATTGTATAAGTTTAGGAAGGAGAATGAAACAGGTAAACACTCAATTATCCCTCTGACTTCCATATACCCTGCCTAATCTTACTAAAATCGTCTAATGATAGCCAAAATAAACTGTCAAGGTGCGTTTTAATCCTCAAGGGGTTAACTGTTATTGATCGACCTGACTCTAATCTGAAAGGTCCTCTATGAATCAAAGGGCTACAATAAAATATAATCAACCCTCTGACTACCTATATATATATATATGAATAATATAATTTCAGGGGTGGCTTATGTTGTTTGTTATAAAATTGTTATTTATGTTATAAGATTATTTTATTTATTTAATGAAATAACGATTTCATCTAATTATGTTACCTTTAATTTATGGTTACCTGTTTTGTAAATTCATTACATATGATGTTACCATAACACAATTTATAAGAACTTTATTATTATTTTGTTTAACCCAAACAAATTTCTCTTGCTCACTAGGCCTATACCGGGTATTTTGTTTTAAGTCTGGAATACACATTCTAAGTTGTGAGTATTCCCCAGTGTAAAACAGTTTAAATACCGCCAAAGACGTAGCATGCCTATATAGTACTAATGTTCAAATATATTAATATTTTATCGTATACTCCCCTCTCTCTCTCTATCACTCTCTTTTTTTCTCTCTCTCTCTCTCTCTCCCTCTCCCTCTCCCCCTCTCTATCTCTCTCTCTCTGACTCTCACACTCTCTCTCTCCACACACTCATGACCAGTTCTGGGAAGACTTGGGGTGAATGTGGGAGGGGGATGGGGGGAGGGGGGGGGGGGGCGTTGCAGTGATGTCGATGGGAACGTACGTACAGTCGCCTACACAATCCCATGGTACACTCCACGACACAAATCCGGGCCCCAATATGAACTCTCCAACGGCAAAACAAGCCGCCTTCGAAATGTAAATAGGCCTATGTAGTAGGTAAGCAAATTAAGGGGAGGCAGACAGTTTTTCTGGACCCCCTTCTCCCTAATGTTTAGCCCCACTAGTTTTGAGATTATAAGACGTTCGGCCCATTAGATTGGCGATTTTAGCACCTTTCGCCCCATTTCGTTGTCAATTTTAAGTCCTTTCGTGCCATTTAGGTGTCGATTATTTCCTGGCGAGCGATAGCGAGCCTGCAATTTTAAGAGGAACCGGCCCTCGGCCGGGAAATTTTTCTACCGAAAAATGTACAAATTTATCTAGGGTGTGTTTTTTATTGATGGAGGTCTAGGGAGGAAACTTTAAAAATATATGAATAAATGAATTAATAGACCAAACAAACGGCCAGTCTCTCCTTAAGGGGTTAAAATGGTGGATTGATTGGAAAGAGGACGTGATTGTTGTCTACGATGTAACCGCTTCAGCACCATGACACCTTTGTAACCGCTTCAGCACCATGACACCTTTGTAACCGCTTCAGCACCATGACACCTTTGTAACCGCTTCAGCACCATGACACCTTTGTACCTGAGATTATGGCTAAAAATAGACGACTTTATGCAGTTTAAGGCGGACCTACAGTATGTTATTAAGAGGGTTTATTGAGATCGTATTTATTTACCAATTTGAGTCATAGAGGTAAATTATTACAACCTAAAGGAAATCGTCTAATGGTAACCAGAATAGAAGAAACTTATGTAATGGTAGTGAAGTACATGTAATGGTAGTGAAGTACATGTAATGGTAGTGAAGTACATGTAATGGTAGTGAAGTACATGTAATGGTAGTGAAGTACATGTAATGGTAGTGAAGTACATGTAATGGTAGTGAAGTACATGTAAATAATAGATTACAGACAGTACGATGGAGTTCAAAGCGTTATAGAAGACGAGAGAGAGATTTACTTAGATACATTGACCACACAGACCTTACGATCCCAGCGAGGTGGTAAGGAGTTAGTTCTAGTAGGGATAGCCAACCCGATAATAAGAGAAAGTGGAAGGAAAGGATAGCAAAGAAGAAGAGGATGAAGAAGAAGAAGCAGAAGAAGAAGCAGAAGAAGAAGAAGAAGAAGAGAGAGAGAGAGAGAGAGAGAGAGAGAGAGAGAGAGAGAGAGAGAGAGAGAGAGAGAGAGAGAGAGAGAGAGAGAGAGAGAGAGAAAGAGAGTGGACTAGGAAGGAATGTGAAGAGAGGTGGGAGAGTTTGTGGGGCAGGGGGGGAGTAGAGTGTGTGAGTGTGTTTGTGTGTGACCGAGAGGGGGTGGAGGGGTGGAGAGGGGGGAGGAGGGAGGGGAGGGGAGGGGAGTAGATGATAACCGGATGAAGTGAAGAGAAAGGAGAGTGAGTGGGGGAGGGGAGGGCAGGGAGAGAGAGAGAGAGAGAGAGAGAGAGAGAGAGAGAGAGAGAGAGAGAGAGAGAGAGAGAGAATGTGAAAGCTGGGGGGCGGAGAGGAAAGAAGAGGAGAATAAAGAGAGTGGAAGGGCTAAATAGGAGAATAAGGAAGTTAAAGGGTTAATAGGAGAATAAGGAAGTGGAAAGGGTTGTTGTTGTTGCTGTTCCTCAGGCTGTCTGGCCGAACAGCCCCAAGGCCCCGAGCAAGGCCAAGGCCATAACCGAGCGCCCCCACAGAACCCTCCCTGCCGACCACAATAAAGCCTGGGTGACCGAAGCCACTCCATGGCGGGGAGCTGAGGAGGGTGCGGAAACACCCGGGAAACCAAAGCCCCACCCAGGGCCCTGTGCCCCTCAGCAATTATGAAGAGAAATTTGAGGGGCAAAGGAAAGATGTGACGCTTTGGCTTCCAATCTTGGTAGATTAGGAGGTCAATCCACGCAAGAGACGCCATCACTTGAGATCTAGAAAATATATAAGTAAAAGGAACAGTCAGAGTAAGCTATGGGTATGGCAGAGATCGCTCAGTTCTCACTCTGATAGACCAGCCCATCACCACATGACTAGAACCCAATCCTCTCAGCATCAGCTAGGAAAGGCCCTAGAAAGCCGCCTTTGGCGGGGGGATAGCTCCCCTATTTCAACCCTTTTCGTGGTTGGGCACCCGCCCTTTATTTGGAAAGGGTTAACTAGGAGAATAAGGAAGTGGAAAGGGTTAATAGGAGATTAAGGAAGTGATAAGGGTTAACTAGGAGAAAAAGGAAGTGGAAAAGGTTAATAGGAGAATAATGAAGTGGAAAGGGTTAACTAGGAGAATAAGGAAGTGAAAAGGGTTAATAGGAGAATCATGAAGTGAAAAGGGTTAACTAGGAGAATAAGGAAGTGAAAAAGGTTAATAGGAGAATAAGGAAGTGAAAAGGGTTAACTAGGAGAATAAGGAAGTGGAAATGGTTAATAGGAGAATAATGAAGTGGAAAGGGTTAACTATGAGAATAAGGAAGTGAAAAGGGATAATAGGAGAATCATGAAGTGAAAAGGGTTAACTAGGAGAATAAGGAAGTGAACAGGGTTAATATGAGAATAAGGAAGTGAAAAGGGTTAACTAGAAGAATAAGGAAGTGGAAAGGGTTAATAGGAGAATAAGGAAGTGGAATGGGTTAATAGGAGAATCATGAAGTGGAAAGGGTTAACTAGGAGAATAAGGAAGTGAAAAGGGTTAATAGGAGAATAAGGAAGTGAAAAGGGTTAACTAGGAGAATAAGGAAGTGGAAAGGGTTAATATGAAAATACGGAAGTTAAAGGGTTAATACGAGAATAAGGAAGTGGAAAGGGTTAAATAGGAGAATAAGGAAGTGGAAAGGGTTAAATAGGAGAATAAGGAAGTGAAAAAGGTTAATAGGAGAATAAGGAAGTTAAAGGGTTAAATAGGAGAATAAGGAAGTGGAAAGGGTTAAATAGGAGAATAAGGAAGTGAAAAAGGTTAATAGGAGAATAAGGAAGTTAAAGGGTTAATAGGAGAATAAGGAAGTGGAAAGGGTTAACTAGGAGAATAAGGAAGTGAAAAGGGTTAATAGGAGAATCATGAAGTGAAAAGGGTTAACTAGGAGAATAAGGAAGTGAAAAGGGTTAATAGGAGAATAAGGAAGTGAAAAGGGTTAATTGGAGAATAAGGAAGTGGAAAGGGTTAATAGGAGAATCATGAAGTGGAAAGGGTTAACTAGGAGAATAAGGAAGTGACAAGGGTTAATAGGAGAATAAAGAAGTGAAAAAGGTTAACTAGGTGAATAAGGAAGTGGAAAGGGTTAATAGGGAATAAGGAAGTGGAAAGGGTTAATATGAGAATAAGGAAGTTAAAGGGTTAATAGGAGAATAAGGAAGTGGAAAGGGTTAAATAGGAGAATAAGGAAGTGGAAAGGTTTAAATAGGAGAATAATGAAGTGAAAAGGGTTAACTAGGAGAATAAGGAAGTGAAAAAGGTTAATAGGAGAATAAGGAAGTTAGGGTTAATAGGAGAATAAGGAAGTGGAAAGGGTTAAATAGGAGAATAATGAAGTGAAAAGGGTTAATAGGAGAATAAGGAAGTGAAAAGGGTTAAATAGGAGAATAATGAAGTGGAAAGGGTAAAATAGGAGAATAAGGAAGTGACAGGTTAAATAGGAGAATAAAGAAAGGTTATATATGACAATAATTAGAACAGAGTGTAAGGGTGAATAGAAGAATGAGCGTAAGAGGGCAAAAAAGATTAATAGGAAAATAAGGGAGTGAAAGGATAAATAGGAGAATAAGGCAGTAAAAGGAACAAATATGTGAATAAGGAATTAAAACGTTAAATAGGAAAATAAGGAAGTGAAAGGTTAAATAGGAGAATACGGAAGTGAAAAGGATAAATTGGAAAATAAGGCAGTAAAAAGGATAAATAGGAGAATAAGGAAGTAACACAGTTATAGGCTATAGGTGAATAAGGAAGCGTTTGCTAAACACTGGAAATAGAGAAAGTATTTTAGGAATATTTAGATACGATATTTTTGCTTACTCTTTCAATTAGGTGACGTCAATTTGGGTTTCATTCTAACTACCACCAGACGATTTTATGCCACGTACAGTTCTCAGCATAAAGACAGTTACACCAATTCGATTATTTGAACCATTAAAACCAAGGTCTGAAGCATATATATAAAACTTTACTGAAGAGGTTAATATCGGTCTATAAGTTATCAAATTATACGGGTGTTTCTCTCAATCGTACAGTTTATTATATACTGTATATTGTGGATGGCCTATGGAGAGGTTCCGGTACTGTAGTTTTTGTATATAGTGTGTAATTATTGACATCGGGATTGGTAACAGAAAGAGAGAGAGAGAGAGAGAGAGAGAGATGGTAGGGTGGTAGTGATGATGATTTTAGGGTTCCACCACCTCCCTGGTGGAGGGGTGGTGGTGGTGGTGGTGGAGGTGATGATTGTGGAGCACAGTGGAGGGTGGAGGGGGAAGGGTGGAAGTCTAGGAGAGAGAGAGAGAGAGAGTGTGTGTATACGTATGTGTATGTACCGCTAGACAGTGTTGCATCACGGAGTTCCCAAGGTGACTTCTACAACTACTGGCACTATCACTACACCGCCCCCCTCCCCCCCCCCCCACCTTCATTCTTCGTTCTTCCTCCTAGTATAGTATAAATGGTATGTTTTCCTCCATCGCGTAACGAGCGGATAGTCTTTAGTTCCTCGGTCCACTCTTCTTTGGTTGTTAGGTGAGATTAAAAAGAGTTCTCGAGCAGCATTAAGGCTAGATCTTTGGGAGAGAGAGAGAGAGAGAGAGAGAGAGAGAGAGAGAGAGAGAGAGAGAGAGAGAGAGTGTGTGTGTGTGGATTAAATTGAAGCACTGGGACTAATTCACTCAGTCAACTCAATGAGCCACCCCTCCCAGGCGGATCTTGTGTCCAAGTATGATCAACTTTATGTATTTAGTTATTCAGAATTATTTTTTGTATTTATGTGTATGAAGGAGACAAAAGACAGGCTACCTCTAACGAGTGTCTCCTCCAAAGCCAAAAGCGTGACAGAGAGCCAAAATACAGGGTACGTTAGGGTCAAAATGCCAGGACACACGAAGTTTAAAACAGTCTAGCTCATAATATGATAGAAAGGTTAATTGAGGGAGAGAGTGAACTAAAATGTGGCGGAGACACTAGTTCACCTCATTCAAACGCTTGCAAAGATTAACAAGAACAAGCAGTACGGATTTTAACCGTCTGAGGATCGATGACCCACTATTTTCTGTTTTCTGGCTACTACTAGACGATTTTATTCAGAGTCGAAAGGGCATATGGAAGTCAGAGGAATAATTAAGAGAGTCTTTACTCTCTCAATTCCCATACAGCCTTCCTAAGCTGTATAAAATCGTCAAATGATAGCCAGAATATACTGGTAAAACGCGGCATAACCTCAAGGGGTTAAGGGGAGATGGTTCAGTTTTTGGTCGATTATATAATGTATTAAATATTTTTCTAGTTTCCTCCCTAGACCATCAAACTAAAAAAAAAAAACATCCATTAGATCCCCCTTCTAGATGAATTTCCTGGCCGAAGGCCAGTTCTCATAAAATTACAGGCTCACATTCGTTTGCCAGGAACAAAATCGACACCTATATAGCACGAAAGGTCTTACTATTGACAAAGAAATGGGGCGGAAGGTCTTAACATCGACAAACTAATGGGGCAAACATCTTATAATCTGAAAACTAATGGGGCTAAACAATAGGGAGAAGGGGGACCATAAGAACGAGCCATCTCCCCTTGATTGTCATTGATAGATTAAGATTGGTGCTTGTAGTGTTCGCTGAGAGCCTTATATATCCAACCATTATCCCGTGCACTACCGCTCACATACTGTTCGCTGAGAGCCTTATATATCCAACCATTATCCCGTGCACTACCGCTCACATACTGTTCGCTGAGAGCCTTATATATCCAACCATTATCCCGTGCACTGCCGCTCACATACTGTTCGCTGAGAGCCTTATATATCCAACCATTATCCCGTGCACTGCCGCTCACATACTGTTCGCTGAGAGCCTTATATATCCAACCATTATCCCGTGCACTACCGCTCACATACTGTTCGCTGAGAGCCTTATATATCCAACCATTATCTCGTGCACTACCGCTCACATACTGTTCGCTGAGAGCCTTATATATCCAACCATTATCCCGTGCACTACCGCTCACATACTGTTCGCTGAGAGCCTTATATATCCAACCATTATCCCGTGCACTGCCGCTCACATACTGTTCGCTGAGAGCCTTATATATCCAACCATTATCCCGTGCACTGCCGCTCACATACTGTTCGCTGAGAGCCTTATATATCAAACCATTATCCCGTGCACTGCCGCTCACATACTGTTCGCTGAGAGCCTTATATATCCAACCATTATCCCGTGCACTGCCGCTCACATACTGTTCATTATAGGCTGACAACTATTAGACGATTTATATTCAGGTTAGGAAGCACGTCTACCCATTAAAAGGCTAAAGACTATCTCAATTTATCCTTTTAGCTACCATATTATATATCTTTCCTAAGATTTAAAACATTGCTTAAATATAGTTGAATTTCAATAACAAAAAAACATCATTAAAAAAAAGGGTTAATCAAATGCATCTTATGTTGTTAAATATTACCTTTGCAATTCGTCCTTCTTATATATTTTTGTATTCTTATTTTTATAAACGAAATTCATAACTTAGCCCTTTTTATAGAACACTAAAGGCGATGTCACACGAACGCTTTTTCCGGCAATTTTCTAAGAGCAAGTTCTTTCTCGGAATATTTAGTTTTGTTTTGTGTTTACATTGACATCGGGAACTAGACCGAAGTTAGCATAAGTTTGGTTGTTTAACCCATTCTTTAACTTCAACGTTTTTTTATTGTTTTTCTAGCTATATTAAGACGATTTTGTGCAGTTTAATGAAGGATCTGGGGTAGTAAAAAGAGTTAGGTGAGATAGTTCGAAGCCTGTTACTTGCTGGAAGCCCTTCTTAAGCTCAGTACCATCGTCTAACAGTAGCCAGTATAAAGTTACCAGGATATCAGCGGTACTGAAGGAATTAAGACTATTAACAGTTTATTCTGAAGTTAACCAGACAAAAACTACTCCAAAATGTTGCCGGAAAAAGTATTCGTATAACAGCGGCGTTAGTTCCCGGAATCAAATCAGTTGCTCCCACCATTATCCTCATTCCCCCACTGCTCCTTCCTCAATATACTGTACAGTCAGTCATAACATTCCGTGGACCATACCGATGTTTGAGTATAGAAATAGATTTCTGGAAACAAATTAAGGAATATCATTGTCCGTAAATCAACTACAAAACTGTATACTGTAGGCTATACTATTTGATATAAAAGAAAATTCCACCCAAAACTGTATACTGTAGGCTATACTATTTGATATAAAAGAAAATTCCACCCAAAACTGTATACTGTAGGCTATACTATTTTATATAAAAGAAAATTCCACCCAAAACTGTATACTGTAGGCTATACTATTTTATATAAAAGAAAATTCCACCCAAAACTGTATACTGTAGGCTATACTATTTTATATAAAAGAAAATTCCACCCAAAACTGTATACTGTAGGCTATACTATTTGATATAAAAGAAAAAATTCCACCCAAAACTGTATACTGTAGGCTATACTATTTTATATAAAAGAAAATTCCACCCAAAACTGTATACTGTAGGCTATACTATTTGATATAAAAGAAAATTCCACCCAAAACTGTATACTGTAGGCTATACTATTTTATAAAAGAAAATTCCACCCAAAACTGTATACTGTAGGCTATACTATTGATATAAAAGAAAATTCCACCCAAAACTGTATACTGTAGGCTATACTATTTTATATAAAAGAAAATTCCACCCAAAACTGTATACTGTAGGCTATACTATTTTATATAAAAGAAAATTCCACCCAAAACTGTATACTGTAGGCTATACTATTTTATATAAAAGAAAATTCCACCCAAAACTGTATACTGTAGGCTATACTATTTTATATAAAAGAAAATTCCACCCAAAACTGTATACTGTAGGCTATACTATTTATATAAAAAGAAAATTCCACCCAAAACTGTATACTGTAGGCTATACTATTTTATATAAAAGAAAATTCCACCCAAAACTGTATACTGTAGGCTATACTATTTTATATAAAGAAAATTCCACCCAAAACTGTATACTGTAGGCTATACTATTTTATATAAAAGAAAATTCCACCCAAAACTGTATACTGTAGGCTATACTATTTTATATAAAAGAAAATTCCACCCAAAACTGTATACTGTAGGCTATACTATTTTATATAAAAGAAAATTCCACCCAAAACTGTATACTGTAGGCTATACTATTTTATATAAAAGAAAATTCCACCCAAAACTGTATACTGTAGGCTATACTATTTTATATAAAAGAAAATTCCACCCAAAACTGTATACTGTAGGCTATACTATTTTATATAAAAGAAAATTCCACCCAAAACATTATTCACAAACCACATACGTTGGGAATGTATGCAGAAGGAACAGTACGGTATTAAAACACCTTGGGAGATTCATGGCGATTTACCTTGTTATCCTTGTATGAATTGGGTTTATTAACATCAATATACCTTTAACCCTCTCCGACATATGACGCGATTTTGAGCCTATTAGGGATACTTTAAAGCCTTTGTTACCATCAGGGGTATTTAGAAACCTTTAGTTTAGTTACTTCAACCTCTGCAGTTGTCTTTGAATTAGCTGTGGGCAGAAAACTAATTTTGGAGAGGTAATTATAAGAGTGAGAGAACTCTACTTCTTATTGCTAATCTGGCAACCTCTGCGTCATATGTGCGTGCAAGGGTTAAGTTGCTTTTTACTTTGCTCCCTAGACCTCTATCAAGCTTGAAAAACACCCCCAAGACCCCCTTTCCAGATAATTTTGTACCTTTTTCGGTAGAAAATGGGCGGTTCCTCCTATATTACAAAATGGCTATTACTGGCCAGGAAAATATTGACACCTAAATGGCACAAAAGGTCAAAATATTGACAAAGAAATGGGGGAGAAAGGTCTTAAAATCGCCAAACTCATGGGGCGAACGTCTTAAAATGTCAAAAACTAATGGGGTTAAACATGAGAGAGAAGGGGGTCCAGATAACAAACAAAAACCTCCCCTTAAGTCTGGTTAGGTTGAGTTAGGGTAAGGTTAGATTATTGTGAGTGTTGTAGTTCAGGCCGTTTCGGATTGTGGCTGTTTCGGATTGTGGCCGTTTCGGATTGTGGCTGTTTCGGATAGTAGCTGTTTCGTATTGTGGTCGCTTTGGGTTATGGTCGTTTCGGAGTGTGGCCATTTCGGAGTGTGACCGTTTCAGAGTAAGACCGTTTCAGATTGTGGCCGTCACGGAGTGTGACCGTTTCGGAGTGTGGCCGTTTCGGAAAGTAGCCGTTTTGGAGTGTGGCCGTTTCGGAGTGTGGCCCTTTTGACTGGGAACCGAAGGAATCGTACTTTTGATGAATTTTGGACGGGATCAACTTGTGGCTCACTATTTACTGCCTGGGCATTGAAGTCCCTCGAGATAGACTTATGGGGAGGTTTGGTTTTTCTGGCACCTGTTCTCCTTCTAGCTTAGCCCTATTAGTTTTGAAATTTTAAGACGTTTGCCCCTTTATTTTTGCGACTTTCAGACCTTTTATGCCATTTAGGAGTTTAATATTTTCCTGGCGAGCAGTAGCAATCCTGAAATTTAAGGGGAACCGGCCCTCGGCCAGAACGTTTTACGACCGAAAAATGTACACATTTATCTCGAAGGGGGGGTCTTGAGGGTATTGTTTTAAGCTTGGTGGAGGTCTAGGGAGGTATTAAAACAAATATATATATATATATATAAAAACACAATATATATATATATATATGAAGAAATATATTCAAATGTGCCCAAACCCATTGCGTACCGGTGACGTCCTTGCCCTCATATTATGCTAGCCACTATTAGACGATTCATTCAACTTAGGAAGGATCTGTGGTCGCTAAAAGGATTAAGGGGAGATATCGACTTGAGGGATTTTTTTTCTGGACCCCTTTCTCCCTCATGTTTAGCCCCATTGCTTTTGAGATTTTAAGACAGTCGCCCCATTAGTTTGGCGATTTTAAGAACTTTCGCCCCATTTCCGTCAATTTTAAGATCTTTCGTGCAAATTAGGTGTCGATTTTATCCTGGCGAGCGATAGCGAGCCTGTAATTTAAGAGGAACCGGCTTTCAGCCGGGACATTTTTCTACCGAAAAATGTACAAATTTATCTTGAAAGGGGCTCAAGGGGGGTGTAATCTTAAGCTTGATGGATATCTAGAGACCAAACTAAAAACCTCCCCTTAATTGAGATAGTCTGTAACCTTTTAATTGTTAGAGGTCCTTCCTAAGCTGAAGAATGTTATGAAAAGAACGTCACCGGTACTGAAAGGATTAAGCTGGTGTCACACGAACGCTTTTTCCGGCTTTTCTTTCTTCCGGCAATTGTGATCTGGCATCCTCTGTATTAAAGTTATGTTATGCAACAGTATCTTAAGGAGGGTCACCGGCTTCTTTTTATTTTCTCTCCTTTTCTCTCTTTCCCTGGCTTGTATCCATTCGGTCCCATTCAGCCAACTGTTTTAAGACGTTTATCCCCATCCAGGTATCGATTTCTTCCTGGCGAGCGATAGCGAGGCAGCATTGTATAGCGAAATCCGGCTTCGCCGGATTAATTTTTCTATCGAAAAATTTACAAATTTAGCTTGCTGTCAAAACAAAAATATATATATACTGGCTCGCTACCGCTCGCCAGGAAAATATTGACACCTGGATGGGGGTAAACGTCTTAAAACAGTAGGCTGAATGGGGCCGAATGGATACAAACAAGCCAGGGAAAGAGAGAAAATGAGAGAAAGATAAAAAAAAAACGGTGACCCTCCTTAAAATCATATACTTTCAGCTTAGTTGCCCATTCCAATGCGAACATACCCAAACCTAGCTAGTATGCGAACATACCCAAAACTAGCTAGTATGCGACAAACCTTGCTCATCGGAAATGGCTGGCACTGCAAAGGTTAAGGGGAGGTTTTTAGTTTGGTCCCTAGATATCCTTCAAGCTTAAGATTACACCCCCTTGAGCCCCTTTCAAGATAAATTTGTACATTTTTCGGTAGAAAAATGTCCCGGCTGTAAGCCGGTTCCTCTTAAATTACAGGCTCGCTATCGCTCGCCAGGATAAAATCGACACCTAAATGGCACGAAAGGTCTTAAAATTGACAGAAATGGGTTGAAAGTTCTTAAAATCGTCAAAATAATGGGGCAAACCTCTTAAAATTAGAAAAACAATGGGGCTAAACATGAGGGAGAAAGGAGTCAAGAAAAAAATCCCTCAAGTGGAAATCTCCCCTTAATGAAATCCTATGAATCTACCATTGTCTCTGCATCATGTTAATTAGTGCCAAGTTATTATAAGTAACAACCTATTTCGCTACACAATCTTCGTAAGAGCCGAGTAATTAAGACCATTTACTATCAGCTGGGGAATAACAGACTCTAGTACTTGCCGATACCAGAGCAAAATACCCTCGAAGTAGTGCAAAATAGCTACACAATAGTTCAAAATAGCCTCAAAATAGTGCAAAATAGCTACAAAATAGTTCAAAATAGCCTCAAAGTAGTGCAAAATAGCTACAAAATAGTTCAAAATAGCCTCGAAATAGTGCAAAATAGCTACAAAATAGTTCAAAATAGCCTCAAAGTAGTGCAAAATAGCTACACAATAGTTCAAAATAGCCTCAAAGTAGTGCAAAATAGCTACAAAATAGTTCAAAATAGCCTCGAAATAGTGCAAAATAGCCTCAAAGTAGTGCAAAATAGCTATAAAATAGTTCAAAATAGCCTCGAAATAACCTCAAATTAGTACAAAGTAGCTTCAAGATTGCCTTAAAAAAGCCTCTAAATAGTGCAAACAGTCTGAAAATATTGCAAGACCGCTTCCAAATGTTGCAATATAGCCTCAAAATGGTGCAAAATAGCCTCACTATGTTTCCCGAAAAACGTTGCGGATCATAAGTTGTTGTTGTTGTTGTTCCCCAGGCTGTCTGGCCGAACAGCCCCAAGGTCTCGAGCAAGGCCAAGGCCATAAACGAGCGCCCCCACAAAATCCTCCCTGCTTACCACTAACAAAGCCCGGGTGACCGAAGCCACTCCAAGGCAGGGAGCTGAGGAGGGTGCGGAAACGCCCGGGAAACCAAAGCCCCACCCAAGGCCCTGTGCCCCTCAGCAATTATGAAGGGAAAGTTGAGGGGTAAGGGAAAAATGTGACGCTTTGGCTCCCAATCTGCCAACTTCTAGGTTGGCAGTAGGGAGGTCAATCCACGGAAAAGACGCCGCCACTTGAGATCTAGAAGATATATAAGTAAAAGAAACAGTCAGAGTAAGCTATGGGTATGGCAGAGATCGCTCAGTTCTCACTCGGATAGACCAGCCCATCACCACATGACTAGAACTCAATCCTCTCAGCATCAGCTAGGAAAGGCCCTAGAAAGCCGCCTTTGGCGGGGGGATAGCTCCCCTATTTCAACTCCTTTCGGGGTTGGGCACCCGCCCATAAGTTGAGAAAGAAAGTGCAACCCTCTATGGTAACTGTATAATTGATGCTTAAGGGAGCCCACCTCGCTGTTTTCTCTTTCTTTCCCTCTCTCTTTGGCTTGTATCCATTCGGCCCCATTCAGCCTACTGTTTTAAGACGTTTACCCCCATCCAGGTGTCAATATTTTCCTGGTGAGCGGTAGCAAGCCAGCATATATATATTTTTGTTTTGACAGCAAGCTAAATTTGTAAATTTTTCGATAGAAAAATGTCTCCGGCGAAGCCGGATTTCTCCGTACAATGCTGGCTCGCTTTCGCTCACCAGGAAGATATCGACACCTGAATGGTGATAAACGTCTTAAAACAGTTGGCTGAATGGGGCCGAATGGATACAAGCCAGAGAAAGAGAGAAAAGTAGATAAAGATAAACAAAAGCAGGTGACCCCCCTTAAACTGTAAACGCATCAAGGCTATAAACATACATAGACTCATTGGGTGTACCGTACTGATAGCATCAAGGCTATAAACATACATAGACTCATTGGGTGTACCGTACTGATAGCATCAAGGCTATAAACATACATAGACTCATTGGGTGTACCGTACTGATAGGGGTTCACATATATTAACATACGTGTACCGTACTGACAGCATCAAGGCTATAAACATACATAGACTCATTGGTGTACCGTACTGATAGCATCAAGTACATAGACTCATTAAGGTGTACCGTACTGATAGCATCAAGGCTTTCATACATAGACTCATTGGGGGTACCGTACTGATAGCATCAAGGCTATAAACATGCATAGACTCATTGGGTGTACCGTACTGATAGCATCAAGGCTATAAACATACATAGACTCATTGGGTGTACCGTACTGATAGCATCAAGGCTATAAACATACATAGACTCATTGGGTGTACCGTACTGATAGTATCAAGGCTATAAACATACATAGACTCATTGGGTGTACCGTACTGATAGCATCAAGGCTATAAACATACATAGACTCATTGGGTGTACCGTACTGATAGCATCAAGGCTATAAACATACATAGACTCATTGGGTGTACCGTACTGATAGCATCAAGGCTATAAACATACATAGACTCATTGGGTGTACCGTACTGATAGCATCAAGGCTATAAACAACATAGACTCATTGGGTGTACCGTACTGATAGCATCAAGGCTATAAACATACATAGACTCATTGGGTGTACCGTACTGATAGCATCAAGGCTATAAACATACATAGACTCATTGGGTGTACCGTACTGATAGCATCAAGGCTATAAACATGCATAGACTCATTGGGTGTACCGTACTGATAGCATCAAGGCTATAAACATACATAGACTCATTGGGTGTACCGTACTGATAGCATCAAGGCTATAAACATACATAGACTCATTGGGTGTACCGTACTGATAGGGGTTCACATATATTAAATCCGTGTATTACTAACAGTATATATTTGCATAGGTATTTTATTATGGACACAGTAATTATTCTAGTAATACTTTCATTAAGGGGGTCACCGGCTTTTTTATCGTTCTCTCCTTTTCTCTATGTCCCTGGATTGTATCCATTTGGCCCCATTCAGCCTACTGTTTTAAGACGTTTATCCTCATCCAGGTGTCAATTTCTTCCTGGCGAGCGATAGCGAACCAGCATTGTATGGAGAAATCCGGCTTCGCCGGAGAGATTTTTCTATTAAAAAATGTACAAATTTAGCTTGCTGTCAAAACAAAATATATATATGCTGGCTCGCTACCGCTCGCCAGGAAAATATTGACACCTGGATGGGGGTAAACGTCTTAAAACAGTTGGCTGAATGGGGCCGAATGGATACAAGCCAAAGAGAGAGGGAGAGCAAGAGAAAACAAAGCGAGGTGTTACAGTGTTATCAGTGTACGAAGATGTCAGCAATAAATAGATTATTTAAACCCTCATCTGCAGCAATAAAAACAAGGACGATGTTGCGATAAACAAGTATGAATAACACGATGTAAAAATAATGGAATACAGAGTTAAATAAAATACGTCTAGTAATACGTCTAGTAAAATACGTCTAGTAATACGTCTAGTAAAATACGTCTAGTAATACGTCTAGTAAAATACGTCTAGTAATACGTCTAGTAAAATACGTCTAGTAATACGTCTAGTAAAATACGTCTAGTAATGTTAATATTGAGGCACGTATATCTATAGGATTCACAAGTTCGTAAAATAAGGATAGAAACACTACTGAAAGGGTTACGAGAGTATATATATATATATATATCCTTTTATAGCAAATTTTTTCTCTCACGAAATGACCAAGCACATTTTTTGGGGAACGTGATTGTCATGTACGCTACAGTTGGACAATTGTATCAAATGATATATACTGTATGTGTTTCTATCGCATATATATTTTTTGTACAATACCAGAGCAACTCTTGGAAAATTAAATATAGTATATTATTATTATTATATATATATATATATAATAAAGCTTTCCGTGAGATGGAGATGAGTCCATTTATTGCTAGTTTAAAAAAACGGGGTATATGTCCCAGACTTTCTTCTATTCAACAGCTGAGCTCTGGAACTCTTTCCCAGAATCAGTCTTTCCCTCTTCGTATGACTTAATGCTTCAAACTCCGTGTGTCCAGGCATTTTGGCTCGAACGTCCCTTGATGTTGGCCCTGTCACTCTTTCAACTCTGGGGGAGGCACTCGCTACAGGCAGTTCTGCCTTTTGCCTCCCTTACTCACATTAAAAAAAAAAAAAAAAAACACGACCTACCTCTTCCATACCTTCCCTAAACCCTTAATAGTTTATTTTGTACACCCTTTGCAATGGGTGTACTGCACTATACAATATCTTTCTTTCAACCTATATCTCCCTGGAATGGACTGCAAGGACTGTAGGATACTAACTATGCTATGTAGCTCCTTGTTGCTCTTCTATGACTCGCTCACCTGTTGCTCTCTCTCTCTCTCTCTCTCTCTCTCTTAATATTTTCGCTTTCCCTCTGACTCTCAGCCTTTATTTCGCACTAGCTTTTAATAATGTTTATCGATCACTCTCCCCCCCCCCCTACAGTATTTTCCACCCCTCTCCCATCATCCTTTCCTCTTCCCCTATTCCCTCCATCACTCCTCTCCCCCCTTTCCTCCATCATTCTCCTTCCCTTTTCTCTCCACCACTCCCCTCTTCCCTCCATCACTCCTCTCCACCATTTACCTTCCTTTCCTCTCCACCACTCCCCCCTCTCTTCCCTCCACCATAACCTGCTCCTACTGAGCTATTAACATGAAATAGATGACAGTTTGCTTGCAATAATGCATATAGGCCTAAACGTATTTTGAAAGTCGATAGTTTCACTATTTACTACATCTCGGTTCATCTTATTCCAAATGTTCACGGTGCAGTTTAAAAACATAGGCTTTCTTTGATCTAGCTTGAATCATTGTAAAACAACTTTGAAGCCATTTACTCTTGTATAATTAGACTGGTCAACTGTGAAGGATTTGTGTATACGTGTCTAAACTATCATGGCCTTTGAAGATATTTTATACTTCCATCATTCACTTTCCCCCCCTCCCCCTCCTTCCCTCCTTACCCCCTTCCCCTCCTCCCTCCCGACTCGCTTTCCCCTCTTTACCCCCCTCCCCTACCTTCCTCCCGATTCGCTTTCCCCTCCTTACCTCCTTCCCCTCCTTACCTCCTTCCCCTCCTTACCTCCTTCCCCATTCGCTTTCTCATCCTCCCCCTCCTTACCTCCCTCCCTCCCCCTTCGCTCTCCCCTCCTCCCCCCTACCTCCCCCTCTATCCCTTCTTTACCCCCTTACCTCCCTCCCTCCTCTCCCATTCGCTATCCACTCCTCCCTTCCTATCTTTACCCCACTTACCTCCCTCCCTCCTGATTCGCTTTCCCCTCCTTACCTTCTTCCCCATTCGCTTTCCCCTCTTACCTCCCCCCTCCCTTCCCATTCGCTTTCCCCTCCGCCCTGCTTCCCCTTACCTCCTCCCCCCTTCGCTTTCCTGTGCTTCCCTCTCCCCCCCCCCCCCCACTCTTGGTCTCCTTACCTCCTCCCTCCCTTCCCGTTCGGTTTCCCCTCGTCCCTTCTTCCCCTTACCTCCTTCCCCCTTCGCTTTCTCCTCCTCCCCCTCCCTCCCCCCTCATCCCCCACACCAAGAGGCCCCGAGGCAGATGTGGGTCACGGTCAGGGAAAGTCAGAGCGGGGGAGGCAGGGGGTGTGGGTGTGTGGGTGCCGGCTCTCAACATTCCTCAACACTGCAATACAACGCAACATCAACCCGGTAGAAAGTCATTGCATAAACACCCCACCACTCCGCAATACACGACGTGGCGCAGGTGTAACATTAAGGGAGCCCACCTCGCTTTTGTTCTTCTCTTTCTCTCCCTCTCTCTTTGGTTTGTATTCATTTGGCCCCATTCAGCTTACTGTTTTAAGACGTTTACCCCCATCCAGGTGTCAATATTTTCCTGGCGAACGGTAGCGAGCCAGCATATACAGTACATATTTTTGTTTTGACAGCAAGCTGAATTTGTACATTTTTTCGATAGAAATATGTGTTTGGTGAAACCGGATTTCTCGGGGGGGGAAGTGTTGGAAGTGTTGCCAAACTCCTGAGTGTACAGTGGTGCCGCGTGTCCGGTTTGCCTATACTGACCACAAAACAAAATTTCGCGGCCGAGTATTCCTACCACAGCTAGCTTATCGTGGAGTCTGGGAGATAACCTTTTCAACGGCACCCCCCGCCCCCCCCCCTCCCCCCCCCCCCCGCAATGATTGTATTATAAAAATCAATTGTCTTTCTGTTTTCTCTTTATATCCACACACTTAATGTATTCATTAATTAACCTCTTATTTATTTCCGTTTTCTCCAAATAGTAGTTCGGCGACTAATTTTTTTTTTAAATTTTCGGTTATTTTGTGACATATTTCTTTAACACTTCGTCCACAGATACATTAGTATACTATCTTAGCGATAATTACTATTTTGTGTGATATAATAAAGGTAATATATGAAAAATACTTTGTATGGACATAAAATATGTTAAATACAGTGTATATATATATATTTATTTACCAGAGGATAACAGGTTTTTCACAATACGTAGACGGAGGTCTTTAAAAAAAAAATATATATATACATATATATTATATACAGTATATATATATATATTATATATATATACTGTATATATATATATATATATATATATATATATATATATATATATATTTTGTTTTTATGTGGATGATGGAGACAAAAGGCAAAACTACCTGTGACGAGTGCCTCCCCCAGAGTTAAAAAGAGTGAAATGCCCAAAATCAAGGAACGTTCGAGCCAAAATGTCTGGACACACGGAGTTTGAACAATTTAAGTCATAGGATGAAGGAAAGATGGATTCAGGGAGAGAGTTCCAGAGCTCAGCTGTTGAATAGAAGAATGATTGGGAGTAACGTTTCACTCCTGAGTTAGAGAGTTGTACAAAGTAGGGGTGGGATTGTGTTGCAAGACGGGTACTATGTACCCTACGTAGAGGAGGTGGTATACACTGAGAGAGCTCTGAGGAACACTGATTATTGTAGTAGCGATAGAATAGCGAGAGAGATGCAACATTGCGGCGTAGAGAGAGAGATTGCAGAGAGTCGGTGAGTGGACAGGAGTTAATGATTCGAAAGGCTTTCCTTTCTACTTTGTCTAGAAGTGCTGTGTGAGAGGATCCTTGCTACACATGTGAACAATAATCAATACAAAGACGCACTATGCCCCTGTACAGAGCAAGAAACTGAGCAGTGGTAAAGAACCCCTTGAGGCGGTTGAGCACGCCCAGCTTCTGGGAGGCCGCCTTAGCAAGACTGGTAATATATTCCTTCCAAGAGAGAGCAGAAGAAAATGAGACACCGAGAATACTCAGAGAAGATGAAGGGTTGATTTTTGTATTGTTGAAGAATAAGGGATAGTCCTCTGGGAGTTCGTGGCGGATAGATAGATGGAGAAATTGGGTTTTGGAAGCATTAAAGGTAACAAGGTTTTCTCTGCCCCAATTGGAATGGGTAATTAGATCAGAAGATAAGTGTTGCATGGCTTCATTATGTTTGCTTTTGAGGGATTGCTGGCTGGGGCGTTCTGGGAAACTAATTGAATAGTGTAAGGTAGAGTCGTCTGCATATGAATGGATAGTACTGGAGGTACAGTTGAGAAGATCATTTATGAAAATTAAAAAGAGAATAGGAGGTAGGACAGATCCCTGAGGAACACCGGAGTTGATAGGATGAGGAAGTGAACGATGGCCGTCCACAACCGCAGCTATGGAACGACCGGAAAGGAAATTAGAGACAAAGGCACAGATGGAGGGATAAAAACTGAAGTAGGGTAGTTTAGAAATTAGAGATTTGTGCCAAGACTCTATCGAAGGCCTTTGTTATGTCTAACGCATTAGAAAAGGTCTCACCGAAGTCCCGAAAGGAGGATGACCAAGAGCTAGTAAGATATGAAAAAGAATCACCAGTAGAGCGACCCTTAAGGAAGCCATACTGGCGATCTGAGAGTAGATTATGAGAAGATAAATGCTTAAGAAATTTGGAAGTAAGAATATTTCCAAACATTTTAGAGATACATGAGATAAGAGCAATTGGACGATAGTTGGAAGGTTGAGAGTGGTCACCCTTCTTTAGGACAGGTTGAATGAGAGCAAACTTCAAGCAAGAAGGGAAGACGTTAGAGGAGAGGCAGAGACGAAAGAGTTTGCCTAGGCAGGGAGTCAGCACGGAAGCACAGTTTTTTAGTGCAACAGGAGGAACACCATCCAGACCTTTTGCCTTCTTGGTATCAAGCCCAGAGAGGGTAGAAAGTACATCTTTAGAAGAGATTAGGATATTAGGCATAAGTAGGAGAGAGGGGGGTGGAGAGAGAGAAATAGCACCGGAATCATCCAAGGTTGAGTTTCTAGCGAAAGTTTGAGCGAAGAGTTCAGCTTTGTCAGAGGAAGAAGGGATGGTTGTGCCATCAGAGTGGAAAAGGGGAGGGAAAGACGAGGAAGAAAAATTGTTGGAGAGGTTTTTGGCTAGATGCCAGAAAGCTTGGGAAGAGCTAGAGTTGGATAGTTCAGTGCATGTATTTTTGATGAAAGAGTGTTCGGCAAGTTGAAGAACAGATTTGGCTTGATTCCGGGCAGTAACATAGGAAGAATGAGATTCTTTAGTTTTAAGGCGTCGGTACCGTTTGAATGTTTCTTCCTTATTGCGGACAGCAGTAGAAAAAGCGTGAGTAAACCAAGATTTTTTTACATTAGTCTAAGAGAAAGAAGATGGAATGTATGCCTCCATTCCCAATAGGATTACGTCGGTAATGCGTTCAGCACTCTCCGAGGGTCCCCAGCCACGGAAGCAAAAATAATTCCATGGGAAATCAAAGACGTACTGCCAGAGAGCCTCCCAGTCGGCAGCGCCAAAGTGCCACAAGCGCCTCCGGCTGGGAGGATCGGGTGGTTATACTGGAGAGATGGGACAGGTGACAGAGATAAGTTGATGGTCGGTGGAGCCCTAAGGAGAGAAAAGATCGACAGTATAAGAAGAAGGGTTAGAAGTTAGAAACAAGTCAAGAATGTCACGTCGATCTCCGAGACAATTCGGGATACGGGTGGGTTGCTGAACTAACTGCTCTAGGTAATTTAGCATAGAAACGACGTAGGCTTGTTCACCAGGTTGGTCAGTAGTGTTAGAGGAGAGCCATTGGCGGTGGTGAACGTTGAAATCTTCTAAGATGGAGATTTCTGAGAAAGGAGAAATGGATAGAATGTGTTCCAGTTTTAAAGTTTAGATAGTCAAAGAATTTGGGAAAGTCGGTAGAGTTAGGGGAAAGATAGACAGCACAGAAATATTTAGTATGAGAATGATAGGATAATTTGAACCATAAAGTTGAGAATTCAGATGAATCGAAATCGGGAACACGAGAGCAAGTGAGTTTGTTGTGCACATCCGCCTTTGGCTTTACAACTAGGATAGAGAAAGTAGGAGGGTACAGAGAAGGGGCTGCTGGCACTTGCTTCAATCATCTGCGTTTCTTTTTCTTTTTTCTATATTCCAACTACTCCCTCTCGGGCATAGGCTGAGAGCCTGCACACTCAACCGCTGAACACGGTGAGGCCCGTGAGATCTTGTTCCAGTCTAGGAAGTGAGATATGCGAAGCACCCCGGCTCGAAGCAGCTGCATCTCTGAAGCTGCTCCGCCTCTGTGCTTCACCGTCTCATCCCCCAGGCTCGGACCCTCACTCTCAGAACACCACCTATTGAGCAATTAACTCACTAGGCATAGCCCCCCCATTGCCCCCGATAGCATATTTTGAATATGGGAATATTCATACAATGTTATTTAATCAGGGAACAATGAGGGTATTTTGTTTGGTATTTCGGTGTGCTGTGGTAATGCACTGAAACTAGGTACAGCACAAATTCCATCCCAATAATATCTTCCCATTGACATATTGGGATTCGAACCCGGGTCCATTGGATTACCAGTCCAGTGGCAAGACCACTCTGCCACACCTCCCCTAAACCAGTGATATATACCTGTTATTATACCTTCCATATATCTGTGTGACCCCTATTATCCCATCGCCCCTATCCTGGGTCCTTCCTAGCCGGCCCCCCCCCCCCTTCTATATCCTGCCCCCCCCCCCCCCCACCCCCTCCCTATCCTGGCCTGGCCCTCATCCTACCTTACCCCCCCCCCTCTCTCTATCCTGACCATCCTACCAGCACCCCCTCCCAAAAGGTCACATTGAGGAAGAAGTAAGGAGGAGAGGAGGGAGGCATACCATTCGTCCTTTAAGAGAGATCCTAAAGTAACAGAGATCGGCCATGTTCCGCCATGTTGCAGCCCTTCTCTACACCCACGTACACTGGTCAAAGGAAAAGGTATGGAATGGGTAACTAAATAATGGTATGTAGGTTATGGATTGGGTAACTAAAGAAAGGTATGACAAGTGTAACTAATGAAAGGTATGACAGGGGAAACTAATGAAAGGTATGACAGGTAACTAAAGAAAGTTATGGAATGGGTAACTAAAGAAAGGTATGAAATGGGTAACTAAAGAGAGGTATGAAATGGGTAACTAAAGAAAGGTATGACAGGGGTAACTAAAGAAAGGTATGACAGGTAACTAAAGAAAGGTATGACAGATAACTAAAGAAATGTATGACAGGGGTAAGTAAGGAAAGGTATGACAGGTAACTAAAGAAAGGTATGACAGGTAACTAAAGAAAGGTATGACAGGGGTAACTAAAGAAAGGTGTATGACAGGTAACTAAAGAAAGGTATGACAGGGGTAACTAAATATAGGTATGACAGGTAACTAAAGAAAGGTATGCCAGGGGTAACTAAAGAAAGGTATGACAGGGGTAACTAAAGCAAGGTATGACAGGTAACTAAAGAAAGGTATGACAGGTAACTAAAGAAAGGTATGACAGGGGTAACTAAAGAAAGGTATGGCAGGTAACTAAAGAAAGGTATGACACGTAACTAAAGAAAGGTATGACAGGAAACTAAAGAAAGGTATGACAGGTAACTAAAGAAAGGTATGACAGGTAACTAAAGGAAGGTATGACAGGTAACTAAAGAAAGGTATGACAGGTAACTAAAGAAAGGTATGACAGGTAACTAAAGAAAGGTATGACAGGAGTAACTAAAGAAAGGTATGACCGGTAACTAAAGAAAGGAATGACGGGTAACTAAAGAAAGGTATGACAGGTAACTAAAGAAAGGTATAACAGGAGTAACTAAAGAAAGGTATGACAGGTAACTAAAGAGAAGGTATGACAGGTAACTAAAGAAAGGTATGACAGGTAACTAAAGAAAGGTATGACAGGTAACTAAAGAAAGGTATGATGGGTAACTAAAGAAAGGTATGACAGGTAACTAAAGAAAGGTATGACAGGTAACTAAAGAAAGGTATGACAGGAAACTAAAGAAAGGTATGACAGGTAACTAAAGAAAGGTATGACAGGTAACTAAAGAAAGGCATGACAGGTAACTAAAGAAAGGTATGACAGGGGTAACTAAAGCATCCATAATAATGTACACTTATAAAGGCATATTGATAGTAGCTTTACCCCTTCACGATTTTGATGCGTTTTGGCAGTTTATTCTGGCTACCATAAGTCGATTATATTTTAGATTAGGAAGGCACAGGGTTATGGAAGGCACAGGGTTAATTGAGACAGCCTTTAGCCTTTTAAATCCCACAGATCCTTCCTAAGCTGTATAAAATCGTTTAATGATAGCCAGAATACACTGTCCCAACGCGTCATGATCCTTTCTCTCCCTCTCTCTTTGGCTTTTATCCATTCGGCCACATTCAGCCTACTGTTATAAGACGTTTACCCCCATCCAGGTGTCAATATTTTCCTGGCGAGCAGTAGCGACCCAGCATATACAGTATATATATTTTTGTTTTGACAGCAAGCTAAATTTGTAAATTTTTCGATAGGCAAAAATATCCGGCAAAGCCGGATTTCTCCATACAATACTGGCTCGCTTTCGCTCGCCAGGAAGAAATCGACACGTGAATGGGGATAAACGTCTTAAAACAGTTGGCTGAATGGGGCCGAATGGATACAAGCCAGGGAAAGAGAGAAAAGGATAGAAAGATAAAAACAAAAACGGTGACCCCCCTTAAATACTCTTCTCGTACCTTCTTTAAGGGGAGATTTAGATTTACTTGTATTAATTTGTTCATAAAATTATATTAATTTATGTATTTTATGATTTATTCATTTATTATTAGTAGTTTCCTGCCAAGACGTCCATCAAGTTATAAATAATTCCCCCAAGACCCCCCTTCGAGATAAATTTGTAAATATTTTCGGTAGAAAATGTTCCTTCGATCGATTCCACCTAAATTACAAGAATAAAACGACACCTAAATGGCACAAATGGTCTTAAAATTGCCAAACTAATGGGGCTAAACATGAGGGAGAAGGTGTCCATGAAAACCAAACTTGCCCTTAAAGCCATAACTTAAGGGGGGTCACCTGCTATTTTTTTATCTTTCTCTCCTTTTCTCTCTTTCTCTGGCTTGTATCCATTCGGCCCCATTCAGCCAACTGTTTCAAGACGTTCATCCCCATCCAGGTGTCGATTTCTTCTTGGCGAGCGATAGCGAGCCAGCATTGTATGGAGAAATCCGGCTTAGCCGGAGAAATTTTTCTATCGAAAAATGTACAAATTTAGCTTGCTGTAAAAAAACAAATATATATATATGCTGGCTCGCTACTGCTCGCTAAGAAATATTGACACCTGGATGGGGGTAAACGTCTTAAAACAGTAGGCTGAATGGAGCCGAATGGATACAAGCCAAAGAGAGAGGGATAGAAAGAGAAAAAAAGCGAGGTGGGCTCCCTTAGGGCAGTGTATGCAGTGCATAACGATATGAATGAGAGGAAGAGGAGGTGAAGAAAATGAGAGTTTTATGGTGGTGTGGAGGTGATGTCATGTGTAACGCTGACACACACACCCACCCACCCACACATACACGTTATAGTTTCAATGCTTCCAAATCCCAATGTCTCCATCACCCAACCTGTCACAATCTTCCACATGACTAACGCTTATTCTTCAACAAAACACACATCTACCCTTCCTCTTCTTTCAATATTCTTGGCGTTTCTTTACTTCTGATCTTTTTGAAAAAATCATATTACCACACATGCTAAAACAGCTTCCCAGAATTTAGGTGTGCTCAACCGTCTCCGTGGTTCTTCACCCCCGCACACCTCTTGCTCTGTACAGGGGCAAAGTCTGCCCCTGTATCGAGTATTGTTGGCATTGATGGAGAGGTTCCACTAATACCGCACTTCTTGAAAGAGCAGAGTCTAAAAGTATTCACCTTATCTCTCTTATTCCCTACAATGTTTGTTTACACGCCGCAATGTTGCATCTCTCACTATTCTACAGCTGTTACAATATCAATGTTCTTCAGAACTTTCACAATGTATACCTCCTTCCTTACAGAGAGGAGGGGACACTTGCCTTTCAACACATTCCCACCCTTATTATTTCCAACTCTTATTTTCCCAGTGTTTCTTCAACCCAACAATTAGTAAGCTCTGGAATTCTCTCCCTCAATATTTCTTCCCCTCATCCTATGACTTAAACTGTTTCAAGCTTGGTCTGTCCAGACATTTTGGCTCTAACCTTACCTTGCATTTGGCTCTCTTTCACTCTTTCACCAAGGGGGGGGGGGAAACTTGTTACAGGCAGCTTTGCGTTTTGTCTCCTTTATACACATAAACAATTCATACATAAGCTCTCTCTCTCTCTCTCTCTCACACACACACTTACATCACACAAACACTAAGCACAAATACAATAACAAACAAGTACACACACACACATGTACACGTTATCTGGGTTACGGTGTGGAGGAGTCACGTGACCAACACCATGATGACTCACCTGTATGAGAGAGAGAGAGAGAGAGAGAGAGAGAGAGAGAGAGAGAGAGAGAGAGAGAGAGAGAGAGAGAGAGAGAGAGAGAGAGAGAGAATGTGTGTGGTAATAATGTGTGTGATCTAAATATATCATCAATGCAACCAACCCTGTATATATTATGTACCGGTGAGCATAAAAGTGGTGTCACACGAGCGCATTTTCCGGCAATTTTCAACGAGCAAGTTTTTTCTCGTACTGTTTTGAGGCTCTTTCTCATTGGTATCTGAAACTAAGCAAAGATAGATTACGTTAGCTCGACAAATGATTACGGAACTTGTATTTTGAAGCTGCCAGACTACGATTGTCCATAAATGTTGATGGGCAAATCGCTTGTGTGACACCGCCTTAACCCTGCTCAGGTAATTTCCCAGAAGTGTGGCGAAATTAGCAATGTGGCCCCATATGGTTACCAGCACTTTAAACGGCTCTCACCCGAAAACTAATTGATGGATTTTTATTTTCTTGTTACCAATAGAAACTACAATTAATGCTTAATATTATGTTAAGAGCAAATTACACTACTGTAAATATTAAGTCTTTGAAAAAAAAAAAAAAAAAAAAAGTGAAAAAAAGTGTCAAAACAAGTGAGGCATATCTCATACATTACATAAGCTGGATTAATTTGGTTGCAGGGCCGTGGAGGGGATGGCTGAGGGTCTTGGGTGACAACAAGGCAGAACTCTGGGGCTAAACAAAAGTTCGATACGAAGGGAAAATTTTTAGTACACATTTGGGATTATGGACCCCATATGGTGACCGGACAGGTTGGTACAGGAAAGGGGAGGAGAGAAAGCGACGGCTCACACCCTCTCCCAGTCGTAGGACGATGCCATTCGGCTACATTCAGCCTACTCTTTTAAGACGTTTACCCCCATCCAGGTGTCAATATTTTCCTGGCGAGCGGTAGTGAGCCAGCATATATATATTTTTGTTTTGACAGCAAGCTAAATTTGTACATTTTTCGATAGAAAAATTTCTCCGGCGAAGCCGGATCTCTCCATACAATGCTGGCTCGCTATCGCTCGCTAGAAAGAAATCGACACCTGGATAGGGATAAATGTGTTAAAACAGTTGGCTGAATGGGGCCGAATGGATACAAGCCAGAGAAAGAGAGAACAGAAGAAAAATAGAAAAAAACAGATGACCCCCTTAACACGACACCTACCTTAGGAATAAATTGATACTCCTAATACGTTTGTAAGAATTGTTTGTTTTCGTATAATAGAGTTAAGGGGGAAGTAGTTACTTTTTCTGGTCCCCCTTCTCCCTTATGTTTATCCCCATTAGTTTTGATATTTCAAGACGTTTGCCCCAATAATTTTTCGATGTTAAGACCTTTTGTCCCATTTTTTGTATCAATATCAAGGCCTTTCGTGTCATTTAGGTGTCGATTTTTTCCTGGCGAATGATAGCAAGTCTGTACTTCGGGATGAACTCGGCCTTCGGCCGGGACATTTTTTGGTCCGTGTTGCCGACCCATTAAAATGCTGGGAACCGCTACCTTCAACTCTTACTATCAATATCTGCAACATTCGTGGCCTTTCCTCTAACTTCCACTCTGGGACTACTAACAGCAAACCCTTCTCTGTATCCTCCTACTATCTCTATCCTCAGTTTTAAGCCAAAGGTGGATGTTGCGTATATGTGCACAACAATCTTGCTTTCTCTCGTATTCCCAAATATAATTCTTCTGAATTCTCAACTCTTTGGCCAAGGCTTTCTTGTCACTCTCAAACTAAATATTTATGCGCTAATTCTACTGACTATCCAATATTCTTTGACTATCTAGATTCGAAAGTGGAACTAATTTTCATCCATTTCTCCTTTCACAGAAATTTCCATCTTAAGAGATAGTAATGTCCCCCCCCCCAACCACCAATGGCTCTCCTCCTATTCCACTGACCAACCTGGTGAACAAGCCTACATCTTATCTATCCTAAATGACTTAGAGCAGTTAGTCCAACACCCTACTTGAATTCCTGATCGCCTTGGAGATCGGTCCATATAATATTTTACTTTTCCTAACTTCTAAACCTTCTACTTACGCTGTAAATCTGTTCTCTCTGTTGGGCTCCTCCGATTACAACCTTAACCTCTGTTACCTGTCCTATCTCTCCAGTACGGCCATCCGATCCTCCCGCTTGTGGTACTTTGGCGCTACCGACTGGGAGGCTCTTCAGCAGTACCGTACTTCTTTTATCTCCCATGAAATCATTTTTGATTCCGCCTCCTAATGATAGCCAGAATAAACTGTGAAAAAGCGTCATATTCCTCAAGAATTTAAGAGATGATAGATATGGACGGAGGAAATACTGTAGGAAATGCTCGAGGGGTTTGTGTAGGCTCGGTCTTCTGCTTACTATTACCAGGAGATACGAGGAGGAATGTATGCTATTAATTCCCAGACCTTTCAGTATCATGCGAGTTCTTTCCTTGTTAACGTTAGTTTACTTTATGGAGCTTAGGAAGGACCTCTAGCAATCAACGCGGCATTTCAGTAGATATTTTGACTCCCATCCATCACTTCTAAACTATAAAAATCGCCAAAATAAAATGAAGGAATGCGTCATGGGGCAATTCCTTTGTTCTAATTCTCAGTTTACGGCAAGGGAAATGCTCAACCTTCCAGACCAATGATGGGGTATTCTGTAGTTCCTGCTACTATCATAATATATATATATATACATTTGAAATTTACAAGAACCATTCTTCGTAAATGTAAGGTACAGTTGTCCACATACTGTAAGTCCTATTTCTCGTCGTGATCTTAATTATGCAAGTAAAATTAGCCTGAATTGCAAGCGAATGGGGCCGAATGGATACAAGCCAAAGAGAGAGGGAGATAAAGAGAAAAAAAGCGAGGTGGGCTCCCTTAACTTAAGCTATCATAATACAAACATTTAAGTCTTCTACATTTAACTACTGTTAAATAAAAAAAAATACACTACTGCACAATACACTGTACACACGTACTGTATAACATAGTCAATATAACCCTTTCAGTACCGGTGACATCCTTTGCATTATATTCTGGCAACTATTAGACGATTGTATTCAGGTTATGAAGGACATCTAACCATTAAAAGGCTAGAGATTATCCCAATGAATAATTTTAGCTACCGCATATCTTTCCTCTTTTAACTCTTTTAAGTATCTGGGCAGTGTGTTGAGTAAAGATGGGACTATGGATGAAGAGGTGCGGGAGAGGGTACAACAGGGGAAGAGGGTTGTAGGAACGCTAAAAGCAGTAACAAGAAATAGGGTGGTCAGTATGGAAGTGAAGAAGTCCTTGCATGACAGTGTGGTAATCCCGACACTGACTTACGGAAGCGAAGCATGGACGTTGGTTGAGAGACTCAGACCAAGAGTGAGAGCAGTGGAAATGAATTACTTAAGGAGTGCGTGCGGAGTTACATGGAGGGATAGACAGACTAATGAGGAAGTAAGAAGGAGGTGTGGTGTGGAGGTAGATGTGCTGGAAAGTGTGAAAAGGAACAACTTGAGATGGTTCGGCCATATGGAACGTATGGAAAGCGAGAGAATGACTAAGAGGGTGTACGAGAGCGAGGTGGAGGGACAGAGGGGGAGAGGTAGACCGAATATGAGGTGGAAGGATGGAGTGAGGAAGTACATGAACGAAGGCGGTGCTGGTTGGGGGGAGGGGCGTCGACTGACTGGGGACAGAGGTGCATGGGGGCGGTTCGTTCGTGGCCACCCCTTCGGGGATCACGGCGTCAGGCAATAGATAGATAGATAGATAGATATCTTTCCTAAGTTTTATATAATCGTCTAAATACAGCTAGACTAAAATATAAAAGACGTAGCTGGTACAGAAGACCAGGACCCAGATTCACTAACGGTCGTAGCGTGCGATGTCGTACAGCAACCTACGATCGTTCCTAAGGGAGTGCGGAAGGTGTATTCACGAACGCATCGTTGAGCTCCCTTACGGCTCCCTTTCGGTTCTTTTCACCGAGGCTTCTCTTGACCAATCAGGCGCTTGGCCTTTGTAAATAAACAATATGTCACCCACATGACTGAAGCGTCAAGAAGAACCTAATATACTTTAATTTATGAGCTTGTCATTGTTTAGCATGGCTAATTCGATCCACCACAGCCAGCAGGAAGAAGAATAGAGTATCTTGTGAATTGATGATAAGAAATTAGCCTAGCTAGGCTACAGGGAAGCCTGTTTGTGGCCCAAGTTAAAGGATTTTCGACGGATTGATCATTGATAATCATATGTTAGGCTAGTTGGGAGTGTATTATTTATACCTTAACCACAGTATATTGTTCTACTTTACCATGTCTACACCTAGACAGGGCGAGCGGCGAGCCAAACCAAAATGCCAGACTTTACTATGTCTATGCCTACACAGGCAGTTCTAGCCAAGCCAAAATGCCAGACTTAGCCTAGGCCTAATTTTTCAAAATAGGCCTAGGGTAATTTTTTTGTATTCACAACACCTCAAGGCCTATCTACCTTTTCAAAATAGGCCTAGCATAGGCCTCCTCAATCTATTATCCAACAGTTGGCCATGGGAAATAATGATAGGTTGAGGGGGGCTTTGTCCCCCTCACCTCCCATGACTTATTGCCATCATCAAATATATTACCAGCATGGGACTAATAACAGCTAGTTAACAATGAGGACGGTATGCCTGCAAACGCCATCTTAACCTGCTAGGCTTCTACTTTACCATGCTTAGGCTACACCAAGCTAGGCATTGCTAGCCTAACCAAAATACCATACGTAGGCCTAACTTTTCTAGCCTAAATAGCCCTAACTTTTTCAAAATAAACCTAGGTTATATCCTAGGCTAGGCTAAACAAAAATATTCACAACACCATATAGGCTAGCCTATTATTTTTTGGTTTAGACTATGCCTAGGGTAATTCTTTTCATAATTTTTTTCCTGTGATACTTTCAAATTTGTTGAGGAAATAGGCTACCCTAATCTAACCCAGCTAGGCATTGCTAGCCTAACCAAAATACCATACATAGGCCTAACTTGTCTAGCCTAAATAGCCCTAACTTTTTCAAAATAAACCTAGGTTATAGCCTAGGCTAGGCTAAACAAAATTATTCACACAGCGTTTATTATTTATTCATTTTTTAGGCTAGGCCTAGGGTAATTCTTTTCATCATTTTGTTCCTGTGATACTTTCAAATTTGTTGAGGAATAGGCTACCCTAATCTAACTCAGAGGTGGTGGGGAGTTGGAATAAAACATTTCCGCAATAAATGAGGGTTAAAATCTACTAATGGTAGGCTACGTGTTGTCGCAGCACATGCATTTCTGCATCAATTAACCTTGACTAGGTCTAGGCTGGCATATGTAGGCTATTCATAGCTTAATTCGGCCTGTCATAGGACATTAAGGATACAAATATATTCATACTTTGTATTAAATGCCTTAATGGTGTTGTAAACACAAGTTAACAATCATATTGCGCTATTATTGCCTCAATAATGACTTAGTGTGTCATAAAGAGCTATACTGCAGACGAATTTGTTATGGTCGCGGGTTGTGTTATCGATATTTGTGTACCTATATCCGGGTCAAATTCATGTAAGGGTGGTCTGGACCACCCTTTGCGAAAGGGGATTTTAGGGGCTTCCTACGATCAAAGATGGCCGCTACGACGCTTCGTGAATACCAGCGTTGAGACGTAAGGGAACGGTAAGGGAGTTTTCGGATCGTACGACCGTTAGTGAATCTGGTCCCAGAACTGTAGACTCCTAACCTCCTGTAACTTATAAAGGGCAACATTTAATAGGCTGTGGATTTGAACACCTTTATTTTAGTTTTACACCTATTTTCTTGTTATGCAAGGGGGCCGAGAGTTATGGCATAGTTATAGTGACGCGTTTTGACAGTTTATTCTGGCTATTATTAGACGATTTGTTCTAGTAAAGGAGGTATCTGCGCGAATCAAAAGGTTAATTGAGATCGACTTTACCCCTCTGAATGCTAGAGGTCTTTCCTAAGCTGTGTAAAATCGTCTAATAATAACCAGAAGAAACTGATAAAACGCGTTGTGAGCCTCAAATGGTTAGATTGGCTTAATCTAATTTAGTCCCTTCGCAGCTCATTTTTCGATAACTAATGCAAAAAAAAAAAAAATGGGCTACATTTCTGTTTAATATTTCTGTCAAGTTTTCCCAACTAACAATATATGCCTATACATTTGTTTGTAATAGCTGAGCAATTACGATGAGGACAAGGCGTTTCCCATCAGTTAATAAAAAAACAAAAAAAAAAAAAACAAAAAAAAAAAACACACACACAACACACACACACACACACACAAAACAAAGCAAAACCCAGACAGACTATATGATTAATCTAGCAATCCTATCATGACGTCATTAAGGGGAGATATCCACTTGAGGGATTTTTTTCTTGACTCCTTTCTCCCTCATGTTTAGCCCCATTGTTTTCCTAATGTTAAGACGTTTGCCCCATTATTTTGACGATTTTAAGAACCCTCGCCCCATTTCTGTCAATTTTAAGACCATTCGTCCCATTTAGGTGTCGATTTTATCCTGGCGAGCGATAGCGAGCCTGTAATTTAAGAGGCACCGGCCTTCGGCCGGGACATTTTTCTACCGAAAAATGTACAAATTTATCTTGAAAGGGGGTCAAGGGGGAGTAATTTTAAGCTTGATGGAAGTCTAGGGAATCAACTAAAAACCTCCCCTTAATGGATATGAATTGATGATACAACCCTGATGTTATACCCACTAGAAATGTTTGTTAATTGATGATACAACCCTGATGTTATACCCACTAGAAATGTGTGTTAATTGATGATACAACCCTGATGTTATACCCACTAGAAATGTGTGTTAATTGATGATACAACCCTGATGTTATACCCACTAGAAATATGTGTTAATTGATGATACAACCCTGATGTTATACCCACTAGAAATGTTTGTTAATTGATGATACAACCCTGATGTTATACCCACTAGAAATGTTTGTTAATTGATGATACAACCCTGATGTTATACCCACTAGAAATGTTTGTTAATTGATGATACAACCCTGATGTTATACCCACTAGAAATGTTTGTTAATTGATGATACAACCCTGATGTTATACCCACTAGAAATGTTTGTTAATTGATGATACAACCCTGATGTTATACCCACTAGAAATGTTTGTTAATTGATGATACAACCCTGATGTTATACCCACTAGAAATGTTTGTTAATTATTTTGTTTTTCTTAATATGAATGCTGCCATATGACTTATTAGTAGTGTTGCCCTCAAGGTGTTTTATGCTGATGTTAACCCCTTGAGGATTATGCCGCGTTTAGTCAGTATATTTTGGCTATCATTAGACAATGTTATACAGCTCAGCAAGGATCAGTGGGAATTATAAGGGTAAAGACTATCTCAACTAACCCTCTGACTGTCATATATGCTCCCTAATTTGAATAAAATCGTCTAATAATAGCCACACTACAGAAAATAAATGCGTCATCGTATTTTAAAAGGGTTATGCTAGCAATATTAGTGAAGGATAATTATATAGTTTGATAATTAGATTTAAATCCTAAACAATAATAAATAACATATCACCCATTGTTAGAAAAATACTACACCAAAATGCCTTAAAAAAAAAAAAAAAAAAAAAAAAAATGGCCGATCTCACTTACTATTGAATCTCTAGAGTGGCCACCCCCTTTGAATTACAGAGACCCTTCTTAAGCTGAGTAAAGTTGCTTGTGGATAACGTTACAATATCACTGCCATCGAATACAATATTTTCATTGAAGCAAAATATAACGTTGGAGGAGTAATTTGTATGTTATTGTACCCTAGTGCCTTCAGTGCCTCAACATATAGATATGCAAAGGTTATTATAGTGTCCATAATAATCGCCCCATTTAAAGATATATATTCGTGGTAATGAAGTTCCGTGTGTCCAGATATATTGACTCTAACGTACCTCATTCATTTATTTATTTGATTTTATCTTATATTATTATACTGTGTATATACAGTATATATTATATATATACCGGTATATATATATATATATATATATATATATATATATATATATATATATATATATATATATATATATATATATATATATATATATATATATATATATATATATATATATATATATATATATATAAATATATATAATATTATATATGTATTACGGTATACAGTGTATATATATATATATATATATATATATATATATATATATATATATATATATATATATATTATAGATATTATGTACACACACGTCAAGTTTTCAATTTGTCAGTAGTCTGCTCGCCCTCTCTGCTTTTATGTATGCATGAAAGTATGTATGCATTCATGCATGTATAATGTATATAATATGTAATTTAATTTTCTCCGAGTCCTCTCTCAACGAAATGCCTACTCTGTTTTCATCTTGCTTTACCTCTTCTTGTCTCTATTACTGTCCCTTATTATTCTTCTTGTCTCTATTACTGTCCCTTATTATTCGAGATTATCCTTCATTTTTTCCTTTCTCCATATTACTGTCCCTGCTTCTTCGCCATTCGTTCGTACTTCATTTCCCTATTTCTCTCCCGCGTTTCTTTTCTGATAATTGTGTTCACCCTTTTATTAATTTATTCTCTCATGCTTCCTTTTATTTGTGTATGATTTCTCTCGTACCACTATTGTTTTGTATAGGCTTTCTTTTCTTCCATATATTTTAGTTTTCGTCCATTACCCCGCTTCATTCTCATATCTTTCCAATGATCTTATTTAGTTTACTGGTTTCTGTTTTTCCTGTTTATCCCTTTGTATAATTTACTTTTTATTCTTTATCTTATTTTTGTTTATATTCTTTTATCACCGTCTGTCTCCTACCCTTTATCCTTTTATTATGGTCATATACTGTATATCACCGTTATGACTTTCTTCATTATTCAAATCTTCCCATTTACAGTACTTTGATTCCAAACCGTATTATTTGTTTTCCCTTCTTACCTATCTTCCTTCTCTTCTCTCCCTCTCTATCCCTATCTGTCGTGTTTCATCTTCTTTCGTATTTAGCCTTATTACCATTCTTTGTTTTTATTCTATTTTTTGTTTTCTTGTTTTGTTTCTCCTCTTTACCGTCTTTATCATTCTTCTCTCTTCACCATCATTTCATCTCCGCTCTTTTATTTTCTCTTTCCCCTCTTTTCCTCTTACTTCCCCATCTCTGCCTCTCTTTCCCATCTTGTCGTCTCTCTATCCCATCTTTATCTATCTTTCCCCTCTGTTCCCCTCTCTTTCCTATCTCCTCTCTTTTCCACTCTTTCCTTTTTTCCACTCGTTCCCCTCTTTTCCTCTGTTCCCGTTTTCTCTCTCTTTCCCCTCTTTTACTCGCTCTTACCATCTTCCTCGCTCTTTTCCTCTCGCTTTCCCCTCTTTTCCTCTCTCTTACCCTCCTTTCCTCTCTCTTTCCCCTCTTTTCCTATCTATTTTCCTCAATCTTTCTCCTCCCTCTTCCTCGCTCTTTCCAATGTTTTCTCTTTCCCTCTCAATTTCCCCTCTTTTCCTGTCTCTTTCTCCTCTCTTTACCCTCTTCCTCGCTCTTTCCCCTCTTTTTCTCTTTTTTCCTCTCTCCCCTCTTGTCCTCTCTCTTTCCCCTCTTGTCCTTCGTTATCATTCTTCTCTTTTCACCCATCATCTCTTCTGTTCCTTTGTCTTCCCTTCGCTTCCCTTCGCTTCCCTCTCTATTTCTTCTCGTTATTCATCTTCTCCTCTTTCCGTCTCTTTTCTTCTCCATTCGTCTCTTCTCTCCTATTTCCTTCTCTTATCTTTGCTTCCCTCCTCCTATCTCTTCTCTTCTCCTATTTTCCTCTTCTTCTCTTTTCTCCTCCTCTCTTAACCCCTCCTCCTATCTAATATATTTTCTCCTCTCTTCTCCTCTCCTGTCGAAGATATGCAACATATTTTAGATAAGTTGTCACATTGGGCTAAAATTTGGCAAATATGTTTCAATGCGGATATATGTAAAGTACTCCATACCGGAAACCGAAATGAGAAAGCAAACTATTCAATGAATGGCACCCAGTTTAAGAGTGTAGACAGAGAAACTGATTTGGGAGTAACCTAAAACCGAGTCAACAATGTTCAGAAGTTGTTAAGAAGGCAAACAAAATAATTGGCTTTATAAGCAGGTCATTTGAGCATAAATCCAAAGATGTAATCATAACTCTTTACAATTCAGATTAAAAGGCTACTTACTTCAAGTGTTCAAAATCATCAAAGGCATCGACAATATGAACTGTAATAAATATTTCACTATCAACCAATCAAATTACACGCGGGGGAACGGTTGCAAAATTATTGGTAAATATTTTAACTCACACAAGTCTAAAAATGTCTTCTTCAATCGAGTTGTCAACTTGTGGAATGGGCTTCCCCAAGATGTCATAGACTGCAACACCGTTGATTCTTTTAAAATTCGCATAGACAAACACCTTGCCTTAAATCCACGACTGATTGAATTTGTAAATGAATATATATATTTTTTTTTCTATGTGAATGAGGGAGACAAAAGGCATAACTGCCTACAGCGAGTGCCTCCCCCAGATTTAAAAGAGTGACAGGGCCGAAATCAAGGGACGTTCGAGCTAAGATGCCTGGACACACGGAGTTTGAAGCAATTTAAGTCATAGGAAGAGGGAAAGACTGATTCTGGGAGAGAGTTCCAGAGCTCAGCAGTTGAATAGAAGAAAGTCTGAGAATAGCGTTTCACTCTTGGGTTGGACAGTTGCACAGAGTAGGGTTGGGATTGTGTTGCAAGGCGGGTACTACGTACCCTATATATATATATATATATATATATATATATATATATATATATATATATATATATATTTGTAGTTATTACTAACAACTGTCCCCTACTAACATCTAATCCTGCCACATACATTTGTCACAGGGCAGTCTTCCCTTTCCATTATTCCCTTACCCACTCTAAGCTACTGTTTGGACCCTTGACCATCAGTGTTTTGGAGGGCAAGCAGCCTTGAGGGGTCGCTGGACCTGTTTTTCCTTGATTTCCTTTGTACTCCTTTGTACTCCTCTCTTCGCTTTTCTTCTCCCCTCTTCTCTTCTCTTCTCTTCTCTTCTCTTCTCTTCTCTTCCCTCCCCTCCTCCTATCTCTCCTCTTCTCTTCTCCCCTCCTCCTATCTCCTCTCCTCTCCTGTCTCCTCTCCTCTATTCGTTTTTCTTCTCCCATCTTCTCTTCTCTGCCTTCACTGGATATGAGCTCGTAAACTTTCATAAGGGGACATCATCTTGGCTGAACCAAATCTTTACATTCGTGTTGGGGGGGGGGGGGGGACCTGCTGCTGACGTATGCATTTGACAGAAAACGGAATATTTATCTGGGCCAATTAAGGGGGGGTCACCTGCTTTTTTTATCTTTCTCTCCTTTTTTCTCTTTCTCTGGCTTGTATCCATTCGGCCCCATTCAGCCAACTGTGTTAAGACGTTTATTCCCATCCAGGTGTTGATTTCTTCCTGACGAGCGATAGCGAGCCAGCATTGTATGGAGAAATCCGGCTTCACCGGAGAGACTTTTCTACCGAAAAATGTACAAATTTAGCTTGCTGTAAAACACATATATATATATGCTGGCTCGCTACCGCTCGCCAGGAAAATATTGACACCTGGATGGGGGTAAACGTCTTAAAACAGTAGGCTGAATGGGGACAAATGGATACAAGCCAAAGAGAGAGGGAGAGAAAGAGAGAACAAAACGAGGTGGGCTCCCTTAACAAAGTTGATAGTGGCTGTGTTCAGATGGAAATAGTTGAGTCATAGTTTCTGGTTGCTGTTGTTAGTGTTGTTATTGTTGCTGGTTTTGTTGGTGGTGTTGCTTCTGTTGTTGATGTTGTTGTTGCTTTTGTTTTTGCTGTTGAAGTTGCTGTTGTTGTCGTTGTCGTTGTTGTTGTTTTTGTTCATGTTTCTGGTGCTGCTGATTTTGTTTTTTGTTATTGTTATTCATGTTGCTATTTTTCTTAATGTTGTTGTTGTTGTTGTTGTTGTTGGTGATATTATTGTTTTTGCTGTTTTTGGTGGTGGTGTTTGTGTCGTTGTTGTTGCTGTTGGTAGTGGTAGTGTTGTAATTGCTATCTGTTGTTGTTGATGTTGTTCATGCTGTTGTTGTTGTTGTTGTTGTTGTTGTTGGTCATGTTGCTGTTTTTGCTGTTTTTGGTGGTGGTGTTGGTGTCGTTGTTGTTGCTGTTGGTAGTGGTATTGTTGTAATTGCTATCTGTTGTTGTTGATGTTGTTCATGCTGTTGTTGTTGTTGTTGTTGTTGTTGTTGTTGTTGTTGGTGTGCTTCTCAAACTCAAATAACATGGTTAATAATAGCCAGATTAAACGGTTCCAATGAATGGTAGTTCATTACAAAGGATTAGTGATATTCAGTATACATATAATGTAGGCCTATATGTACAGTCGGCCACATAAGTTCTGTTCCATGTTGTGATCTATTTATGAAAGTTAAATAGTATGAATGTGATTTCGTTTAATTATCAGTTGACTAATTAGATGAGTAAACCACTGCATGAGAAACTACACTCGTAATTCAATCATACGGGATATATTTCCATGTATAAGAACACGAGAGGAACATAACTGATCTGGGGAACTGTACATGCCTTACAAGAAAATATTACAGGTATAGTTTTTCAAGATCAGTACTGGCAACATTAGTTTTTTTTTTTTTCCTATGTGGCTTACTACGTTTGAGGGGACGGGGGTGGGGGGAGGGGGAGGGGGTCCTTGACCCATTCTCCCGCATGCTTAGCCCCATTAGTTTTGATATTTTACGACATTCAACCCATTAGTTTGGCGATTTGAAGACCTTTCCTGTTATTTAGGTGTCGATTTTTTCCTGGTAAGCGTTAGCGAGCTGCAATTTAGATGGGACATTTATATACCAAAGGGGGGAGGGGGGGTCTTTGGGATATTTCTTATAGCTCGGTGGAGGTCTATGGAGGAAACTAAGAGAATAATAAATATATAACCAAATTAATAAATTAATAAATAAATAAATAAATAAATAAATAAATAAACACAAATATATATAAATCTGGCCAAAATATCCGAGTGAGTTGTTGTGTATTGATTGTAGTTGACGAAATGTTATAATATACTGTCAAAGTTACCCTTCCCACCACTTCGATACACCAGGAGAGTCTGTATGGTCACGGTATTAGGGTAGAGTCATTTTTAAGTACACACACATTTATATATAAACACATGCACACACATACACATTCACACACACACAGCCCGTAGCCTAGTAGGTAGAGCTCTCGTCTCACACACGAGGGGTCGGGGGTTCAATCCCCGGCCGGGCGGAGACAAATTGGGCTTGTCTCCTTTCATGTGTTAGCCTCAGTTCACCTAGCTGTAAATATGTACCTGGAATAAGTGGACGACGTTGTGACGTCCCATCTGGGGTTGGCAAAAATGATACAAGGCGAGATGGGTATCATATGGTTCACCTAAGCTGATGGCTACCTAAGCCTTCGGGCGAGACGGTACCGTCTATAGTGAGAATGGTACCATACAGATCCACCCTAAGCCTTCGTTTCCGATGTCGCCAATTGGCTAAAAAATACAGACTACACACACATCCACAGCCATTCCAACAGTACATAAAACACTTAACATGCATTTCACGCAATACATTCCCAGTTAAGGAGGCGCGATAATAATGAGCTTAGCTCGCATTGCGTGGATTCCCCTTGACGAACAAGTAACTGAGTAACATATGCATATACCCACACGCAAATACACGCGCGCACACATACTTAAAAACACACATACTCAGACACACACAAACACAAGCTCACAAACAAACACAAGCACATACAATCTCTCTCTCTCTCTCTCCTACATATCCATTAACAATATCCTCCAGTGTTTTAATTATCTGCCACAACGACAAACGCAGGCATTATGGGGTATTTGGACGACGTAAGGTAGGTCTCCTTCTGTCTTACCACACGCACACTCACGCACGCACACACACAAACACAAGCTTACAAACACACACTTACTCACAAACACACACGGACACACAAACACAAGCTTACAAACACACACTTACTCACAAACATACACGGACACACAAACACAAGCTCACAAGCACAAACACACTTACTCACAAACATACACGGACACACAAACACAAGCTTACAAGCACAAACACACTTACTCACAAACATACACGGACACACAAACACAAGCTTACAAACACACACTTACTCACAAACATACACGGACACACAAACACAAGCTCACAAGCACAAACACACTTACTCACAAACATACACGGACACACAAACACAAGCTTACAAACACACACTTACTCACAAACATACACGGACACACAAACACAAGCTTATAAACACACGCTTACTCACAAACATACACGGACACACAAACACAAGCTTATAAACACACACTTACTCACAAACATACACGGACACACAAACACAAGCTTATAAACACACACTTACTCACAAACATACACGGACACACAAACACAAGCTCACAAGCACAAACAAACTTACTCACAAACATATACGGACACACAAACACAAGCTCACAAGCACAAACACACTTACTCACAAACATACACGGGCACACAAACACAAGCTCACAAGCACAAACACACTTACTCACAAACATACACGGACACACAAACACAAGCTCACAAGCACAAACACACTTACTCACAAACATATACGGATACACAAACACAAGCTCACAAGCACAAACACACTTACTCACAAACATACACGGACACACAAACACAAGCTCACAAGCACAAACACACTTACTCACAAACATATACGGATACACAAACACAAGCTCACAAGCACAAACACACTTACTCACAAACATATACGGACACACAAACACAAGCTCACAAACACACACTTACTCACAAACATACACGGATTAACACAAACACAAGCTCACAAACACACACACACTTACTCACAAACATTTACGGACACACACACACAAGCTCACAAACACACAGCCCGTAGCCTAGTAGGTAGAGCTCTCGTCTCACACACGAGGGGTCGGGGGTTCAATCCCCGGCAGGGCGGAGACAAATTGGGCTTGTCTCCTTTCATGTGTTAGCCTCAGTTCACCTAGCTGTAAATAGGTACCTGGAATAAGTGGACGACGTTGTGACGTCCCATCTGGGGTTGGCAAAAATGGTACAAGGCGAGATGGGTATCATATGGTTCACCTAAGCTGATGGCTACCTAAGCCTTCGGGCGAGACGGTACCGTCTATAGTGAGAATGGTACCATACAGATCCACCCTAAGCCTTCGTTTCCGATGTCGCCAATTGGCTAAAAATACAGACTACACACACATCCACAGCCATTCCAACGATACATATAACACCTACACATATAGGAGGCGGGAAATAACGAGCATGCTCACTCCCGCAATACAACTAGAGTAAGTACAACTAGAGTAAGTACACACACACTTACTCACAAACACACACGGACACACAAACACACACTTACTCACGCACACAAACACATACAAACTCTCTCTCTCTCTCTCTCTCCCACACATCCATACATTAATTAACAAAGGCCCCTAGACTATTAATTATCTCTAACAACGTCAAATACAGACATTATGCAATAATTGGACGATGTAAACCATGTTATTTTCTTTCTTACTCCTGCAGACGCTTGCATAAACGGATTTATACGAAACTTGGTCAGTAGCTTTGATTAATAATGATAATAATAATCGGTTTATTTCAAGCCGGCAGCCAATGGGGCTGAAAATACACAGACTTAACCTAGATCTTATCCTAAGGGATCAACAGACTGATCCTGGCTGCTAACGAGAGCGCCTATACATCCCCTAGGGAGTAGGACGTGGGCAGGAGACTTTGTGGGTCTCCCGAGAAGGTCCGTCCAAAGCTTGCCTTCACGACCAGTGAAAGTTTTTGAGAGAACTTCCCCTGCCGACGCGTGGGATCGAACCCCCGACACCAGAGCTAGCGCTCCCAATACAGTGTACTAAGCGCGCTAGGCCATCGAGACCGTGACCAATTAGTAGTTAAAAGGATGCGACAAGTTACCCTAGTCTTCTGTATCCTCCTTAACACTAGCTCATTCGAAGTGTTTGCGGTCATTGTGGTGTTTGAATATTATTATTATTATTATTAATATTATCATTATTATTGATGATTTTGATTGTATTAGTAAATGCGTTTGCTGCAGGCGACATATTTATAAGTTTTGGTATTACCGGCTGAATTTGGTAGCCCGAGACCGCTGTCTCCAACTATCGTCCAATTGCTCTCATTTCTTACATATATAAAGTCTTTGAAACTATTCCTAATTTCAAAAAATGTATGCATTTGTCTTACCATAAACTGCTTTCAGATCACCAGTATGGTTTCCTTAAGGAAGGTGATCTTCTCTCTTATCTTACTAACTCTTGATCCTCCTCCTTTCCGGACTTCAATAAGACCATTTCTATTACTCTCGACAAATTGAAATCCTTTGATAGAGTCTGGCACCAATCTCTAGTTTCTGAACTATTCTCCTTCGGTTTCTATCCCTCCATCTGTGCCTTTATCTCAATGTTCCTCTCTGACCGTTCCATAGCTGCAGTTGTGGACGACCATCGCTCACTACCCCAATCTATCAACTACGGTGTTCCTCAGGGTTCTGTCCTGTCTCCAGTTCTCTTTCTAATATTCATTAATGAACTTCTCAATTGTACCTCCAGTCCTATCCACTCCTATGCTGATGACTCTAGCTTACATTATTCAACTAGTTTCCCACATCGACCGACCCACCATGCAACTACTCCAAAACTCACGTGATGAGGCCATAGCACGCCTTTCTTCTGATCTTTCAACTATATCCGATTGGGGCAGAGAATATTTTGTTACTTTCAATGCTTCCAAAACCTAATATCTCCATCTAACTACCCATCACCATTTTCCACACAACTATCCCTTATACTTTAACAATAAACAAATGAACCCTTTATCTTCTCTCAGTATTCTTGGCGTTTCTTTTTCTCCTGACCTTTCTTGGAAAGACAATATTATCACTCTTGCTAAATCAGCTTCCCAGAAGTTAGGTGTGCTCAACCGACTGTGTGGGTTTTTCACCCTCGCACAGCTTCTTGCTCTGCATAGGGGGACAGTGCGCCCAGGTATCGAGTATTGTTCACATATATGGGGAGGCTCCACCCATACCGCACTTCTCAAACAGGTTGAGTCAAAGGCATTTAGTCTCATCAACTCATTCCCCTTACTAACTCCATACAATCTCTTTCTACACGCTGCAATGTTTCATCTCTCTCACTCCTCTACCGTTATTACAATAATTAGTGTTCTTCAGTGGTTTCTCAGTGTATACCTCCTCCCTTAGGAGGAGTTGGGGTCACACGCCTTTCAACACACTCCCACCCCTATTATGTCCAGCTCTCTAACCCAAGAATATACCAAGTTTCCCAACTTTTTTCTACTCAACAAGTAAGCTTTGGAACTCTCTCCTTCAATCTGCTTTTCCATCATTCTATGACTTAAACTTCTTTAAGCTCCGTGTGTCCAGACATTTTGCTCTCTCACTCTTGCAACTTTGAGGAGACACTTGTTACAGGTAGCTTTGTATTGTGTCTCCTTCATACACATAAACAAATAAAAGTGTCCACATAAGCTCAACGTTTTAACAGTTTAGCACTATGGTTTTATCTGCCTAACTGTATATACTATACTGTATATATATATATATATATATTATATATATATATATATATATATATATATATATATATATATATATATATATATATATATATGTATATATATATATATATATATATATATATATATATATATATATATATATATATATATTATATATATATAATATATATATAAAACAACATGAAAAAGCAAGTGGTGAGTGTTATAAGATCCCTTGAGGTGCCTAGGAAGAGTTATAACACACACACAGACAGATAGACAGACAGACAGACGGGTCATCTCCGGGGATACAGAGAGTTGATCACTTAAAGGGGGAAGGGGGTATTTATTGCTAGTTTTTTTTATTTATGTATTTTTTAAGTTTTCTCCCTATACTTCCATCGAGCTTAAAAATACATTCCCAAGATTTCTCTTATAGATACATTTGTACATTTTTCGGTAGAAAAATGTCCCTGCTGAAGGCCAATTCCTCCTAGAATTACAGGTTCGCTATCGCTCGCCATGAAATATTGAAACTTAAATGTCCCGAAAGGTCTTAATATTGACAACAAAATGGGGTGAAAGGTCTTAATATCGCCAAACTAACGGGGCGATGCCAAAACCAAATCAAAACTAAGGGGGCTAAGCATGAGATAGAAGGGGTATCCAGAAAACCCCTCCTTGAGAAAACTAACCTTCCCGGGACTTCAAACCTGGAGTCCTATTATTTCCCGGGAAGTGTTTTGTTTTTGTTGTTATTACTACTATTATTGTGGATATTTTTAGAGCCCCCCCCCCCCCCTGTGTCTGCCCAGTGGAAACCCAGTAATTATGATGGAAGGGGGAGAGGGGGGATTTCGCGGAAGGTACTCCAGTGGTCGAGAGAGAGTGTGAGAATGAGAGTGAGTGAGAGGAGTCGGGCTTGGGGATGAAGAGAAGTGATGCGAAAAATCATGCACTGGAAACTACTAGGATATATAAGGAGAGAGAGAGAGTGAGAGTGAGTGAGTGAGTGTGTGTGTGTATGTATGAGAGTAAGAGTGAGATATATTGATAGATAGATAGATGGAGAGAGAGTGTATGTGTGTGTGAGAGTGAGTGAGATAGATAGATAGAGAATGTGTGTGTGTGTGTGAGAGTGAGAGTAACTAAGTATACTATTTAAAATAAGGTATAATTTGCTGATATATTATGTGCATACTGATAACCAGGACTTTTTTCTCAAACTAATGGTAGATTACTAACAACATCCTTCTTTAATCCTTAGCACTATTTTGACACTTGTCTTTTTAATAATTTTACTCTCTTAATTAGTGTATTTCCTTTCTCACTACATAATCGTTTTGTATTATATTTTATATTTATTTTGTGTTTAATGTTTTTTCTTTTCTTTTCGCGTTTATTCTTTGTGCTTATTTTTAAACACTACTTTTATTTTATTTAATGTTTCTATTTTCTTTTACAGTCACTGTCTGGTAATATAGCCTGATCTTCTGTAACTTTGCATTATACTATGTGAGTTAAATAACTTCTCTTACTCTTTCTATTTCTAACGCTACTCATAGGATGTTTACATTTTCACCTTTATCGGGCAGAGGCTCGTCCCTTAGGAAGTAATGATATATAGACTCAGTATTAGGGAATAGGTAGATAATTAAGATAATAAGACAAGATGCCATTAACTCGGTACCAGTCGAGGAATAATCCTGATGACAGACAAAACGCAGTGAGAGATGCAGTACAAATGAACCGTGAAACAGACAACGTAGTTAATGGGGATGTACAAGCAAACCCTGTTAGAGAAAAGGCAGCAAATAACAATCAACAACTGCAGCCCGCAGAAGAAAATGCAGGAATCAATAATTCGCAAGACAACAGAGGTGTGGAACAAAATAATGAAAATGGTGTAAACGAAGATAATGAGAGAGAAATAATCGAAAATCGTGAACAGAACGAACGACCTCGTAACGTAAACATGAATGGTGGAGAATGGATGGGACATTCTGGTGACGGACTCATAACATTAGTGAATGAAATTTATACAGAAGTGATACAATGGCAACATAATAAGTTTGAACTACCAATTTGTGAAGCCGCAAAAGACATGCTGGGGGAACTCAGACGTATGATCCTAAGGTATGTTCAGGATGCCCCTTTGGCGCACGTGGCAATCAATATAGCTTCTTTCATTCCTCAGTTGTTCCTTCAAAGAAAAAGACCAAAGGGAAAACTGAATGAGAACATTAAAGCGCTGAAACAGAGAATGGAGTGGTGGAAAAATGGGGAGTTAGACAAAATTCTTAGCCAAGTACGAGCAATCCAGCAAAGACTGAAAACAAAACAACGAAAAAAGAGGAAGCCAGATGATATGGCACGATCAGTGGGAAATAGCATGAGGATTGGTAAAGTGGCACAAGCAGTCAGAATGGTCACTGGGGAAGCCTCAAGTGGGATGCACGAAGTGAATCGAAACATCTTGGACCAGCTAAAGGAGAAACACCCAGAAGCAAAACCAGCAAGTGATGAGGCCAAACTAGATGGGAAATATATTCCTCCAGACCCGGTGATATATGAGAATATAACTGGAGACCTCGTATGGAGAAAGGCGCTGAAAACACAGGGAGGAGCAGGTCCATCAGGTGTAGATGCTAAGACTTGGAGGATCTTCCTAAGTCAAAACAAGTTTGGTTCAGCCGTGGGTGACCTTTGTGAAGCAATAGCAATGCTGGCAAAGAACTTGCATCATCACCATGCGTGAACATAGAAGCTCTGACAGCATGTCGCCTGATACCTTTAAATAAGAATCCAGGAGTTAGACCAGTAGGCGTTGGGGAAGTTCTTAGAAGGATTATAGGAAAAGCAATCATGTCCGTATTTGGAAAAGATGTACAAAGAGCAGTGGGCAACTTACAAGTATGTGCAGTTCAGCAAGCCAGAGGAGAAGCAGCAATACATGCAATGGGGAAGGTGTATGATGAGGAAGATTGTGAAGCGGTACTGCTAGTGGATGCAACAAATGCCTTTAACACCATTAATAGGGAGGCAGCTATTCACAACATCAAGATCAAATGCCCGAGCAGAGCATCGCAAAGTACATAGAAAACACTTATAAGGAGCCAGCTAACCTGTATATAGTTGGAAGCACAAAGAAGGAAGAAATTAAAATTCTCAAATCAAATGAAGGAACAACGCAAGGAGATCCAGTGGCAATGGCAATGTACGCACTGGCACTATCTATTCTGCAGCAGAAAATAAAACATGAGGCAACCCGAGTGAAACAAGTGGCGTATGCAGATGACCTCACAGGTGCAGGAAGAATAAGGGATCTCAAAGAATGGTGGCAGAGAGTACAATCGGTTGGCGCAGTCATTGGGTACATTCCTAATGCTAGTAAATCTGTAGTAATAGTGAAATAAGACAAATATGAAGAAGCGGTGCAGACTTTTGATGGGACAGGAGTGAAGATTACAAAGGAGGGTCAACGCCGTTTGGGAGCAGTAATAGGCACAGAGGAATGCAAGAGAGTCTATGTGCGAAAAAAGGTAGCGGAGTGGGTAACGGAAGTGAAAACCCTGGCAGACATTGCGAAATCTGAACCACATGCTGCATATACTGTACTGCCTTCACATATGGTGTTAAGCACAGATGGACCTTTCTTATGAGAACAGTGCCTGACATTGGACAGATGTTCCAACCGCTGGAAGAAGCAATCAGAGGAGCATTCATACCTGCATTAACAGAGATGGAAAGCGTCACGCAAGAGCTAAGAGATCTATTAGCTTTTCCGCCAAGGTTCGGAGGTATGGGGATCATAAACCCAGTGGAGGCGGCACCTCATGAGTACCAAAATTCCCTTAAACTTACTACATTTCTGACAGAAAAAATACGGGAGCAAAATGAAAATGATGAGGTGGACGAAGAGGAACAACGAAATGCAAGACAGGAAATTACAAAGAGCAGAGAAGAGAGACAGAAACATAGCCTAGACCAAATTAAGACCGAATGTAGTGAAGAACTGAAAATGAGAATTGAGATGGCACAAGACACGAGGGCTTCAAATTGGCTCACTTCACTACCAATAAAGGAAAAAGGCTTCAGCTTAAATAAACAAGAATTCAATGATGCCATAGCCTTGAGGTATGGGTGGCCAATTTCGAGCCTGCCGCAGAAATGTGGTGAAATAAACAACTCAGACCACTGTATGACCTGTAAGAAAGGAGGATTCATCTGTATCCGGCATGATGAAGTACGAGACATCACTGCACAAATGCTGGACGAGGTGTGCCATGATGTCAGAATCGAACCGGAACTTCTGCCAATGGACAGACAGCGCTTGGCCCACAATACTGCAAATACTTCAAATGAAGCAAGAGTGGACGTAAGTACTCGAGCTTTTTGGACAAGGGGACAACGGGCTTTTTTCGACATCAGAATCTTCAACCCAAGAGCACAAACATATCGTGAGCGAGGACACAAGGCGGCATACTTGAGAAACGAAAGTGAGAAAAAACGCGCTTATGAAGAAAGAATTTTGACCAGGGATCAAGGAAGCTTTACTCCTCTGGTCTTCTCATCGTCGGGAGGAATGGGACCTGCTGCAAGTGTCTTCTATGCCAGATTAGCTGAACAAATATCGGAGAAAAAGCGCCAGCATAGAAGCCAAGTCATAACTTGGATGAGATGCCGGCTCTCTTTTTCTCTTCTCAGGTCTGCATTCCTATCAGGGGTACAAGATCCTCCCCGCTACAGAGGACAAGAGTGAGAGACTTGGACTTTGAAATGGTCGTGGCGGAGGGCCGATTGTTTTTTTTTTTTTTTTTTTTTTTTAAGAGACAATGAACGGAGGAAGGAAAAACACAGATATTGGGGAACAACTAGGTTGATTGTAGGGAGGTACTGGTACAATAAGATATACTATAATGTAACTAGAATAAGATAGATTGTACACCACATTATAACTGTCACCTTAATAAAAAAAAAAAAAAAAAAAAAAAAAGTGAGAGTGAGAGAGTGAGGTATATATATATATATATATATATATATATATATATGGGGAAGTGTGGCGGAGTGGTCTTGCCACTGGACTGGTAATCCAATGGACCCTGGTTCGAATCCCAATATGTCAATGGGAAGATATTATTGGGATGGAATTTGTGCTGTACCTAGGTATCAGTGCATTACCACAGCACACCGAAATGCCAAAAAAATACCCTCATTGTTCCCTGATTATAATTGCATTGTATGAATATTCCCATATTCAAAAATATGCTACAGGGGGGCAATGCATAGTGAGTTAATTGCTCAATAGGTGGCGTTCTGAGAGTGAGGGTCCGAGTGTGGGGGGTGAGACTGTGAAGCGCAGAGGCGAGGCGGCTTTAGAGATGGAGTGCTTCGAGCCGTGAAGCTTCGCATGTCTCAAGACATGCAAGACATTCGCAAGACCTCACAGGCCTCACCGTGTTCAGCGGTAGAGTGTAAAGGCTATCACCCTATGCCCGAGAGGGAGTAGTTGGAATATAGAAGAAAAAAAAAATATATCTATACTGTATATATATATATATATATATATATAGAGAGAGAGAGAGAGAGAGAGAGAGAGAGAGAGAGAGAGAGAGAGAGAGAGAGAGAGAGAGCAAGGAGTGGTGGTGAGAGTAACACAGTGTAGCTATTATCCTTATGGTTGTTGATATATTCCCTTACACACACACACACACACACACACACACACGCGTACACACACACGGTCAAGAATGATGGAACCTGGTACTTGAAAAAAATGATGGAATATTTGAAAGTGGATTCTCTCTCTCTCTCTCATACACACACACACACAACAGGTAATGAAGCACTGTGTCATCCCTGTTAATTAATACCCCACGTTAGATAACACACACACACACACACACACAACGATTAATGATAGCACTGTATCATCCCTGTTAATAAATACCCCACGTTAGATAAAACCCACGCACCCACACACACCCACCCACAGACTGGCCATATTGTACCGTGTGCCTATTTAGTACGCGATACAGCCAATGAGTAGTGCTATATTAACCCCTTGAGGATTATGACGCGTTTTGACAGTTGTGGGGAGATTGTAGGCACCAATCGAGCAGGGCAGTACCCAGGGGAGGTCACACAGGCATATGATAAGGAGTTACTGGAACTCCTGTTTCACTTGCCTGGCTTTCCCCACTGTTTCTCTTTGTGCTTCACCTATACAAAGAGTAATGTAGCTAACTCTCACAAACACCTATTCATTTCACTACACTTAACAAACACAACACACTTTTTTCCAACACACCTACATTACCTCTAACGTGCCTTGATTTTGGCTCTCTATCACTCTTTTAACCTGGGGGGAACACCTGTTACAGGCAGCTTTGACTTTTGTCTCCTATATCCAAATAGAAAACATATATTCTGGTTATTACTAAACTATTTTATTCAGCTTAAGAAGAACTTGTGGGAGGTACATAGCTAACTGAGATATTTGTAACCCTGTGAGTCATGGAGATCCTTCCATAATTGTGGGAGGTACATAGCTAACTGAGATATTTGTAAACCCTTTGAGTCATGGAGATCCTTCCATAATTGTGGGAGGTACATAGCTAACTGAGATATTTGTAACCCTGTGAGTCATGGAGATCCTTCCATAATTGTGGGAGGTACATAGCTAACTGAGATATTTGTAACCCTGTGAGTCATGGAGATCCTTCCATAATTGTGGGAGGTACATAGCTAACTGAGATATTTGTAACCCTGTGAGTCATGGAGATCCTTCCATAATTGTGGGAGGTACATAGCTAACTGAGATATTTGTAACCCTGTGAGTCATGGAGATCCTTCCATAATTGTGGGAGGTACATAGCTAACTGAGATATTTGTAACCCTGTGAGTCATGGAGATCCTTCCATAATTGTGGGAGGTACATAGCTAACTGAGATATTTGTAAACCCTTTGAGTCATGGAGATCCTTCCATAATTGTGGGAGGTACATAGCTAACTGAGATATTTGTAAACCCTTTGAGTCATGGAGATCCTTCCATAATTGTGGGAGGTACATAGCTAACTGAGATATTTGTAAACCCTTTGAGTCATGGAGATCCTTCCATAATTGTGGGAGGTACATAGCTAACTGAGATATTTGTAAACCCTTTGAGTCATGGAGATCCTTCCATAATTGTGGGAGGTACATAGCTAACTGAGATATTTGTAAACCCTTTGAGTCATGGAGACCCTTCCATAATTGTGGGAGGTACATAGCTAACTGAGATATTTGTAAACCCTTTGAGTCATGGAGATCCTTCCATAATTGTGGGAGGTACATAGCTAACTGAGATATTTGTAAACCCTTTGAGTCATAGAGATCCTTCCATAATTGTGGGAGGTACATAGCTAACTGAGATATTTGTAAACCCTTTGAGTCATGGAGATCCTTCCATAATTGCATAACATCTTCAAATGATTATCAGAATAAAGTAACAAAACATGCGCCCTCATATACTGAAAAAGTGAGTTAATATAATGTCAAATTTACCTTAAGTATTGTACATTTTGCTATTAACATTATCAAGGGGAGACATTTTGACATTTAACTATTTACATATACTGTATACATTTATATCTTTATTAATACATTTTAGTGTCCTCCCTATACCTGCATCAAGTGAAAAACAAAACTTAAAGATACATTTTTGCTTTTTTTTTTAAAGAGAAAAGCGCGCCCTTCTAAATTGCAGGCTCGCTATCGCTCGTTATAAAATAATCGACACCTAAATGGCACGAAAGGTCTTAACATTTGATAGAAATAGGGCGAAAGGTCATAGTATATTTAAACTAAGGGGATGAACGTCTTAAAATCTAAAAAAATAATGGGGCTAAACATGAAGAAAGGTTCCAGGAAATACTACCCACCTAAATTGGTTTATCACTACCAATATACCTCTAAAGGGTAAACTATTATGGACACTTTAATTGCGTTTTTCGTACTCATGGTTTGACAGTGGTTTGAAGAGGGCATAGGTTTGTAAGTATTAACCTTTTCAGTGCGGTGACATCCCTCTACCTTATTCCTTTGAGTACCAGCGACGTGTGTTATATTCTATTCTAGCTATACATAGACGATATTTTGCAGCTTAAGAAGGATCTGTGGTGGTGAAAAAGGTTGGTTGAGATATTTTGAACCTTTAATATTTTTACAGGGCCTTCCTAAGTTGAATACAATTGTCTAATAGTTGCCAGAATATAGTTAAAGGATGACACCGGCACTGAACCGGTTAAATATTACATTACAATAATGACTAAAGGCGGTGTCATACGAGCGATTTGTCCAGCAATTTCTTACGGGCAATTGTTTTTTAAGTAGCTTCAAAATATTAGTTCCATAAGAATTAGACGATCTAACATTATCTACCTTCGATCTAACATTATCTACCTACGATCTAACATTATCTACCTTCGATCTAGTTTCCGATTCCAATCCGAAAGAGCTTCAAAATAATACGAGAACAAACTTACTCATCGAAAATTGCCGGAAAATGCGCTCGTGTGACACCACCTTAAAACAATTGACCACTTGCGAGTTTTGGTCTATGAGGAAGTTGGAGCCGAGACGTCGTGAATTAACAGAATTATCACCTAAATTGTGGTTGTAGTGCATATATACTGTAAATACATAAAACCCAATTCAATATACTTTTTATCCATTAGAAACTTACATTATAATTGTATTTCTGTTTAATATCGATGCTTCTGGCTCCAACTTCCTTTTAGCCTGAAACTCGCAAGTGGCCAATTGGGACTCTTGTTTATAGATTGGCTAGGAATAGTTTCTCGTCTGTCAGTCTAATATACAGTACATAGTATAGCTTATTGTGTTATATGGTATTTTGAAATGAAAGGGAGGCAGAGAGAGAGAGAGAGAGAGAGAGAGAGAGAGAGAGAGAGAGAGAGAGAGAGAGTGCATGCGAGAGTGCGTTGTGCATAATACTGAGGCTAAAAATATCATGCATGCACGCGCGCGCTTGTGTGTGTGTGTGTGAACAGATGCTGGTATGCCTGTGAAGGTGTATGTCTGTGTGTGTGTAAGCGATTAGCTGCATGTACGTCTGAGTGTTGCCAAATAAGTCAGCTTGGCAGGGGCGTGGTCTAGTTGGCCCAGGTGGTCATACATATCTACACCCTATGTATACACCCTATGTATATGTATACACACACACACACACACACACACACGTTAGTATTGCTACATATACATTTTGTTTCTGTAACATTGTGTAGGTGTGTGTGGTTGCATGTTTACTCCCCCCCCCCCCTCCCCTGTCCCTCTCTCTCTCTCTCTCTCTCTTTCTTTCTTTCTCGTTCTCTCTCTCTCTCTCTCTCTCTCTTTTCACTCGCCGCCTCTAGCAGCGTCAACAGCCCTGCATCGCCACGTTTATTACTTTTCTGATAGATAAACATCGTTGTTTACCTTTTTTATCCTATCTTGTGAGTGTAGCAAATGACGCACACCACTAATAGACCTTTGTATTTTCTTTATTTACTCTATTAGTTATTATATTTAGTATCCTACTGTAGCTATATATACTGTATATGTAATTTTAATTGTTGCTTGCATGACCTTGTAGTAACCTTTGACTGATAACTTTGTTTATCTAAAAGGAGTCCTGCTTGAATAACCTACAGCGACACCAGCGCCATCTGTTTGATACAGTATATTAACCCCTGGTGTGCAGTTATACTTTTGATTTTTATATAATCTCTATTTGGTGAATTGTATATTTAGTTACATATTCTTATATATATATATATATATATATATATATATAGCCTTTTTTGCATATTACAATTTTTTTCTTTTTCTGTTAGGCTATCACCACTGGTGGCCTATTTCTGCGTATTTCAAACATTTTCTTTTCGGTTAGGCTATCACCCCTGGCGGCCTATTTCTGCATATTTAAAAAAAAATTGGTTAGGCTATCACTGCATATTTAACAAAAATTAAAATAGTTAAATAAAAATAAAAAATAAATATATAATATGATAAAAAAAAATTGGTTTGGCTATCTCCCATAGTAGACTATTGCTGCATATTTCAATTTATTTTATTTTGGTTAGGCTATCGCCCCTAGCGGCCTATTTCTGCATATTTCAAAATTTTCGTTTTCGGTTAGGCTATCACCCCTGATAACCTATTTATGCGTATTTCAACATTTTTGTTTTCGGTTAGGCTATCACCCCTGGTGGCCTATTTAAGTAAGTGAAGCGACCTGAAGTGAGTGAAGTGTTTTTAAAGAGAGTGAAGTGTTTTAAAGTGAGTGAAGTGTTTTAAAGTAAGTGAAGTGTTTATAAGTGAGTGAGGTGATCTGAAGAGAGTGACTGTCACCATGCCTCACACCTGTACGAACTGCGCCGGTAGGTTTGGTGCTTCCATGTTTGCTACTGCCGATCTACAAGTCTGCCGACTCTGCCAGCAACGAGAGGATTTGACAGTGAAATTGGATGAAGCTCACAACAAGATCAACGCCCTCACCATGAAGCTGGAATCACTCCAAGAGTTCGTAACACTCAACATTGGAGTACCACCAACTTCAATTGTCACCGGTTCAACTCCAGCTGCCACCACCGTCCCAACGTCAATTGCCAATAATCCAACGCCTGCAGTAGCCACTTCAGCAGATGCCTCCGATGAACCAGAGCCGACATCAAACCAGGACAGCAGCCCAGTTCACCTAAGTCCCTCCCCTACTCCTCATGCAATAAGCCTGCTAACACCAACAGTGCCAACCCCTCACCCCCGTTTTAACCACTCCTCTCCCCGACCTGTACGCAGAGTCTCGCCACCACAGGTTTCTGGATTCACACCAGTGAGGAACGGTGCACGACCAACGCAGAAAAGGTCTCATCTACCAGTCACAATGTCAAATAGATTCGGGATCTTGGTAGAGATGGAAGACGAAACAGAAGAGACCAGGCTCGTTGGAGATTCCATCCTACGAGGACAGGTTGTAGACTTCTGCGACAGAGTCCCAAATCGACGAAAGAGATTTTGCATCCCAGAAGCTGGACTGGATGACATTGTGGAAGCCTTCGAAGATACCACAAAGGATGAAAACGAAAATACCCTTTTTGTCATTCATGCTGGTTCAAATGACGTCATTCGCACCAGATCCGAAGAGCTGATGGAGAAATATTGCAAGATGATCCAGCACTACAAAAACAAGTCAAGGAGTATCATCATATCAGGCAGTCTCCCCAAGATCGATGCACCTGACAAATTCTACGACAAGGCCTTCAGCACAAACAGCCGCCTAAAATCTTTGTGTCTGAAGGAAGAAGTTGAATTCATCAACCTCTGGGATAATTTCTATAACCAGCCCACTCTGTTCTGCAAAGATGGCACTTATCTAAACTATGTGGGTTCAGCACGCATTGTTCGTCTCCTACATGAAGTTGTCCGCAGCCATGGATAAAAAAACGCCATTCGAGAAGAAGCAGCAGCAGCAACATAAATCATCCAACGCCAAGCAAAAAACAGAGGCAACCGAGGATCGCCAGCGATGAGGACCGAGGACTGAGGACAGCCATGAACGTAAATGTAGATCCGACCAGAACCAAAAACTTGATTAAAGAGCGTTCCGTGAGTTCTAAAATAAAAACTTTAAAGGTTTTCTATGCAAACGCTAATAGTATCTATCTATCTATCTATTGCCTGACGCCGTGATCCCCGAAGGGGTGGCTCTTAGCATACGCAATAAATTTTCAGATATAGAGGAACTAGTGTTTACAGACAATTATGACGTAATTGGCACAACAGAATCTTGGCTAATGGAGGTGGAGTTTTAATTTTTATCAAAAAATGTCTTAACCCGATCCTCTTATCAAAATCCCAAATTGTGAACGTTAACACATCCTTTGTGCTAATAAATAATAATAAAGGTACAACAATAATACTTGCATTACTATACAGACCTCCAGCTCAATCAGTGCAAACTGACCGAGAAATTGATGTAAGTAACTCAAAAGATACCGTAATTTTTGGCGACTTTAATTTACCTGTGACCAAGTGGGGCGATACTCTTACTTCACATTCCGGACATGACTTGTATGCGAACTTGTAAGAGAGTTTGCTCTATCAATTTGTTCGATCGCCGACCCACGGTAATAACATTATTGACCTTGTACTTGCAACAAAAGAATAAATAATAGAGAATTTGAATGTTGGTGTTAAACTCAGTAATAGTGACCATCGTACGATCACTTCCCGTTTAAAATTCAATAGCAACGAACTCAATACCAGCAAAGAGAAGGTCCCAAATTTCAAGAAAGCAAACTTTCGTAAACTTAGAGCAATACTTAAGGAAATCGACTGGAGTTCTATGATTAACAATGATGATCTAAGCCAATCATGGAGATTTTTCACCTCCACTTACTCGAATGCAGCACATGAGTGTATACCTTTAATAATCCGAAGGTCAGTACATAATAATAGGCCTAAGTGGTGGAATAAAGACATTGCGGATTGTCTGCTTGCTTAAAAAAATGCTCACGATAGATTACAAATCTCTGATACCTATGAAAATAATGTTATATTTGTAGATCTATGACGCAAAGCCAAAAAGTTAATCAAACAAAGTAAAATCACGCTAGAATTATATGAAGCAAATTATAGTAAAACAAACCCAAAAGAACTTTATAGTCACATCACAAAGAAAGTAGTGACTTCAACGATTGGGCCGTTAGTCGATGAGAAAGCAGATTACACTAAAGATGAAGCAAAAATGAGTAACGCTCTCAACACCTTCTTTGCATCAGTTTTTACAACAGAAGACCTTAATAATATGCCTACAGCATCGCCGGTTCAGATAGATAATTATGACGTTCTAAGCAGTATCAGCATTATAGAGAGAGTTTTGAAATGTTTAGATAAACTCAAGGTAAATAAATCGCCTGGACTTGATACGATCTCGCCTAGAGTTCTAAAGGAAGCTAAGTATGAGCTCTCCGAAACACTGACATTACTCTTCTATAAATCCTTTCAGTCTGGGACTATGCCTGATCAGTGAAAGCTCGCCAACGTAACACCGATATTAAAAAAAGGCAGCAAATCCTTACCTAGTAACTATCGTCCAATTAGCTTAACCTCAGTTGTATGTAAAATGCTAGAAACACTCGTAAGAGACAAACTTGTAAATCACTAAGAGCAAAACAACATACTTAAAGATACTCAATACGGGTTTTGTAATAAACGCTCCTGCTTAATGAACCTCTTAGACTTCTTCCACGATATCCTTAACTTATATGATGAGAGTAAAGCTGTAGACATTATATACCTTGATTTTCAAAAGGCCTTTGACAAAGTTCCCCACAAACGTTTATTGACAAAACTAAAAGTGCATGGAATACAATATGGTGTGTTGAAATGGATAGAAAATTGGCTCAGTGACAGAAAGCAAAGAGTAGTCATAAACGGTAAACGGCATCCTAATGGATCAATGTAAGTAGCGGGGTACCCCAGGGATCGGTACTGGGGGCAAGTTCTCTTCCTAGTTTACATTAATGACATAGATTAGGGTCTCTCCTGTACAATCTAAAAGTCTGCTGACGATACAAAAATTGCAAATAGCGTACTCTCAAATGAACATGTTGAAGATATGCAACATAATCTAGATAAGTTGTCACATCGGGCTCAAATTTGGCAAATGTGTTACAATGAGGATAAATGTAAAGTACTCCATATCGGAAACCGAAATGAGAAAGCAAACCATTCAATGAATGGCACCCAGCTTAAGAGTGTAGACAGAGAAACTGATTTGGGAGTAACAATATTGAGTAACCTAAAACCGAGTCAACAATGTTCAGAAGTTGTTAAGAAGGCAAACAAAATAATTGGCTTTATAGGCAGGTCATTGGAGCATAAATCCAAAGAAGTTATCCTAACTCTTTACAATTCCTTAGTCCGCCCTCTCCTGGAATGTTGCGTTCAGTCCTGGTGCCCTTACTACCAAAAAGATATGGACAAGCTAGAACGAGTTCAACGTAAAGTTACCAAAATGATACCTTGCCTAAAGAACAAACCATACAAGGAGCGTCTTAGATAATTAAATATATTTCCTTTAACCCAGCGCAGATTAAGAGGCGACTTAATTCAAGTGTTCAAAATCATCAAAGGCATCGACAATATGAACTATAATAAATATTTCACTATCGACCAAGCAAATTACACGCGGGGGGAACGGTTGCAAAATTATTGGTAAATCTTTTAACTTACACTAGTCAAAGAATTTCTTCTTTAACCCGGCAAGCGCGATAGGCCTCACGGAAGGCTTCCTATAGGGAACGCGATAGGCCTCACGGAAGCAAGACCATAAAAAAATCCTTCCAAAAAAAAAAGGGCCTATCAAAACAAAGGATTTAGTCTCTAGGTGAGATAATTCCCCTCTAGTACTCATCCATGTGTTTCTCACCCCTCCCCCTCCCCTCCTTCCCCACCTTATTCCCCCCTCCCCCCCCTCCTCAATTATCACCTATTTATCCTCTTATTATCATCATTTATCGGTTATTTTTCTCTCCCGCGATAATGTAGCACAAGTGGGTTGCATAAAAGATCGTTATGCAACACCCAGACACCGGCACACACCGCCCCGCTCGTCTCAGTTGACTCCCAGGCAGCGAGAGGGGAGGGCTGCCTGTGGCTCTCTCTCGCCTGAGATTATGACCGGGTGGCCAATATCTTCGTTTTTCACCACCCAAATGCTTTTCCCACTTATTTTAGCACTCTTGAAGGTTCATATATACATCATATATGTAAAATAAAAGCATACCGAAAACAAATAATGCTTTATATTGTAAATATAACGAATTCTGTCAGAATCCAGGGCTAGAAATGCACAAATAACTACCCTAGCACCTAGGTCTATATCGCGCTTGTCAGGTTAATCGAGTCAAGTCGTCAATTTGTGGAATAGGTTTCCCCAAGATGTTATAGACTGCAGCACCGTTGATTCCTTTAAACATCGCCTAGACAAACACCTTGCCTTAAACCTGCGACTGATTGCATTTGTAAATTATTATTTTATTTTTTCCATTATTATATTACTAACAACTGTCCCCTACTAACATCTCCTAATCCTGCCACGGACATTTGTCCCAGGGCAGTCTTCCCTTTCCGTTTTCCCTTACCCACTCTTAACCACTGTTTGGACACGACCATCAGTATTTGGGAGGGCAAGCAGCCATGAGAGGTCGTTGGATCTGTTGTTGCTTAATTTCCTTTGTACTCTCTCTCTCTCTCTCTCTCTCTTGCAAATGCTGTACTTTCAAATAAGTAGAAGATGTGCAATATTATCTTGATAAGCTGTCATGTTGGGCTCATATTTGGCAAATGAGTTTTGATACGGATAAATAAATATAAAGTACTCCATATCGGGACCCGAAATGAGAAAGAAAACTATTCATTGAATGGCACTCATGGGAAAAGTGTAGAAAGTGACGCAGATTTGGGAGTAACAATATCCAGTAACCTAATTCCCAGTCAACAATGTACAAAAGTTGGTAAGAAGGCAAACAAAATAATTGGCATTATAGGCAGGTCATTTGATCCAAAGCTGTAATCCTCACTCTTTGCAATTCCTTAGTCCGTCCTCTTCTGGAATTTTATGTTCAATCCTGGTGCCCCTACTACCAAAAAAATATCGACAAACTGGAACGAGTTAAACATAGAGTTACCAAAAATATACCTAGTCTCAAGAAAAATAGGTACGAGGAGTGTCTTAGAGAATTTAATCTATTTCCTTTTACCCAGCGCAGATTAAGAGGCGCAGTTGCCCTCTGACCCTTGACCAGTGCGGACGTCGCCAGTGACCGCTAGTGTACCGGTTTACCCTTAGTGAGGTCCTAGTGAACTTTCTTAGTGATGGCTGTTGTTGATGAGTCTGCTGTCTCCTCCTATACTCTCCAGCTTTGCCTTGCTTTGCAAGAAAGACTGGAGAGTGTGGAGCAGGAGATTCAGTCTCAAAGATGAAAATTTGGCCTTGAGACTAGCTATGGCGGAGAAGAAGTGTGAGGCTACCGGAAGTGTTCCCAGGGATCGTGAAGCCCCTTGGAAAGTGGTGTCAACTAGTGCAACGGCCTGCAAGCTGAAAAGTCACCCACTCAAAACCCACAACAACTTCAGCACCTTGGCTGATGAGAGTGATGGCGAGGAAGTGGCGATCATCGAGGCAGTGAGAGGGGAGGGGGGGGGGGGGGAAGTCTGCTGCTGTTGCTGCAACAACTGCTGCTACACGCCGACAAAAGAAAAAAGCTAAGTCTGTTTTCATTGTCGGTGATTCATTGGTTAGATACCTTGGCTGGGCAACAAACACTCAGGTTGGTAAAGTTGTCTGCGTGCCTGGTGCCGGAGTCGGGAGGGTGGCTGAGAAGATAGATGCTGTCCTGGAAGTGAGTGGGGAGGACCCCATCATCTTCCTCAATGCAGGGAGCAACGATATATGGAGATGCAGGACTGAGGAGTTGCTCTCCAAGTATCAGGAAATGTTGGAGAGGATCAAGGAAAAGGGTGGAGTTCCTGTGGTACACAGTATCCTGCCAAGAAGAGGGGTAAGGAAGGAATGGTCCTCCAGGGCTATTGGTGTAAATAGCCGGCTGGAGAAGTATTGCAAGGCAAATACTACTCCATTCCTGGATAACTGGTCCCTCTTTTATGGTAAGGATGAACTGTATGCCCAGGATGGAGTACATCTCTCTCGACTAGGAGTTTCGACCTTGGCCAGCTCACTCGACAAGATTGTTGCGGGGTTTCGTTAAAAAAACCTGGGTGTGTAAGTAAAATACTGGCTCCATATGGAGCAGGTACTTCATGTGACAAACCAGTGAGTAAAGTAGAAATAATCAGTCAAGATAGTGCGGATATAGTGATGTGTAATAGTAGTATCGATAACACTACACATGTAACTGATAGTAAAGATGAGAATACTGATAGAGTAGAATTTCCGTCTAGAGCTAGTAGTTCAGTTAGCTAAACACAATAGAAAATTAGTTGCAAATAAAAGTAATAGGTTGAGGGTATATTATACAAATTGTAGTTAATGTAACAAAATGAACGAACTTAGAGCACTCGTTAGCACAGAAAATATAGACATAATAGCGCTAACTGAAACGTGGATTAATACAGAATCTAGGCATTTTTTAGCAGAATTTGATATTCCAGGATATAGTTTGTTTAAATATGACCAAACAAGTAGGAGGGGCGGGGGTATAGCAGTGTTTGTCAGGAGTACATTAAAAAGCTGTATTAAATCAGGTATTAGACTAAATAATTATAATGAAAGTGTTTGGGTAGAGGTTAACGAAGGTAGTGAGACCATAGTTATTGGAGTTATATATAGACCGCCTAATATGAGTAGAAATGGCGGAACATCGTTATGGGAGGAAATTAAAATAGCATCAAGGTTTAGCAATGTGTGCATTATGGGGGATTTTAATTTTCCGAACATTGATTGGCAGCACCAAATAGGCGACTCCGATTCAGTAGAGTTTATTGAGGTAGTACAAGATAGCTTTTTATTTAAATTCATAGATACGCCGACTAGAGGTATTAATATTCTTGATTTAGTTTTCAGTAACAATGAACATATGATAAATAATGTAGAGATTGGTGACCACCTAGGAAATAGCGATCATAAATCTATTTATTTTAATATACAATGGACAGGGAATGCTAAATCCAGATTTCAGAAAAGCCGATTATGGTGGGCTAAGAAGAGACTTAAGGGTGGACCCTATTGTTAAGCAATTAAGTCAGGATATGCCAGAGTTAAACTTGCCACCTACATATAACCAGTTTATTGCTGCACTCCACAATGCTCAAAATAAATATATCCCTAAAAGAAGATTTAGATCGACGCAGAACCAACCAAAATGGAAGACTAATAAGCTAATAGATCTTATAGGAAAAAAGAAAGGAATATATCGAAAATAAAGAAAGGCGAAAATCATTTACATAATACTATCAGACTCTATCCAGACAGGTCAAAAAGGAAATCAGGAAAGCAAAAAGAAATTATGAAATAAGGATAGCCAGTGACTCAAAAAATAACCCTAAAGCTTTTTACCAACTATATAAATCTAAAGTTAGAGATGTAATAGGCCCCCTAAAAACTTCAATAGGAGAAATAACAGAAAATGATTTTGAAATGTGCAGTACATTAAATAGTCAGTTTCTTTCCGTTTTCACTAATGAAAATTTGGCACAGATTCCAGAAGTCAATATGGTATATAGTGATAGTATAGAAAATATGTTAAGTACAGTTTGTATAAGTAGAAATGATGTGCTTAAGGAAATTGACAGACTGAAACCTTAAAAATCGCCTGGTCCTGACGAGGTATATGCTAGAGTATTAAAAGAATGCAGAGATGAGTTAAGTAGACCATTAGCATTTTTATTTAACAAGTCATTAGAAACAGGTTTAGTTCCAGAAGCTTGGAAGCTTGCAAATGTAGTTCCGATCTTCAAAAAAGGTGATAAATCGATAGCATCCAATTACCGTCCCATTAGTCTCACATCAATCATAGGAAAGTTGATAGAGTCTATTATTGCTAGGAAAATTAGAAGCCACTTAGTAAAATTTAACTTAATAAATTCTTCTCAGCATGGATTCACTCAGGGACGTTCTTGCCTTACTAATTTGCTTAGCTTTTTCTCAGAGGTATATGAAGCAGTAGATAGTGACAAGTCATATGATAATTATATATTTAGATTTCAGTAAAGCTTTCGACAGAGTCCCTCATGAGAGATTGATGAGAAAGGTTGAGGCACATGGAATAGGAGGGTCGTTGTTGGGATGGATTAGGTCATGGCTAATTGGTAGGAAACAGAGAGTCAGCATAAATGGTACCAAGTCAGAGTGGGGAGCAGTCAAAAGTGGTGTCCCCCAGGGATCGGTATTAGGTCCCCTGTTGTTTCTTATATACATAAATGACCTAGATTTAGGTATAACTAGTAGGATAAGTAAATTCGCAGACGATACTAAAATGGGGAGATCAATTGATTCAGATAGCGATATAGAGTGCCTCCAAAGGGATCTAGATACCTTACATGAATGGTCAGTAAATTGGCAGATGAAGTTTAACATTGACAAATGCAAGGTATTAAAGATAGGGAAGATGCAAACAAATGATAAATATAAACTAGCTAATTTAGAATTAGCAAATTCAGACTGCGAGAAAGATCTAGGTGTGTTTGTTAGCAATGATTTGAAGCCTAGAAAACAGTGTATAAGCGTTCGTAATAAGGCAAACAGGATTCTCGGGTTCATCTCTAGGAGTGTGAGTAACAGAACTGCTGATGTTATCTTAAAACTTTACTTGTCATTAGTGAGACCCCATATGGATTATGCTGTCCAATTTTGGTGTCCTTATTACAGAATGGACATAGATTCATTGGAGAGAGTACAGCGTAGAATGACAAAAATGATTCATAATATTAGAAATCTTTCGTATGAAGAAAGGTTGAAGAAATTAGGTTTACATTCGTTAGAGAGACGCAGAGTTAGAGGGGATATGATAGAGGTGTTCAAGTGGGTTAGTGGGATTAACAAAGGGGACATGACAAATGTACTAAAGCTCAGTGATAGCGAAAGAACTCGTACCAATGGTTTCAAATTAGATAAATTTCGTTTCAGAAAAGATATAGGCAAATATTGGTTTGGTAACAGAGTTGTAGATGGGTGGAATGGACTACCAAGTGCTATAGTGGGATTAAAATCGGTAGGGAGCTTTAAGATAAAATTGGATAAGCATATGGACGAGAAGGGTTGGGTGTGAAGGGGGATCAGCCGGGTTGTAGTCAGGTCGATATATGGAAAATACCCCCTCAACCCCCAAAAAATTGCTACAAAAGGTTTCTCAACTGATTCTGGTAGGGTTTAGTGTACTTTATAACATACTAAAAGTTTACCAAAGTAGGACCCCCGGAAAAGTTTTTTTTCAAGATGGCGTCCAAAATGGCCGCCGAAACCTCTTAATGATCATAACTATGTAACTATCAACTCAAATTTGATGATCTTGGTGTCTATCCCTAGGTTTTTGGGGGCAAAGAACACATTAAGATCATAAAAAATTATGTTGGCCTATTATGTAACACAAAAATCCAATATGGCGTCAAAAATGGCCGCCAACACCTCCAAATGACCGCAAGTCCATAACTATTGACTCAAATTTTATGATCTTGATGTCTATCCCCAGGTTTTTGGGGGCAAGGAACACATTAACCCGTGGAGCCCCGGCTAGTTTTGTAATGTTTGCGCACCAGAACCCGGCCGGTTTTCAAAAAATGGTTTTATTCCAGAAACAATAGCGAATGGGTTAGGAATGAAGGAAAAACCACGAAAAACCGCTCAAAAAGCTTAAAAAATGGTCCTACAGAGCCCCCGAAAATGGATTTTACAAGAGTAAAAAATTGAAGGCAATTATCCCAAAAAACCAGGTTATTGCGCGCTCGCGCGCACGCACGTGGACTTTGAGAGTTTTCAACCATCGGCACGGTTGCGTGGGATACGTACACAGTTCCCATACAAATCTGAGCCCTCTTGAGTGGCTACACCTGAGGTCACGGTCGGCGCAATTAGGGTGACGCGCCAGGCGCGTCTCTGGGGCTGTGCGTTACATACATCGCCGACGCGTCAGGCGCGTCGCTGGGGCTGTACGGGTTAAGACAACTTTGGATATCACTGAGCTGTTGAATCATTATGAAATTGAATTCATGACCTTCAGCTGTCCACTATCACCTAATGCACAAACACCTTTGTCCATAGAATAAGTTTCAGAGCGTTCAGTTTTGAGTGTCATCCTCCTCCTCAGTATCGACCTCTTGAGTGTTGTTTGGATTGTCACAGTTTTCAGTTTGGCAAGGGCCACATGCAGCAGTGCAGGGGAGTCCATAGCGTCTGCAGCTGCATCGAGAGGATTTGCATCCCCCCGAACAGTTGCAATGGATAATTTTCAAGAGTTCGTCAGGCGCAGCATTGTTTTGGGTCATAATTGGAATTAACTGATCATTTTCCTGTTTCCATCCCCATTCAGTTGGGTTCATTTCATTTGCCATCCCCATCCATACCATAATTTGAAAGTACACACGTTGGCTATGGAATCTTGTTGCAGGTGATGTTGGGGGAAGCCGTTCAGGAGTGACAAATGCTCGAGCAGTTGCCACTTTCTTGGTGAAAATGATATGGCACAGTGATGATAGCCAATCATTAGACTTGCCACCAAAGAGATCAACCATCAGGTCTTTGCCAAGATCTGATATGTCCTCTTGAGATTTGTTTTGAAGGATGAATGCACTAGCACAGGACTTCATGACAGGATCAGATTTCACTAATTTCCGGAAGGCTGACTTTTTTCCGATGCCGAAAATCCTTGAAGTTGAATCACAGCCTGAGTAGCATGTACAAAGAGCAACTCATTGCACACATCATCTCCTAAAGTTTCTTTCAACAGGTTAATGTTATACACTCTGTGTTCTTTTGACTGCTTGTTTGCGTCAGAACGGAAGTAGATGATCTCATTGTCTGTTCTGGAGTAATGAAGGAGCAAGATCAGCAATTCTGTATCTTCACCAACCAACGTTGTGGTGCAATGACGGGATCGTTCAACAGTTGCCTTAACGATATCAACGTCTGCATCCCCTGGTGACTGAATGACATGGCATCCCCTTTTAGTTAGTGCTGTGCTGATGAGAGCAATCATGTCTGCCTTGTTTTTGTCACGAGACAAAAAGTCCTCCTTTTTGCCTGAAAACTCTGTTTCTGCAGTGAAACTAACAATAGGGTGCAGGTTTTTTCCTCGTCTCTGATGTGTGTTGTCTTTTATGGAGGGACCTTCACCATAGCCATCGAACACCACTGTCACTTGTCCGTAATGTCTCACAGTGAAGTCTGCATAAGACTCAGCTATTGCATTATATGAGTCGCCTTTCTTCCACGGTAAACGATGGAGCAAAGAGCCACCATCAAGCACGTAACAATCTGTTTTAGGAATAGAGTTCATCACAGCCTCATTTGATAAGTCCGCAGCATGGTCTCGAATTGCCTGAGCAAGCTGAGGTTTGTCTGCTTTTCGAAGAATGTTCCTGGTCTCAAAGAGGGCTGGAGGGTAGGGGCTTAGTTCATACGTCAAAATCTCTTCAAGGGAAAGATCTCCTGACCTTGACACCACAAGGAAATGCTGGAACAGAAGGGCAGGATCAATGGTACGATCAGGAGCAATCTTCACAGCAGAGATATTCCCAAGGGTTTGGGCTCTGTCTTTCCGCTTGAATTTGTTAGTAAATGCCGACTTTCCAATTATATATTCAATGATCTTGTTCCCAACCAATTCAAAGTCATGTACATTCACATCTGGCCCAGCCACTATCCCGTTGACAATGTTTCTCAGAGTAGGATCAGATGTGAAGGGTGAGCAGGCTGCAAGCTTTATCCGAATTTTCTCGAGATCAGATGCATCTCTTTTGATGCGCGCCTCAGTTGAGTCTTTGTGTTGCGGACTTGTAGTATAGGTTAGGTTTGTGAAATCCTGCATCGCACTGTTGTACTCGGATGTTACAGGTGCAGATAAGGTCCAAAGGTTTCGCATGTCCTCAGTCATCCCACTGCCGCGAGTTAGACCACCAGTGCTCTTTAGAGACCTCATCAACGTTTGTTCAATGACAAGATCACTACTAAGCCCTGCCCAGCACTGATTGCTCCTACGAACAACGTGAAAACCATCAAGGAACTTTCGATAAACGTCTGGGTGCTTTTCCTCCAGGTTGCTCATTTGCTGCAGGTAGTAATGAGCAGATCGCAGGTAATTGAAGTGCCCAGCTGCAGCAAAGACAGTTAGGCAATTGGACACTGCCTGCAAATGCATCAACCAAGACCCAGTACGATCTGCCTTGATCAACATTCTTGCCATGCCAACCATACGCGGATAATTCAGCCACAACTGGCTGGTCTTTGAGGTCAGAGCAAGTTCAGATTTCTTCTTCTCCATTACTGTCTCGAGTTGGATCAAAACCTCAGAACAAGCAGCATCTCCTAGCGTCGTCTCTCCGCTAAGAAGGGAGGAGTACAATTCCTCGGCTTGATCCAGCAGTGTCTGAATCTCGGGGTCGTCTTTGGCCATTTCCGTTATAAGCTGGCTATGTAGGCACTTGTCAACAAGAAGATGGCCCCGCAAAGCCCTCTGGACAGCTTTCCCTGTCATCATGTGCACAACTGCATTTTCTCCATAGACAGTCTCAAGTATGTTTTTGAGACCGGTCCCTGCCATGAGAGTTCCTATGGCCCCCAGCAAGTTCATAAGTGTATGGAAACACCCCAACATCAGAACAATGCCTTTCAGGACGGTGACTACAAGATCATCAAATTTGAGTCAATAGTTATGGACTTGCGGTCATTTGGAGGTGTTGGCGGCCATTTTTGACGCCATATTGGATTTTTGTGTTACATAATAGGCCAACATCATTTTTTATGATCTTAATGTGTTCTTTGCCCCCAAAAACCTAGGGATAGACACCAAGATCATCAAATTTGAGTTGATAGTTACATAGTTATGATCATTAAGAGGTTTCGGCGGCCATCTTGGACGCCATCTTGAAAAAAAAACTTTTCCGGGGGTCCTACTTTGGTAAACTTTTAGTATGTTAAAAAGTACACTAAAACCTACCAGAATCAGTTGAGAAACCTTTTGTAGCAATTTTTGGGGGGTTAAACTGTATTTTGACCTGACTATTGGGCCAATCAGTGCTCTGCAGACCCCGTAATCCTGCGTTAATCTCTAACCGTTTTGGTAAGATGATCCTCAGGGTATTAGAGTGTTGAGCCTATAATTGGGTTTTGTAATTGGGGTTGTGTGGGACAGGGATCTGCCTTGCTTAGGCCAATCGGCTTTCTGCAGACACCCATTTTCTTATGTTCTTATGTTCTTAATATAATTCAAGTTTTCAAAATCATCAAAGGCATCGACAACATGAACCGTAATAAGTACTTTACGATCAACCAATCAAATTTCACGCGGGAAATGGTTGCAAAATCATTGGTAAATCTTTTAACTCATATTAGTTTAAAAATACCTTATTCAATCAATTTGTGAACTTCCTCGAAATGTTATAGGCTGCAGCATCGCTGATTCCTTTAAACATCGCCTAGCCAAACCCGTGACTGACTGTATTTGTAAATTAATATGTTGTGTCTCCTTCTTCGTCAGATACATCGAGGCCACTACGTACATAAATAAATCACTAAGATGTTACTCACTTTTCCCCAAATACACGAAGGATCAATTATATCTGTGTTGTGTTATTAACCCCTTATGTAGCGGCGACGTCTTTGTATTTTAATTCTAGCTATATTTAGAGGATTGTGTGCAGTTTAAGAAGGATCTTTCGTAGTAAAAAGGGTTAAGTGAGAGAGCTCGAAGCCTATTAATTGCTGGAGGCCCTTTTGGAACGAATGACAATCGTCTAATAGTAGCCAGATTAAAGTTAAAATGACGTTGCAGGTACAGAAGGGGTTAACCCAAATTGTTCCCAACTAACATCTCCTAACCCTTCCATGGACTAGTCCCAGGGCAGTACTTCCCTTTCCAATTGTCCCTTACCCATTCTAAACCACTATTGAACACTCTGAGCAGCAGTGATTTAGAGGGCAAGCATCCTCGAGGGGTCACTAGACCTGTTGTTACTTGACTTTCTTTGTATTCCTTTATACTCTCTCTCTCTCTCTCACACAGCAATAGTAGTAGGAGTGGGTGTGAAGGGTAGAGAGGTAAAAGACAGAAAGGGTGGGTCTGTTGGTCAAAAGTTCAAGGTTGCATTTTAGTAGGGTCATAAACTCCCTTCATCTAGCCTTGACCCTTCCCCCCCCCCCCTCACTCGCCATCCCCCCTTCCTCACTCCTCATCCCCCCCCCCCCCCCCCTCCTCACTCCTCACTCCTCCCCCCCCCACCTCCCTTTGTCTGGTTCTCTGCTTGCACCCATGCCTGCTTGTACAGCTGTGCACATAAGTTTATGAAAAAAACATTTCTTTTGATTGATTGGTTAAATATAATTATTTAGCCAAATATCTATATGTACATAGTATTGCCTACATTATTCTAAAATTTGCTGGCTGAACGTTTTTGGAACTAGGGCTCACTTGAAAGGCACGACTTAAATTGAAAATACGTTCTAATATAAACAAGCTAATAAAATTGTATGTATGTATGTATGTATGTATGTATGTATGTATGTATGTATGTACTCAGGCCCATACCCCATAGGTGGGGGTGGCCGACTCGAGACAGCCCGAACAGAAAAAACAACAGTATAAATTAAGAATAGAACATTCACACACATGTAGGTGGCACAGGAGAAGACCCAGAGTCCTGTACTGTATACATTTAAATTGGAAACAGTAGGAGCGTTAAGGGGAGGTTTGGTTATATTCTGGAGCCCCTTCTCCCTAATGTTTATCTCCATTAGTTATGAGATTTTAAGACGTTCGCTTCATTAGTTTGGCAATTTTAATACCTTTTGTGCCATTTAGGTGTCCTTTTTTCTGGCGAGCGGAAGCGAGCCTGTAATTTAGGAGGAACCTGCAATTTTATACCGTAATATGTACACATTTATCTCGATGTGGGGGTCTTAGGGACGTTTTTTAAGGTTGATGGAGGTCTTGGCAGGAAGCTAAAGAAAATATATATAATTAAATAAATTAACAAATAAATCCAAATCTCCCCTGAAGTTAGTGTGGGACAAGTATATATTGAACCATTAATAAATACAGTACATACAGTACATACTGTACACCATCCGTACTGATCCAAGGGTTGAGGGTTTCACTCTTTCATAATGTGCTACGTTTATGGATTTTGGGTCATGAGAGAGGGGGGGGGGGGGTAAGTATTTCTGGATCCTATTTCCCCGTCACGTTTAGCCCCATTGGTTTTGAGATATTTGAATACGTTCGCCCCATTAATTAGGCGAGATCACATGTGTTTTACCCGCTCAAAGAAACCTGTCTGCTTTGCCTATAAACTCCATAATTACATCCTTGATACCGTTCATTCACATAAGTATTTGGGAGTCCACCTCTCAGCACACATGAGGTGGAGCACACATGTGAGTAGTATCAGGGCAAACGCCAACAAAGCCCTGGGGTTCCTGCGCAGGAACCTAAGGAGGTGCAACGTACTCATCAACATTTTAGCTTTTAAAACACTAGTTCGACCATACATTGAATACTGCGATACCGTCTGGGATCCACACATTGACAACAACATTAATAAATTAGAACCCATAGAAAATAAAGCGGCAAGATGGATCAGACGTGATTACAGACACAATACATCGGTCACTTTGCTTGAACAAGACATTAAATCAGACACACTTGCAACAAGAAGACAAATACACAGATACCAAATGCTATACACAATCACAAACAATCTAGTAGACATAGACGAAGACACATACTTACACCCTACAAATATACGATCCACAAGAGGCAGCCACAAACGAAAATACCACACATACCAGGCAAGCACCAACATGCAGTATTTAGGTAGGCTACTAATTTAACCCCCTGGGGGTTAGGGAATAGAATATGCCCCACGTGCCTTCTGCGTGTCGTAAGAGGCGACTAAAGAGGTTGGGTCGGTGGGCTTGCGACCCCCACCCGTAAAAAATATCTAGGCAAAGAAAAACGAACGAACAGTCTCGGATGCGGACGGAACCAACGTTGACGAACCACGACCGACTAAGGACATGCCTTCGGACATTCTGAGAATGGCTACGTGGAATGTTAGTGGCATGAATGATGGCACAAAAGAGAGAGAGGTTCTGGAAGTGTTAGTGAATGCCAGGCTGGATGTATGTGGAATGACAGAGACCAAATGGAAAGGTTCAGATGTGAGAGAGTGGGAGTGTGGAATGGGTGTGTGTGCTGGAGTGAGTGAAGGAACAGCGAGAGAAGGTGCATGTTTGTTTGTAAGTAGCAAATGGAAGGAATGTGTAAGAGAGTATGGGTCTGTGGGTTCAAGGATTGTGTGGGTGAGAATGAAAGTAGGAATACAAACGTGGGTGATTGTATGCGTGTATGCCCCGACAGAGGATATACTTGAAAGAAAGAAAGAGGAGTTCTGGATGAATGTGGAGGCGTGCCTGGAGAAGTTTGACAAGAACGAAAGAATATTTCTGATTGGGGATATGAATGGTAAGGTGGGTGATAGGAAAGTTGAGGGAGTGGTGGGAGGGTGGGGGGTACCATCAGAGGTGAATGGGAATGGTAGTGCACTTGTGGACGTATGTGTGGGGAGGAGGCTGTGGATAGCCAACACCTTCTTCCGACACAGAATGATCCACAGGTACACGTGGAAACGGATGTTGACGATGAAGGATAAGACAGTGGTGGAACGAAAGTCATTGATTGATTATGTATGTGTGGATGAACGAATGAAGAAATCTGTGATGGATGCTAGGGTGTATAGGGGTATTGGAGGGGGTCTGTCTGATCATTATGTAGTGGTAGCTAAGGTTAGGATACAAAAGAAGTGGGTGAGGAGAGCGGGAGGGAGGCGAGAGGAGGGTGGAATGGTGAGGAGGGTGGAGAGGTTGCAGGAGGAGGAAGTCAGGGAGGAGTACAGGAGAGCAGTGGAAAGACGACTAGGTGGGTTCGACCTGGAAGTTATGGAGGAAGTGGAGGAGATGAGCAAGGTGTTTAAGGATGAGATCTGTGCAGCATGTGAGGAGGTGTGTGGAGTGAGGAGAAGAGGGAGGGGAGTGAAAGGTACAGCATGGTGGACAGAAGAGGTAAGAATAGCTGTGGAAGAAAAGAAGAAAGCATATAGAGAGTGGTTGGGTAGTAGAGGGAATGAAGATTTCGAGAGACAGAAACGAGCGAGGTACGTGGAGAGTAAGAGGGTGGTGAAGAGAGTAGTGAAGGAAAGTAAGAGAAGAGTAGATGAGGAATTTGGAAGGAATCTGAGTGTAAAATGGAGGGAGAGTAAGAAACTGTTCTGGAAAGAAGTCAAGAAAGTTAGGGAAGGTAGCAAGGGAAACAGTAAGGGTTTGAAAGATAAGAATGGGAGAATGCTAGCCGAGAAGCAAGAGAGAGTCGAAAGATGGAGGGAGTACTTCAGTGAGTTGCTAAATGAAAGGAATGAAGAGCCAGCAAACATAGCTGGATATGGTATGGGAGGGAGAAGAAGAGAAGTAGTGGAGGAGGAGGTGGGGATCAGGAGGTCAGAAGTGTGGGAAGCCATGAAAAGAGTGAAGTTGGGGAAAGCACCAGGAACAGATGGAGTGTGTGGGGAAATGTTGAGGTATGGTGGTGAGATAGTGATAGAATGGGTATGGAAAATGTGCAAACTAGCATGGGAGAAGGGGAGTGCACCCGATGACTGGAAGACTGGCATAATAGTCCCCCTATATAAGGGCAAAGGGGAAAGAGGAGTGTGTGGTAACCACCGAGGAATATGTCTTCTAAGCGTAGTAGGGAAGGTATACAGTAGGGTAGTGATTGAGAGAGTGAGAGTGAGAACGGAGAAATGGATAGGCGACGAGCAGGGAGGTTTTAGGAAGGGAAGAGGATGTGTAGATCAGATTTTTACCCTGAATTGTGTTGTGGAGAAGTATCTGGAGAAGAAACAAAAGATGTATGTTGCCTTTATGGACTTGGAGAAGGCCTATGACAGAGTGGATAGAGAAGGTTTGTGGAAAGTACTTAGAATATACGGAGTAGAGGGCAAGTTGCTGAAAGCAGTGAAGAGCATGTATGAGGGTGCAAAGGCGGCAGTACGTGTGGAGAGTGAGCAGAGCGAGTTCTTTGACCTGAATGTTGGTTTGAAACAGGGGTGTGTGATGTCCCCGTGGTTGTTTACTGTATATATGGATGGAGTTATGAAAGAAATACTATCAAGAGCAGTGGATGTTGGTGTATCGCTGAAAAGGGAGGGAATTGAGTGGAAGCTACCTATACTGCTGTTTGCGGATGATACAGTTCTGATGAGTGATAATGAATGGGAGTTGCAGGGTCTGGTAAATGAGTTTGGAACAGTGTGCGAAAAACGGAATTTGAAGGTAAATACGGGGAAGAGCAAGGTTATGGTCTTCGAAATGGGTGAAGTCACAGAGTGTGAGGTGAAGCTGAACGGTCAGGCTATGGAGATCGTCAACTCTTTTAAGTATCTGGGCAGTGTGTTGAGTAAAGATGGGACTATGGATGAAGAGGTGCGGGAGAGGGTACAACAGGGGAAGAGGGTTGTAGGAACGCTAAAAGCAGTAACAAGAAATAGGGTGGTCAGTATGGAAGTGAAGAAGTCCTTGCATGACAGTGTGGTAATCCCGACACTGACTTACGGAAGCGAAGCATGGACGTTGGTTGAGAGACTCAGACCAAGAGTGAGAGCAGTGGAAATGAATTACTTAAGGAGTGCGTGCGGAGTTACATGGAGGGATAGACAGACTAATGAGGAAGTAAGAAGGAGGTGTGGTGTGGAGGTAGATGTGCTGGAAAGTGTGAAAAGGAACAACTTGAGATGGTTCGGCCATATGGAACGTATGGAAAGCGAGAGAATGACTAAGAGGGTGTACGAGAGCGAGGTGGAGGGACAGAGGGGGAGAGGTAGACCGAATATGAGGTGGAAGGATGGAGTGAGGAAGTACATGAACGAAGGCGGTGCTGGTTGGGGGGAGGGGCGTCGACTGACTGGGGACAGAGGTGCATGGGGGCGGTTCGTTCGTGGCCACCCCTTTGGGGATCACGGCGTCAGGCAATAGATAGATAGATAGATAGACTAATTTATTCCCCGCAGCATCCAAGAGTAAAATCGCATTCCATCTCGTATAGTTAACAGTCCCACTCTTGAACTCATCCTCATCCTTCCCAGTAGTCCCATAACTCCCCGCACAACTCATCCTCATCCTTCCCAGTAGTCCCATAACTCCCCGCACAACTCATCCTCATCCTTCCCATTAGTCCCATAACTCCCCGCACAACTCATCCTCATCCTTCCCATTAGTCCCATAACTCCCCGCACAACTCATCCTCATCCTTCCCATTAGTCCCATAACTCCCCGCACAACTCATCCTCATCCTTCCCATTAGTCCCATAACTCCCCGCACAACTCATCCTCATCCTTCCCAGTAGTCCCATAACTCCCCGCACAACTCATCCTCATCCTTCCCATTAGTCCCATAACTCCCCGCACAACTCATCCTCATCCTTCCCAGTAGTCCCATAACTCCCCGCACAACTCATCCTCATCCTTCCCAGTAGTCCCATAACTCCCCGCACAACTCATCCTCATCCTTCCCATTAGTCCCATAACTCCCCGCACAACTCATCCTCATCCTTCCCAGTAGTCCCATAACTCCCCGCACAACTCATCCTCATCCTTCCCAGTAGTCCCATAACTCCCCGCACAACTCATCCTCATCCTTCCCATTAGTCCCATAACTCCCCGCACAACTCATCCTCATCCTTCCCAGTAGTCCCATAACTCCCCGCACAACTCATCCTCATCCTTCCCAGTAGTCCCATAACTCCCCGCACAACTCATCCTCATCCTTCCCATTAGTCCCATAACTCCCCGCACAACTCATCCTCATCCTTCCCAGTAGTCCCATAACTCCCCGCACAACTCATCCTCATCCTTCCCATTAGTCCCATAACTCCCCGCACAACTCATCCTCATCCTTCCCATTAGTCCCATAACTCCCCGCACAACTCATCCTCATCCTTCCCAGTAGTCCCATAACTCCCCGCACAACTCATCCTCATCCTTCCCATTAGTCCCATAACTCCCCGCACAACTCATCCTCATCCTTCCCAGTAGTCCCATAACTCCCCGCACAACTCATCCTCATCCTTCCCATTAGTCCCATAACTCCCCGCACAACTCATCCTCATCCTTCCCAGTAGTCCCATAACTCCCCGCACAACTCATCCTCATCCTTCCCAGTAGTCCCATAACTCCCCGCACAACTCATCCTCATCCTTCCCATTAGTCCCATAACTCCCCGCACAACTCATCCTCATCCTTCCCAGTAGTCCCATAACTCCCCGCACAACTCATCCTCATCCTTCCCATTAGTCCCATAACTCCCCGCACAACTCATCCTCATCCTTCCCATTAGTCCCATAACTCCCCGCACAACCCAATGTACGTATATATAAGTATGTATATAAACTTTAGCACAACCCCCGCATATCATGCTACCCGTGTGCAGCCCTCTGCGGGTCCCCAAGCTAAAACTGTCTGTTCCTCTGTCTACCTCTTTACTGTCTGTTCCTCTGTCTACCTCTTTACTGTCTGTTCCTGTCTACCTCTTTATTGTCTGTTCCTCTGTCTACCTCTTTACTGTCTGTTCCTCTGTCTACCTCTTTACTGTCTATTCCTCTGTCTACCTCTTTACTGTCTGTTCCTCTGTCTATCTCTTTACTGTCTGTTCCTCTGTCTACCTCTTTACTGTCTGTTCCTCTGTCTACCTCTTTACTGTATTTTTCTGTCTCGTGTTTACCTCTTTACTGTCTGTTTCTCTGTCTACCTCTTTTCTGTCTGTTTCTCTGTTTACCTCTTTACTGTCTGTTCCTCTGTCTACCTCTTTACTGTCTGTTTCTCTGTCTACCTCTTCACTGTCTGTTCCTCTGTCTACCTCTTTACTGTCTGTTTCTCTGTCTACCTCTTTACTGTCTGTTTCTCTGTCTACCTCTTTACTGCCTGTTTCTCTGTCTACCTCTTTACTGTATGTTTCTGTCTCGTGTCTACCTCTTTACTGTCTGTTTCTCTGTCTACCTCTTTTCTGTCTGTTTCTCTGTTTACCTCTTTACTGTCTGTTCCTCTGTCTACCTCTTTACTGTCTGTTCAGTTTACAAAGGGCCTCCAACAACTAACAGGCTTCCAACTATCTCACTTATTCTAAATTGGACTAGAATAAAATAAAAAAACGTCTAAATTTAACTAGAATAAAATAAAAAAACGTCTAAATTTGACTAGAATAAAATACAAAAACGTCTAAATTTGACTAGAATAAAATACAAAAACGTCTAAATTTAACTAGAATAAAATACAAAAATCCTCGCCGGTACAGAAGGGGCTAAGTGTGGATATTTGGCCTTTGGAGATGTGCACTCAGGTGGCAGACTATAATGAAAGACTGCGAAATGGTACAAAGGAGGGCAAAGGAAAACAAGCAACAACAGTTATATTGATCCTTACGAGGCTGCCTGTAGCTAAACTACCGTACACTGAAAGGATTATAACCCCTTCTGTACCGGCGACGTCTTTGGTAGTTATATTCTAGCTTTATTTAGGTGGTTTTACGCCGTTTAAGAAGGGTCTTTGGTAGTAAAAGCTATTAAGGGAGATAGTTCGAAACCCAATAATTGCTGGAGGCCCTTTTTAAACTTAATACAATAGCCTAATAGTAGCCAGATTAAAATACAAAAGACATCACCGGTACGGAAAGAGTTAAGGGAGGTATCTAGTTTATTCCCTAGACCTCCATCAAGCTTAAAATTAAACCCCCTTGACCCCCTTTCAAGATAAATTTGTACATTTTTCGGTAGAAAAATGTCCCGGCCAAAGGCCGGTTCCTCTTAAATTACAGGCTCGCTATCGCTCGCCAGGAAAAAATCGCCACCTAAATGGTACGAAAGGTCTTAAAATTGACAGAAATCGGGCGAACGTTCTTAAAATCGCCAAACTAATGGGGTGCGCATCTTAAAAACTCAAAAAGCAATGGGGCTAAACATGAGGGAGAAAGAGGTAAAGAAAAAAATCCCTCAAGTGGAGATCTGATACAAGTGTTCCTTAGCTGAATACCATCGGGAGTCGTCTGGTAGTAGAGTGTACACAAACATATATAAAGACCTTCCATATTCCCGTCCTAATTTGAATAAACGCGTCTGATAATAGCCAGAATAAAATGTCACATCGCGTCAATCGCTAAAGGCCAATTGAACAAATAAATAAAGAATAATAACCAAGAGAAAAATGTGTACATTGAAATTAGACAATCGTATGCGCCAGGATTTGTATAAGTGACTGTACTGTACGTTGACTTCATAACAATGGTAGGGCCTGTTATATTGTTCTCTTTAAAATATATATTTTTGCATTTTTCGGAAGAAAAATTGCCCCGGTCGAAGGCCGATTCCTCATAAATTGTAGGCTCGCTTTCGCTCGCAAGGAAACAAATCGCCACCTAAATGGGCACGAACGGTCTTACAATCGCCAAAATGATGGGGTGAATGTCTGAAAATTTCAAAATTAATCTAATCTCAAAACTAATTTAATTAAGGGGGGTCTTTGGTACATTATTTATTAAGCTTGATGGAGGTCTAGGAAGTCAACTAAAAACAAATATATAATTATATATACCTTTTTTAATGTAGGCCTACATATAAGTGAAAATCTGCCTTTAATGTAAGTACGTCATTTCATTTGTATTCAGTTATGAGTATGGATTAATCAATAGTGCTATAAACTTCCATTCATAAACCAGCCTCCACACACATGGGTCAATACAATATACAAGATCACGAAGCATTACGAGTGACTGTATACATGACTCTCTCTCTCTCTCTCTCTCTCTCTCTCTCTCTCTCTCTCTCTCTCTCTCTCTCTCTCTCTCTCTCTCTGGCTGTGTGTTGTTTGAAGGTATTTACGTTCCAAGCCTCTATCTACGTATACAGTATGGTGACCAAATCATATAAGCTAAAAGGAAAAGGCTTATCTTATTTAATAGTGGGCGTGAACATTTAAATGTATACACATATGCAGGCTGCATAGTAAATATTTGATAAGTATGACTTAATACACACATAATTATATATATGTATATACTGTATATAATATATATATATATATATATATATATATATATATATATATATATATATATATATATATATATATATATATAATTACAGATAAATAACTTAACATGCAAATGGGGACTTACCTGTACACAGACAGACATGCAAACAAATAATTATATAGTTAAACATTATAGGTGGAAAAACGGTATATATGTATTAACCTTTTTTCAATAATTCATGTTTGCATTAATACTATTTTTCCTATGTGTATGAAAGAGACAAAAGGCAGAGCTTCCTGTAACATGAGTCTCCTTCAAAGCCGAAAGTGACAGAAAGACAAATTCAAGGTACGTTGGGGTCAAGCCTGGCCACACCAAAGTTGAAGCAGTTCAAATCATAGGCTGAAGGAAAGATAGATTGAGGGAGCGATCTCCAAGGTTTGCTTTTTACTTTCTTACGTGCTTAAATCTTTGGGCCTCTTTGAATCAAGATGATCTACTATATTATAATGATTATATATATATATATATATATATATATATATATATATATATATAAGGAATATGAAGACCAAAGCGAACAGGAACATATTTGTTTATTGGCAACGTTTCAAGTTTCAACACTAATCTTGTGTCATTATCAAGCCTAAAAAGAGAAAGAATAAAACCTATCGTGAATATCGTGATATTCACGATATTTTTTATTCTTTCTCTTTTTAGGCTTGATAATGACACAAGATTAGTGTTGCAACGTTGCCAATAAACAAATATGTTCCTGTTCGCTTTGGTCTTCATATTCCTTATTCGTCTTCGCTTCCCAGTAGGAGAATCAATTGCTTTCATTATATATATATATATATATATATATATATATATATATATATATATATATATACAGTATATATATACAGTATATATATAATTAAAATATTATGATCTGCTTTATGAATCCCACAAGCCTTTCCTAAGCTGAATATAATAGTGTGATGATACTTAAATTAAAGGAAGGAGTCAGAGTATTGTAGGCTTGAATATATCACAAGTACCTCAATTAATATAATCACAATTATTTTGGTAACTAAAACAAAACAAAATGCATCCTATTTTTTATATGATGCATTTAATTCTATAAATTTAACCCTTTGAGAATATTGACACGTTTTGACAGTTAGACGATGTTATACTGCTTAGGAAGAATCTGTGGGAATTCAAAGGGTAAAGACTATTTCAATATACCCTCTGACTTCCACATACCCTTCCCAATCTGAATGAAATCACCGAATAATAGCCAGAATAAACTGTCAAAACGCGTCATAATCCTAAAAGGGTTAATATTACTACTGCACAGTTAAGGTTTATCAGAGCCTAACCTACCATAATGACATTGGCTAACCCCTTCTATACCGGCAAAGTCTTATTAATTTTATTCTAGCTATATTTAGGCGATATTGTGCAGTTTAAAAAGGATCTCTGGTAATAACATTGGTCAAGCGAGATCATTTGAAGCCTGTTAATTGCTGGAGGCCCTTTTTAAACTGAATAAAATAGTCTAATAGTAGCCATAGTAAATTAAATGGACGGCACCGGTACTGAAAGGGTTAACCATTCCAATACCGACGACGTCCTTTATTTTTATATTCTGGCCGCTATTAGACGATTTTATTCCGTTAAGGGGGGTGACCTGTTTTTGTTCTGTCCTTTTCTATCTTTCTCTGGCTTGTATCCATTTGGCCCCATTCAGCCTACTGTTTTAAGACGTTTATCCCCATCCAGGTGTCAATTTTTTACTGGTGAGCGGTAGCGAGCCAGCATATTTTTTTATTTTTGTTTGACAGCAGGCTAAATTTGTACATTTTTCGATAGACAAATTTCTCCGGCGTAGCCGGATATCTTCATATAATGCTGGCTCGCTATCGCTCGCCAGGAAGAAATCGACACCTAGATGGGGATAAACGTCTTAAAATAGTTGGCTGAATGGGGCCGAATGGATACAAGCTAGAGAAAGAGAGAAAAGGACAGAAATAACAAAAAACAGGTCACCCCCCTTAATGAGAAGCTTCAAGCAAAATTAATGTATAGCTCCAAACTATCTATCTTGACCCTCTTAACAAGTACCACATATCCTTCCTAAGCTTCCTATAAACTTGGAATTATAGCTAGAAGATTTGTTTATAAAGTGTTTCCTGTACTGAAGGAGTTAAGGGGAGGTTTTGGAGTTATCTGGAGCCCCTTTCTCCCTCATGTTTAGCCCCATTAGTTTTGAGATTTTAAGACGTACACAAATTGCATTCAAATATGAATGTTGATTAGCGAAAGGCAACTTCTTATCATCCACTTTATTTGAGCTAACAAGTAAGCAGACTGTCAAACGAAAACCGAGTCCTTTATTGTTGGTCTACATTATTGTACATGCAAATATAATATTGTGGTGTATAGTTCAAAGACTGTCTTTGGAAGTGTTACAATGGGCAAACCAATCTTATTTCATGTTAAGTTTCTTGTATTCCTTCTCATATTCGCTACGACGTGTTATATTTTATTCTAGCTACATTTTGACGATATTATGCGGCTTAGGAAGGATCTCTGGTAGTTAAAAGGATTCGTCGAGATAGTTTGAAGCCTTATTATTGCTAGAGGTCCTTCCTAAGCTGAATGAAATCGTCTAACAATTTCCAGTATATGATGAAAAGGACGTCCCTGGTACTGAACGGGTTAAAATATTCAAACAAAATTGCTCCGGTTTGACACTCTGCAAGTAAGTCTTCATATTGACACTCTGCAAGTAAGTCTTCATATTGACACTCTGCAAGTAAGTCTTCATATTGACACTCTGCAAGTAAGTCTTCATATTGACACTCTGCAAGTAAGTCTTCATATTGACACTCTGCAAGTAAGTCTTCATATTGACACTCTGCAAGTAAGTCTTCATATTGACACTCTGCAAGTAAGTCTTCATATTGACACTCTGCAAGTAAGTCTTCATATTGACACTCTGCAAGTAAGTCTTCATATTGACACTCTGCAAGTAAGTCTTCATATTGACACTCTGCAAGTAAGTCTTCATATTGACACTCTGCCAGTAAGTCTTCATATTGACACTGCCAGTAAGTCTTCATATTGACACTCTGCAAGTAAGTCTTCATATTGACACTCTGCCAGTAAGTCTTCATATTGACACTCTGCAAGTAAGTCTTCATATTGACACTCTGCCAGTAAGTCTTCATATTGACACTCTGCCAGTAAGTCTTCATATTGACACTCTGCCAGTAAGTCTTCATATTGACACTCTGCCAGTAAGTCTTCATATTGACACTCTGCCAGTAAGTCTTCATATTGACACTCTGCCAGAAAGTCTTCATATTGACACTCTGCCAGTAAGTCTTCATATTGACACTCTGCAAGTAAGTCTTCATATTGACACTGCCAGTAAGTCTTCATATTGACACTGCCAGTAAGTCTTCATATTGACACTCTGCCAGTAAGTCTTCATATTGACACTCTGCCAGTAAGTCTTCATATTGACACTCTGCCAGAAAGTCTTCATATTGACACTCTGCCAGTAAGTCTTCATATTGACACTCTGCCAGTAAGTCTTCATATTGACACTCTGCCAGTAAGTCTTCATATTGACACTCTGCCAGTAAGTCTTCATATTGACACTCTGCCAGTAAGTCTTCATATTGACACTCTGCCAGTAAGTCTTCATATTGACACTCTGCCAGTAAGTCTTCATATTGACACTCTGCCAGTAAGTCTTCATATTGACACTCTGCCAGTAAGTCTTCATATTGACACTCTGCCAGTAAGTCTTCATATTGACACTCTGCCAGTAAGTCTTCATATTGACACTCTGCCAGTAAGTCTTCATATTGACACTCTGCCAGTAAGTCTTCATATTGACACTCTGCCAGTAAGTCTTCATATTGACACTCTGCCAGTAAGTCTTCATATTGACACTCTGCCAGTAAGTCTTCATATTGACACTCTGCCAGTAAGTCTTCATATTGACACTCTGCCAGTAAGTCTTCATATTGACACTGCCAGTAAGTCTTCATATTGACACTCTGCCAGTAAGTCTTCATATTGACACTCTGCCAGTAAGTCTTCATATTGACACTCTGCCAGTAAGTCTTCATATTGACACTCTGCCAGTAAGTCTTCATATTGACACTCTGCCAGTAAGTCTTCATATTGACACTCTGCCAGTAAGTCTTCATATTGACACTGCCAGTAAGTCTTCATATTGACACTCTGCCAGTAAGTCTTCATATTGACACTGCCAGTAAGTCTTCATATTGCAGCTGTTTCTGTTACAGTTGAACACAACTTTCTTATACGGTAGTGTACGACCTTAAGGGGGGTCACCTGCTTTTTTTTTCTCTTTCTCTCATTTTTCCCTTTCTCTGGCTTGTATCCAATCGGCCCCATTCAGCCAACTGTTTTAAGACGTTTATCACCATCCAGGTGTCGATTTCTTCCTGGCGAGCGATAACGAGGCAGCATTGTATGGAGAAATCCGGCTCCGCCGGAGAAATTTTTCTATCGAAAAATTTACACATTTAGCTTGCTGTCGAAACAAAAATTATATATGCTGGCTCGCTACCGCTCGCCAGGAAAATATTGACACCTGGATTTGGGTAAACGTCTTAAAACAGTAGGCTGAATGGGGCCGAATGGATACAAGCCAAAGAGAGAGGGAGAGAAAGAGAAAAAAAGCGAGGTGGGCTCCCTTAATAGCTATCAGTTGAGTATGCCCTCCACCTTTTATACTGTTCTACTTTCCTCTTTCCTTCCTCCTTTACTTCACTCTAATTCCTAAAGACCTCTCACCTCCGCAGCCTGTGGTCAATCCCCATCAACTTGAACTTTATGTGTGGAAATAATATTGAATTATCTATAGAACACTGTGGATGCTAAAAATATAGCTGGCCTAACCACGAACAAATTCCTTTCTATTAAATATGGGGCCCAACCCGTTTTAGTCATAACTAATAAGAAAGCAAAAAACTTCTAAAATTATAGTCCCAAGATGCTGGAGTTCTGCGAAAATATAAATTAGGACAAAAGTGGAAATGACAACCTACGATACTGGCCGACAATCCTGAGCTCCTATTGGCTGTTGCAAAATGTACTCGCTGGCGATTGGTCCGTCTAGCCTTGGCATTCCCGACCCTCAGCCAATCGTGTTCGTGCTAGTGTGGCCCCATCTTATCATACTCTCTCTGTCTCACTCTCACTCACTCACTCTCACTCTCTTTCTCTCAGCATCCTTTTGAATATTCTGGGTACGAAAACAGTAATTAAGGTGTCCATCATAATCTATAACTGGTAGTCATAAACCCATCTATTATAAGGATAGGAAGTTAAATCACTCTTAACCCCTTCAGCAACGAGACGCCTTCCTTCATTATATTATGCTACCATTCAACGATTGTATTAAGTTTAGGGGGAACTTGTAGGTGCCGGAAAGTTATTTGCGATACTTCTAACACCTTTGATTACAAGAGTTCCTTCCTAAGCTACATAAATTCGCCTACTCACGCTAGCCAGAACAAATGTGTAATAGAGGCATTGATTCTCAAGGGGTTAATATAGCCAATGGTTATGTATACCCTTTATATACCCTTTATATACCCTTTTTATAGCCTTAAATTTGACAGTGTAGACCCGTATTCTCAGACGAAGCCCATCATTGTCGCAGGTAATTATGGGGAGGTTTTTAGTTTGGTCCCTAGATATCCTTCAAGCTTAAGATTACACCCCCTTGAGCCCCTTTCAAGATAAATGTGTACATTTTTCGGTAGAAAAATTTCCCGGCTGAAAGCCGGTTTCTCTTAAATTACAGGCTCGCTATCGCTCGCCAGGATAAAATCGACACCTAAATGGCACGAAAGGTCTTAAAATTGACAGAAATGGGTTGAAAGTTCTTAAAATCGTCAAAATAATGGGGCAAACGTCTTAAAATCTCACAAGCAATGGGGCTAAACATGAGGGAGAAAGGGGTCAAGAAAAAAATCCCTCAAGTGGCGACCTCCCCTTAACACAGGTTTACGTATGCATAACCCGTCAGTTGTTATATGATGATGATGTAGTTGCAATTATCAATGAGAGTATTTTTGTTGTTATTTTGTTGCTTTACCGCTCCTTGCAATTAAGGGAGCCCACCTCGCTTTGTTTATCTTTCTCTCCCTCTCTCTTTGGCTGGTATCCATTCGGCCCCATTCAGCCTACTGTTTTAAGACGTTTACCCCCATCTAGGTGTCAATATTTATATTTTTGTTTGACAGCAAGCTAAATTTGTAAATTTTTCGATAGAAAAATGTCTCCGGCGAAGCAAGATTTCTCAATACAATGCTGGCTCGCTATCGCTCGCCAGGAAGAAATCCACAGCTAATGGGGATAAACGTCTTAAAACAGTTGGCTGAATGGGGCCGAATGGATAAAAGCCAGAGAAAGAGAGAAAAGGAAAGAAAGATAAAAAAAAAAAACGGTTAACCACGGGCGAGTTTGAGGCTATAAAGACGTTGGAGCTGTGGACCTCGATATTTTGCAGAATTGCCAGCCAAAATACAATGGTCATACAGTTATAAACACTTAATATAAAATGCATAATACTTTCTAAACATCAGAAACCAACAGTATTATTGCATATCTGTTTAACAACGATGTTTACGGCACCAACTTCCTTGTAGCCCGAAACTCGCAAGTGGTTAATGACAACAAGTAGCGTATCATGTTAACTGGCTATAAATACACAACAATTGTCTGAATCAGTACACCATATGAGGAGGAGCACTTTGTTAACAACGTTTCTCATATAGCTCCATCAGGCCAATCATTGCCTTGATTGGCTCGATGAAGCTATATGCGAAACTGGTTTGTTTTTTCTCTTTCTCTCCCTCTCTCTCTTTGGCTTGTATCCATTCGGCCCTATTCAGCCTACTGTTTTAAGACGTTTATCCCCATCCAGGTGTCAATATTTTCTTGGCGAGCGGTAGCGAGCCAGCATATATATATATATATATATATATATATATATATATATGTGGATAAAAATCACCATCTGAGGAAGAGCACTGTATTGACAACGGTTCGCAGATAGCTCTTAGCATGTTACTGCGAAACGTTGTCAATAAAGTGTTTTTCCTCAAATGGTGTTTTTTATCCATTCTGTCTACTTTTCAAGTACCACTAACCATACGTACAGTATATATATTTTTACAGCAAGCTAAATTTGTACATTTGTCGATAGAAAAATGTCTCCGGTAAAAGCCGGATTTCTCCATACAATGCTGGATCGCTATCGCTCGCCAGGAAGAAATCGACACCTGGATGGGGATAAACGTCTTAAAACAGTTGGCTCAATGGGGCCGAATGGATACAAGCCAGGAACAGAGAGAAAAGGAGAGAAAGATAAAAACAAACGGTGACCCCCCTTAAATATAGTGCTCCTCCTCATATGGTGATATGTTCTTTCTTGTCTACGTTTCTGAGTATATTTTGATCACAACTATAGTCTGTTTATATCCACCTGGAGGGATATTTACTGTTTTGGGCGCTGATTCCCCAATACACAGTGGAAAACTATTAACCCCTTGAGGATTGTGACGCGTTTTGACAGTATGTTCTGGGTAATATTAGACGATTGTATACAGCTGAGGAAGGATCTGTGGGAATTAAAAGGGTATAGGCTATCTCAATTAACCTTCTGATTTTCATACATACTGTACTTTCTAATCTGAACAAATATCGTGTAATAATAGCCAGACTAAACTGTCAAAAGGGGTCCTGATCCTGAAGGTGTTAAACTACAATCTCTGCATCATATACAGTAAATACCTCGTTGTTTCATAATTGACAACATAATACGCAACAAAGTCTACGAAATATAGTCTGTTCATTCTAGGTTGGGCACAAATATAGTCTGTTCATTCTAGGTTGGGCACAAATATAGTCTGTTCATTCTAGGTTGGGCACAAATATAGTCTGTTCATTCTAGGTTGGGCACAAATATAGTCTCTTCATTCTAGGTTGGGCACAAATATAGTCTCTTCATTCTAGGTTGGGCACAAATATAGTCTGTTCATTCTAGGTTGGGCACAAATATAGTCTGTTCATTCTAGGTTGGGCACAAATATAGTCTGTTCATTCTAAGTTGGGCACAAATATGATTATAGTCTGTTCATTCTAAGTTGGGCACAAATATGATTATAGTCTGTTCATTCTAAGTTGGGCACAAATATAGTCTGTTCATTCTAGGTTGGGCAGAAATATAGTCTGTTCATTCTAGGTTGGGCAGAAATATAGTCTCTTCATTCTAGGTTGGGCACAAATATAGTCTGTTCATTCTAGGTTGGGCACAAATATAGTCTGTTCATTCTAGGTTGGGCACAAATATAGTCTGTTCATTCTAGGTTGGGCACAAATATAGTCTGTTCATTCTAGGTTGGGCACAAATATAGTCTGTTCATTCTAGGTTGGGCAGAAATTGTAACCTCTGTAACTCCAAAAGGACTAGAGTAATCGAGCTTAATTTGTCTACCAAATAGGAAGACTTGGCCAGGGAATAGGTGTGGAAATTTACAGCTTATTTGCTCTAGCCCTTTTGGAGTTACAGAGGTTATAGGTTAAGATTTCTGCCCAATCTAGAATGAAGAGACTATAGTAGAGTAATGAAGATGAGGACATGGCAATTTACCGTCAGCTAGAACAAATAGGCTATATAGTAATTAGCAAAGCCAATAGTAAGGCTTGAGAATTGTCAAGGATTTATATCAAGTACTTTCTTAAGGGGGTTGCCTGCCTTTCTCCTCTCCTTTTAAATTTCTCTCTTTCTCTGGCTTGTATCCATTCGACTCCATTCAGCCTACTGTTTTAAGGCGCTTATCCTCATACAGGTGTCGGTATCTTCCTGGCGAGCGTTAGCGAGCCAGCATTATAAAGGAGAAATCCGGCTTCGCCGGAGAAATTTTTCTATCGAAAAATGTACAAATTTAGCCTGCGGTCAGAATCATTTTAAATAATATGCTGGCTCGCTACCGCTCGCCAGGAAAACATCGACACCTGGATTGATAAACGTCTTAAAACAGTAGGCTGAATGGGGCCGAATGGATACAACTCAGAGAGAGAGGGAGAGAGAAAGGAAAAACCGAGGTGGGCTCCCTTAATTCGACAGTTTTGTTCTTATGCTCAGACTCATCAATTTGTTTGCTCCGCTAACGAAGTTGGTGGAGGTTATGTTTTTGCCCCCGTTTTTCTGTCTATGTTTGTTCGTTTGTCTGTAAGCAAGATATCTCACAAAGTTATGACCCGATATTCACGAAATTTGGTGGGCAGATAAGATATGCGCCGAGAAAGAAGGGATTCCAGTTAGGAGGCGATCGGTAGAGCGCATACCTCCGCCAGCGTAGGTAGCTCACACAGTTATGAACCGATCTTTACAAAAGTAGGATATACGGCAAGGAATAAGTGATTCAATTTAGGAGGCGATTGGTAAAGCACATACTGTACTTCCAACAACGTAGGTGGAGGTAGGCGTTCTTCTGGGTGCCTCTTTAGACGCTGTTTCTTTTCAACTGACGGTAAAATACAAAGTTCCAGTCAAGATTTATCAGTTATTGTGCAGTTTTTGTATTAAAACATGGTGGTAATTATATGAACGTGGTCTTAATATGATGCAGACTCTGCATCATATTATTGCATTGCAGAGACATAGTAGTTTCATATTTGTCCATTAAGTATCGATAAATTAGATGCTAAAGGGTTCAATTTATCGTCAGCTGAAAAGAAACAGAGTATAGTTTTATCATAAGTTCTGTCTCTTCATTGTTTCCACTTATCCTATTTCTCCTTCCTTGTACAGTGTCTTCTAGGAATGTACCGCAAGGTCTTTGAGATGGTAACTATTTCTGGTAACTTCTTCAGTACCCTTTCACCCTCCTCCCTATATTCTCAGAATTCGCAACCTTTCCTATTTTCGTGTATGTTCCTTTGTTCCTTCTATATGTTGATCTATCTATCTCCTATATGTTGATCTATCTATCTCCTTCTATATGTTGATCTATCTATCTCCTTCTATATGTTGATCTATCTATCTCCTTCTATATGTTGATCTATCTATCTCCTTCTATATGTTGATCTATCTATCTCCTTCTATATGTTGATCTATCTATCTCCTATATGTTGATCTATCTATCTCCTTCTATATGTTGATCCATCTATCTCCTTCTATATGTTGATCTATCTATCTCCTTCTATATGTTGATCTATCTATCTCCTTCTATATGTTGATCTATCTATCTCCTTCTCCCTTATCCACACTTCTTTATTGTATTCTGCTTTTGTCCCTTCTACATCTTCATATCTTTCTCTCTCTCTCTCTCTCTTTCTTTCTGCTTATCCATCTACCTCCTTTATTGTATTCTGCTTTTGTCCCTTCTACATCTTCATCTCTCTCTCTCTTTCTTCTTATTCATCTATCTCCTTCTTTATTGTATTCTGCCTTTGTCCCTCCTACATCTTCATCCATATATCTCCTTCTTTATTGTATTCTGCCTTTGTCCCTCCTACATCTTCATCTATCTATCACCTTCGCCTTTATCCCTTATTCGTCCCTTCAACCTATCCATCCATCTATATCTCTCTTTCTTCCTATTCATCTATCTAACTCCTTTATTATATTCTGATTATGTCCCTTCTACATATTCATTTGTTTCTCACCTTCTTTATTTTTGTCTCACCCTTCCATTCGCTTCATATTTCTTCTTCTTCTTCTTCTTCTCTCTCTCTCCCTCTCTCTCTCTCTCTCTCTCTCTCTCTCTCTCTCTCTCATGAACTGCTGTTTGTAAATACTGCATGTCACATAGATTTTTTTCCGCTGACGTCACCACACACACACACACACACACACACAAACACAAGCACACACACACACCATTTAATTATAGGTAAATTACATCTATATATATATATATAAGCTACACAAAAAAAACTTTTCTAGTGTACTATGGTAGAGAATGTCCAGTTTAAAACATATACACATTTTACCAATTCACTATATTCTACAGTCACAGGCTGGAGAGCGAGGTGAGGAAGGTGTTCAGGGAAACGTGATTTTAACCCGAGAAAGGCGAAAATCCTCATAAGAGGTTTGGTGGGCAAAGGCGAAGGTCCTCATAAAATCCAAGGCCTAAAAAAAAGCCTTTTAAAGCACCCCAGTGACACTCAAAACAAAGCAATATGTGATTAGGTGAGATAATGCCCCTCCATTACCTAATACCATTCCTACATATGTGTTCCAACCCCCCCCCCCTTTTCTCCCCTCCTCAATTATCACCTATTTTTCCTCTTATTCCCCCTTTTATCGGGTAATTTTCGGCGCGAATTTCCTTCCCGCGGTCTCTATAGCATGGGTGAGGCATCTAGAGATCCTTGCAACAGAGAGACTTCTACTTAGAGCCGTCAGTGTCGCTTGAGAACTCGGGAGGAGAGGATATATGCCGCCGCAGCTCTCCCCTCATGAATGGGCCGGTCGGCAATAATATGTCTTTCTTTACCCCACAAATACTATTCCCACTTGTTTTATTGCTCTTAAATGTTAATATCTTCATACTAAATATAAAATAGGTGCATATGAATAAGTAATAACGATATTTATTTTAAAATTACGATTTTCGTTGGGAATGAATCAAAATACCTCCGCATGGCGGGATGTTTCAAATACCATAGTCTAGCCTTTGCCGGGTTAAGGGGTCTAGTGAGGAAACTAAAAAAAATATATAAATATATAAATAAATAGGCAAAAAACTAACCCTACCCCTTTACCCCCTTCTGTACCGGCAGCGTCCTTTTCATCATATTCTGGAGACTTAGACAATTTCATTCCGTTAAATATGGGTCTCCATCAATTTAAAGGCTTCAAACTATCTCACTTAACCCTTTTTACTACCTCAGAACCTTGTTAAGCTACACAACATCGTCTATATGTGGCTAGATTAAAATACAAAAGATGTCGCCGGTACAGAGAGGGTTAAGCTTTTCTTACTGCTGGCAACATTCTATTTTACGGTAGCTACCACTTGATTCTCTATCGTATTCTACTTATATTGTAACCCTTTAATTATTCCATGACTACTTCAGGTGATTCTCTATTGTATTCTACTTATATTGTAACCCTTTAATTATTCCATGACTACTTCAGGTGATTCTTTATTGTATTCTACTTATATTGTAACCCTTTAATTATTCCATGACTACTTCAGGTGATTCTTTATTGTATTCTACTTATATTGTAACCCTTTAATTATTCCATGACTACTTCAGGTGATTCTTTATTGTATTCTACTTATATTGTAACCCTTTAATTATTCCATGACTACTTAAGGTGATTCTCTATTGTATTCTACTTATATTGTAACCCTTTAATTATTCCATGACTACTTAAGGTGATTCTTTATTGTATTCTACTTATATTGTAACCCTTTAATTATTCCATGACTACTTCAGGTGAGGCTGATGGACTGTTGAGGTTAAGGGGAGATGGGTCGTTTTCTGGTCCCCTTTCTCCCTCGTGTTAAGCCCCATTTGTTTTGAAATTATAAGACTTTTTGTGCCATTTAGGTGTCGATTATTTCCTAGCGAGTGATAGCGAGCCTGAAATTTTGAGAGAAATCGGCCTTTGGCCGGGATATTTTTCTACCAAAAATGTACAAATTTACAAAGGAGTACAAAGGAAATCAAGCAACAACAGATCTAGTGACCCTTCTAGGCTGCTTGTCCTCTAAAACACTGAGGATCAAGTGTCCAAACAGTGGTTTAGAGTGGGTAAGGGAACATTGGAAAGGGAACTACTGCCCTGCCACTAACGTGGCAGGACTAGGAAGTTAGTAGGGGACATATGGGTTAGTAACTGAGGGGAGGATAAAATAAAGTTATTCATTTACAAACGCAGTCAGTCGCGGGTTTGATGCGAGATATTTGTCTAGGCGGAATTTAAATGAATCAACGGTGCTGCAGTCTATAACGTCTCGGGGAAGCCCATTCCACAAGTTGACAACTCGATTGAAGAAGAAATTCTTAGATTCGTGTGAGTTAAAAGATTTACCAATAATTTTGCAACCGTTTCCCCGCGTGTAATTAGATTGGTCGATAGTGAAGTACTTACTACAGTTCATATTGTCGATGCCTTTGATGATTTTGAACACTTGAATTAAGTCACCTCTTAATCTGCGCTGGGTTAAAGGAAATAGATTTAATTCTCTAAGACGCTCTTCGTATGGTTTGTTCTTTAGGCTAGGTATCATTTTGGTAACTCTACGTTGAACTCGTTCTAGCTTGTTTATGTCTTTTTGGTAATAAGGGCACCAGCATTGAACGCAGTATTCCAGAAGAGGGCGGACTAAGGAATTGTAAGGGGTTAGGATTACGTCTTTGGATTTATGCTCAAATGATCTGCCTATAAAGCCAATTATTTTGTTTGCCTTCTTAACAACTTCTGAACATTGTTGACTCGGTTTTAGGTTACTCGATATTGTTACTCCCAGATCGGTTTCTCTGTTTACATTCTTAAGCTGAGTGCCATTCATCGAATAGTTTGCTTTCTCATTTAGGTATCCGATATGTAGTACTTTACATTTATCCGCATTGAAACTCATTTGCCAAATTTGGGCCCAATGTGACAATTTATCTAGATTGTGTTGCATATCGTCAACTTGATCTTTTGAGAGTACGCTATTTGCAATTTTTGTATCGTCAGCAAATTTTGAGATTGTACAGGTGAGACCCTCATCTATGTCGTTGATGTAAATTAGAAAGAGAATTGGTCCTAGTACCGATCCCTGGGGTACCCCGCTACTTACATTGGTCCATTTAGATGCCTTACCGTTTATGACTACTCTTTGCTTTCTGTCGCTGAGCCAATTTTCTATCCATTTCAACACACCGTCTTGTATTCCATGCGCTTTTAGTTTTAGCAGTAAACGTTTGTGGGGAACTTTGTCAAAGGCCTTTTGAAAATCAAGGTATATAATATCTACAGCTTTACTCTCATCGTAAAGGTTGAGGATATCGTGGAAGAAGTCTAAGAGGTTTGTTAAACAGGAACGTTTTTTACGAAAGCCGTGTTGAGTATCTTTAAGTATGTTATTTTCCCCCAAGTGATTTACGAGTCTGTCTCTTATGACCGTTACTAGCATTTTACATACAACTGAGGTTAAGCTAATTGGACGATAGTTACTGGGTAGGGATTTGCTGCCTTTTTTTAATATCGGTGTTACGTTGGCTATCTTCCACTGATCAGGCATAGTTCCAGACTGCAAGGATTTATTGAATAGTAATGTCAGTGGTTTGGAGAGCTCATCCTTAGCTTCCTTTAGAACTCTAGGTGAGATTGTATCAGGTCCAGGCGTTTTATTTACCTTGAGTTTATCTAAACAATTCAATACTTCTCTCTCTGTAACGGTGATATTGCTTAGAACATCTGAATTATCAATCTGAATCGGCGATGGTGTAGGGATATCACTGAGGTCTTCTGTTGTAAAAAACTGATGCAAAGAAGGTATTGAGGGCATTACTCATTTGTACTTCGTCTTTGGTGTATTCTCCATTTTCATCGTCTAACGGTCCAACAGTTGAAGTAACTACTTTTTTCTTTCTGATATAACTATAGAATTCTTTCGGGTTTGTTTTACTTTGATTCGCAATATGTAACTCTAGGGTCTTTTTACTTTGCTTAATTAACTTTTTGGCTTTGCGTCGTAGCTCTACAAATTTCACCCGTTCTTCGTCATTTTGTGAGGATTTTAATCTATCATTAGCAAATTTTTTAGCAAGCAGGCAGTTTGAAATATCTTTATTCCACCATTTGGGCTTATTATTATGGCCTGGACGCCGTATTTTCGATGGTATGCAGTCTTGCACTGCTTTTAGGTAAGTGGTTTCGAATATCTTCCAAGATGTATTTATGTCGTTTTTGTTAATTAAAAAGCTCCAGTCAGTTTCTTTAAACATAGCTCTAAGTTTATGAAAGTTTGCTTTCTTGAAATTAGGGACTTTTTCGATGCTACTATTTGGTTCGTTACTAGTAAAGTTTAAAGTGAAAGTTATCGTACGATGGTCGCTGTTACTGAATTAATCACCAACATTCAAATTCTCTATTAATTCTTCTTTTGTTGCAAGTACAATGTCAAGAACGTTATTACCTCGGGTCGGTGTTCGAACAAATTGATAAAGCGAACTCTCTTGCAAGTTCGTATACAAGTCATGTCCGGAGTGTGAAGTAAGAGTATCGCCCCACTTGGTCACGGGTAAATTAAAGTCGCCAAAAAATACGGTATCTTGTGAGTTACTTACATCTGCAATTTGTTCATAAATTTCTCGGTCAGTTTGCACTGATTGAGCTGGAGGTCTGTATATTAATGTAAGTATTATTTTTGTATCTTTATTATACCTTTATTACCTTGAATATTACCTTGAATAGTCTAGTGGATATTTTTTTCTAAGCTTGATGGAGGTCTAGCTAAAAAATCAAGAAATAAAGGAATAAATGTATTAATAGACCAAAAAAAAAAAAAAGAATAAGAAACGGTTCGTCTCCCCTTAATCTGCGTAACGTTGATTTGGTTAAAATAAAAAGGAAAAACAGAAATGAAGTGTGATGCTTCAGTATAATGGCGGATTTATTTCTTAATTATTCTTACTAATGCTAAACGATTTCATACAGCTAAGGAAAGAACTCTAGAAATCAATGGAGTAAAATCTATCTCAATCATTCCCTTAGCTCACACAGACCCTGTCTAACTTAATGAAATAATCTAATAATATCCAGAATATGTAGAAGATCTTACAATTACGCGTGAGTTACACGAATATATGTTTAGGCCTCAGTCAGGAGTCGAACCGCAGTCAATCTGAATGACATCTCACGCCAAAATGAATTGTCATAATACGTCAAGGTCTACCGAAAGGGTTAATTAAGATTATAGATATGATCATAGTTCAAGTGTGTTATATTAAGGGCCTAGCAGCTGGTTCTTTGGTCTATATTAAGGGCCTAGCAGCTGGTTCTTTGGTCTATATTAAGGGCCTAGCAGCTGGTTCTTTGGTCTATATTAAGGGCCTAGCAGCTGGTTCTTTGGTCTATATTAAGGGCCTAGCAGCTGGTTCTTTGGTCTATATTAAGGGCCTAGCAGCTGGTTCTTTGGTCTATATTAAGGGCCTAGCAGCTGGTTCTTTGGTCTATATTAAGGGCCTAGCAGCTGGTTCTTTGGTCTATATTAAGGGCCTAGCAGCTGGTTCTTTGGTCTATATTAAGGGCCTAGCAGCTGGTTCTTTGGTCTATATTAAGGGCCTAGCAGCTGGTTCTTTGGTCTATATTAAGGGCCTAGCAGCTGGTTCTTTGGTCTATATTAAGGGCCTAGCAGCTGGTTCTTTGGTCTATATTAAGGGCCTAGCAGCTGGTTCTTTGGTCTATATTAAGGGCCTAGCAGCTGGTTCTTTGGTCTATATTAAGGGCCTAGCAGCTGGTTCTTTGGTCTATATTAAGGGCCTAGCAGCTGGTTCTTTGGTCTATATTAAGGGCCTAGCAGCTGGTTCTTTGGTCTATATTAAGGGCCTAGCAGCTGGTTCTTTGGTCTATATTAAGGGCCTAGCAGCTGGTTCTTTGGTCTATATTAAGGGCCTAGCAGCTGGTTCTTTGGTCTATATTAAGGGCCTAGCAGCTGGTTCTTTGGTCTATATTAAGGGCCTAGCAGCTGGTTCTTTGGTCTATATTAAGGGCCTAGCAGCTGGTTCTTTGGTCTATATTAAGGGCCTAGCAGCTGGTTCTTTGGTCTATATTAAGGGCCTAGCAGCTGGTTCTTTGGTCTATATTAAGGGCCTAGCAGCTGGTTCTTTGGTCTATATTAAGGGCCTAGCAGCTGGTTCTTTGGTCTATATTAAGGGCCTAGCAGCTGGTTCTTTGGTCTATATTAAGGGCCTAGCAGCTGGTTCTTTGGTCTATATTAAGGGCCTAGCAGCTGGTTCTTTGGTCTATATTAAGGGCCTAGCAGCTGGTTCTTTGGTCTATATTAAGGGCCTAGCAGCTGGTTCTTTGGTCTATATTAAGGGCCTAGCAGCTGGTTCTTTGGTCTATATTAAGGGCCTAGCAGCTGGTTCTTTGGTCTATATTAAGGGCCTAGCAGCTGGTTCTTTGGTCTATATTAAGGGCCTAGCAGCTGGTTCTTTGGTCTATATTAAGGGCCTAGCAGCTGGTTCTTTGGTCTATATTAAGGGCCTAGCAGCTGGTTCTTTGGTCTATATTAAGGGCCTAGCAGCTGGTTCTTTGGTCTATATTAAGGGCCTAGCAGCTGGTTCTTTGGTCTATATTAAGGGCCTAGCAGCTGGTTCTTTGGTCTATATTAAGGGCCTAGCAGCTGGTTCTTTGGTCTATATTAAGGGCCTAGCAGCTGGTTCTTTGGTCTATATTAAGGGCCTAGCAGCTGGTTCTTTGGTCTATATTAAGGGCCTAGCAGCTGGTTCTTTGGTCTATATTAAGGGCCTAGCAGCTGGTTCTTTGGTCTATATTAAGGGCCTAGCAGCTGGTTCTTTGGTCTATATTAAGGGCCTAGCAGCTGGTTCTTTGGTCTATATTAAGGGCCTAGCAGCTGGTTCTTTGGTCTATATTAAGGGCCTAGCAGCTGGTTCTTTGGTCTATATTAAGGGCCTAGCAGCTGGTTCTTTGGTCTATATTAAGGGCCTAGCAGCTGGTTCTTTGGTCTATATTAAGGGCCTAGCAGCTGGTTCTTTGGTCTATATTAAGGGCCTAGCAGCTGGTTCTTTGGTCTATATTAAGGGCCTAGCAGCTGGTTCTTTGGTCTATATTAAGGGCCTAGCAGCTGGTTCTTTGGTCTATATTAAGGGCCTAGCAGCTGGTTCTTTGGTCTATATTAAGGGCCTAGCAGCTGGTTCTTTGGTCTATATTAAGGGCCTAGCAGCTGGTTCTTTGGTCTATATTAAGGGCCTAGCAGCTGGTTCTTTGGTCTATATTAAGGGCCTAGCAGCTGGTTCTTTGGTCTATATTAAGGGCCTAGCAGCTGGTTCTTTGGTCTATATTAAGGGCCTAGCAGCTGGTTCTTTGGTCTATATTAAGGGCCTAGCAGCTGGTTCTTTGGTCTATATTAAGGGCCTAGCAGCTGGTTCTTTGGTCTATATTAAGGGCCTAGCAGCTGGTTCTTTGGTCTATATTAAGGGCCTAGCAGCTGGTTCTTTGGTCTATATTAAGGGCCTAGCAGCTGGTTCTTTGGTCTATATTAAGGGCCTAGCAGCTGGTTCTTTGGTCTATATTAAGGGCCTAGCAGCTGGTTCTTTGGTCTATATTAAGGGCCTAGCAGCTGGTTCTTTGGTCTATGTTCATTAATGTATTAATGAATTTTTTAGTTTCCTCATTAGACTTACATCAAGCTTAGAAAAACACCCCCTAGACCTCCCTTCAAGATGAATTTGTAAATTTTTCGGTAGAACGATGTCCCGGCCGAAAGCCGGTTCCTCTTAAATTACAGGCTCGCTATCGCTCGCCAGGAAAAGGTCGACACCTAAATGGCACGAAAGGTCTTAACATTATCAACGAAATGGGGCGAAAGGTGTTAAAATCGCCGAACTTTTTTTTTGTTTTCTATGTGATTGAAGGAGGCAAAAGGCAGAACTGCCTATAGCGAGTGCCTCCCCCATAGTTGAAAGAGTGACAGGGCCAAAATCAAGGGACGTTCGAGCCAAAATACCTGGACACACTGACTTTGAAGCAATTTAAGTCATAGGAAGAGGGAAGGACTGATTCTGAGAGAGAGTTCCAGAGCTCAGCTGTTGAGTAGAAGAAAGTTTGAGAGTAACGTTTCACTCTTGGGTTGGAGAGTTGCACAGAGTAGGGGTGGGATTGAGTTGCAAGACGGGTACCACGTGCCCTACGTAAAGGAGATGGTATACACTGGGAAAGCTCTGAGGAACACTGATTATTATAGTAGCGATAGAATAGCGAGAGAGATGCAACATTGCGGCGGAGAGAGAGAGATTGCAGAGAGTTGGTGAGTGTACGGGAGTTAATGATGCGAAAGGACTTCCTTTCAACTTTGTCTAGGAGAGCGGTGTGAGAGGAACCTCCCCACACATGTGAACAATACTCAATATAAGGATGCACTATGCCCCTGTACAGAGCAAGAAGCTGTACAGGGGAAAAGAACCCCCTAAGGCAGTTGAGCACACCCAGCTTCTGGGAGGCTGCCTTAGCAAGACTGGTAATATGGTCCTTCCAACTGAGAGCAGAAGAAAAGGAGACACCAAGAATATTGAGAGAAGATGAAGGATTGATTTTTGTATTGTTGAAGAATAAGGGATAGTCTGCTGGGAGTTCCTTACGGGTAGATAGATGGAGAAATTGGGTTTTGGAAACATTAAAGGTAACAAGGTTTTCTCTGCCAGAATTGGAGATAGTATTTAGATCATAATTTAAGAGTTCTATGGCTTCATTACGTTTGTCGTTGAGGGATTGCTGGCTGGGGCATTCTGAAAAAATAATGGAGTAGTGTAAGGTTGAGTCGTCTGCGTATGAATGGATGGGAATTGAGGTACAGTTGAGGAGATCATTTATAAAAATTAGAAAAAGAATAGGAGATAGGACAGAGCCCTGAGGAACACCGGAGTTTATAGGATGAGGAAGTGAACAATGGCCGTCCACAACCGCGGCTATGGAACGGCCGGAAAGGAAATTAGAGACAAAGGCACAGATGGAGGGATAGAAACCGAGGGAGGGTAGTTTAGAAATTAAAGATTTGTGCCAGACTCTATTGAAGGCTTTTGATATGTCTAGTGCAATAGAAAAAGTCTCACCGAAGTCCCGAAAGGAGGATGACCAAGAGTTAGTAAGATATGAAAGAAGATCACCAGTAGAGCGACCCTTAAGGAAGCCATACTGGCGATCTGAGAGCAGATTATAAAAAGAGAAATGCTTAAGAAATTTGGAAGCAAGAATAGTTTTAAAAACTTTAGAAAGACAAGAGATGAGAGCAATTGGACGATAGTTGGAGGGTTGAGAGCGGTCACCCTTCTTTGGGACAGGTTGAATGTGAGCAAACTTCCAGCATGAAGGGAAGACGTTAGAGGATAGACAGAGACGAAAGAGTTTGCCTAGGCAGGGAGTCAGCACAGAAGCACAGTTTTTGAGAACAACAGGATGAACACCATCCGGACCGTACGCCTTATTAGTATTAATCCCAGAGAGGGTAGAAAGTACATCTTTAGAAGAGATAAGGATATTAGGCATAAGTAAGAGAGAGGAGGGTGGAGAGGGAGGAATAGCACCGGAATCATCCAAGGTGGAGTTTCTAGCAAAAGTTTGAGCGAAGAGTTTAGCTTTGTCAGAGGAAGAAGTGATGGTTGTGCCATCAGAATGGGAAATGGGAGGGAAAGGGGAGGGAAAGACGAGGAATAGAAATTGTTGGAGAGGTTTTTGGCTAGATGCCAGAAAGCTTGGGAAGAGCTAGAGTTGGATAGTTCAGTGCATTTATTATTGATGAAAGAGTGTTTGGCAAGTCGAAGAACAGATTTGGCTTGATTCCGGGCAGAAACATAGGAAGAATGAGAGTCTTGAGTTTTAAGGCGTCGGTACCGTTTGAATGCTTCCTCCTTATTGCGGACAGCAGTAGAACAGGCGTGAGTAAACCAAGATTTTTTAGCATTAGTCTGAGAGAAAGAGAATCGAATGTATGCTTCCATGCCTGATAGGATTACCTCGGTAATGCGTTCAGCACTCTCCGAGGGTCCCCGGCCACGGAAGCACAAATCATTCCATGGGAAATCAAAGAAGTACTGCCGGAGAGCCTCCCAGTCGGCAGCGCCAAAGTGCCACAAGCGCCGCTGGCTAGGAGGATCGGGTGGCCGTACTGGAGAGATAGGGCAGTTGACAGAGATAAGTTTATGGTCGGAGGAGCCCAAAGGAGAGAAAAGATTGACAGTATAAGAAGAAGGGTTAGCGGTTAGAAACAAGTCAAGAATGTTGGGCCGATCTCCGATGCGATCCGGGATACGGGTGGGTTGCTGAACTAACTGCTCTAGGTCATTTATGATAGAAAAGACGTAGGCTTGTTCACCAGGTGGATCAGTAGTGTGAGAGGAGAGCCATTGGCGGTGGTGAACGTTGACATCTCCTAAGATGGAGATTTCTGAGAAAGGAGAAATGGATAGAATGTGTTCCACTGTAGAGTTTAGATAGTCAAAGAATTTGGAAAAAGTTGGTAGAGTTAGGGGAAAGATAGACATCACAGAAATATTTAGTAAGAGAATGACAGGAAAGTTTGAGCCATAAAGTAGAGAATGGGCCGAACGTCTACAAATCTCAAAACTAATGGTGCTAAACATGAGGAAGAAGGGGGAGCATAAAAACGCCCGATCTGCCCATAATGTTATTAGTGATCCGTGATGTATCTGTCAAACACTATAGTCATTCAGTATTATTCATGCTTCCACGTTCACGATCATTACATCACACGTAGTATCGCTACTGACATATTCCAAACCCCAAGTAGTGTCATAATTTGGGTACACTGACAATATTGAACACTTAATTGTAACAACAATGTTATACATAATTAGTGTTTTAGTCATTTATGTGTTGAAGGTAAAGGAAGGATTGTTTTGATTTGTTTTGTTTCATTTGTTTCATATTTGTTTTAGTTTCCTCCCTAGCCCTTCATCAAACTTTAAAAAAGTCCCCAAGATATACAGTATATGTACATTTTTCCGTAAAAAAAAAAAATGTCCCGGCCGAAAGCCGGACCCTCGCTACCGCTCGCCAGGATGATAATAAAAGTCTAAATATTGACAAAGAAATGGGGCTAAAAGTCTTAAATTCGCCAAACTAATGGGCCGATCGTCTTAAAATCTGAACACTAATGGGGCTAAACATGAGAGAGAAGGGGAGGGGAACAACAATTCAAGCATCCCCCTTAACACATAAACGATTGAAACTCGGAAGTACTGTATTATGTGTAGCCTATCATGTTTGTTACAGTTCAACAGACCAGTTTGACAGTAAATGGCATTGTCAGTCACAATATTTTCAGTGTCCCAAAACTACTAATTTGAAGTATTATTCATTATCGGTCTTAAGGGGGGTGACCTGCTTTTTTTTATTTCTCTCCTTTCTCTCTTTCCCTTGCTTATATCCATTCGGCCCCATTCAGCCAACTATTTAAAGACGTTTATCCCCATCTAGGTGTCGATTTCTTCCTGGCGAGCGAAAGCGAGCCAGCATTATATGAAGAAATCCGGCTTCGCCGGAGAAATTTTTCTATCGAAAAATGTACAAATTTAGCCTGCTGTCAAAAACATTTAAAAGATATGCTGGCTCGCTACCGCTCACCAGTAAAACAATTACACCTGGATGGGGATAAACGTCTTAAAACAGAAGGCTGAATGGGGCCAAATGGATACAAGCCAGAGAAAGAGAAAATGAGAGAACAAAAAGCAGGTCAACCCCCTTAACACCAATAACCCCCAAGTGAAATTAATGAACACATATGATACTCCAGGGATTCAAACCCAGGACACCACATGCAGAACTGTCACGCTCTAACCATTATACTACCGAGACATTTGAAGGTTAAGTACAGTCGCGCTGATAAGTGATGCCTCGGCACCAATTATGTTTTGAGCAATAATTGGTAACGGCAATATCTAAGCTTAATTTCGTCATATCGAATGAAATATACACACATGTTCCTACACTTACCCACCCTATTCAACATCCAACAGACATTAATACAGCACAGAGCAAGCCAAACGTAATGACAGCTGGGACATGACTTATTAGCGCGACTGTACATGACTACGATTAATATCCATTTATCTAATACTGGATATTAATCTAATCATGTACTCAAATCCAACTGCGCTATTATGCGAGAAAGGGAAGAACCAAAAATGAGGCACATATCTCAAAGAATCCGACCTCGCAAATTAATTGTGAAATGAATGAAAGAGTATAATATTCCGGGGATTCAAATCCAGGACACCACATGCAGAACTTACCCGCTCTAAACATTATACCACCAAGTCAGTTAAAGGTAATGACATTATTGTAATTAATGCATTAGTAGAACTAATACAGGTATGTAGAACGCCCATATTTTTTCTGAACATATACTTCTTTTAATATTTTTTGTTAAAGGATTTTTACCCTCAGCCGGGATTCGAACTACGGACATTCATGAAGAGAACCCATGGTTTAATCAAATAATGAGTAATGCCCTCAATACCTTCTTTGCATCAGTTTTTACAACAGAAGACCTTAGTGATATCCCTACAGCATCGCCGGTTCAGATTAATAATTCTGATGTTCTAAGCAATATTACCATTACATAGAGAGAAGTATTGAAATGTTTAGATAAACTCAAGGTAAATATATCGCCTGGACCTGATGCAATCTCACCTAGAGTTCTAAAGGAAGCTAAGGATGAACTCTCCAAACCATTGCTATTCAATAAATCCTTGCAGTCTGGGACTATGCCTGATCAGTGGAAGCTCGCCAACGTAACACCGATATTAAAAAAAGGCAGCAAATCCTTACCCAGTAACTATCGTCCAATTAAACTTAACCTCGGTTGTATGTAAAATGCTAGAAACACTCATAAGATACAGTCTCGTAAGTCACTTAGAGAAAAATAACATATTTTAAGATACTCAACACGGCTTTCGTAACAAATACTCATGCTTAACAACCCTCTTAGACTTCTTCCATGATATCCTCAACCTCTATGATGAGAGTAAAGCTGTAGATATTGTATACTTTGATTTTCAAAAGGCCTTTGACAAAGTTCCCCACAAACGTTTACTGCTAAAACTAAAAGTGCATGGAATACAAGACAGTGTGTTGAAATGGATAGAAAATTGGCTCCGCGACAGATAGCAACAAGTAGTCATAAATGGTAAGGCATTTAAATTAACCAATGTAAGTAGCGGGGTACCCCAGGGATCGGTACTAGGGTCAATTCTCTTCCTAGTTTACATCAATGACATAGATGAGGGTCTCACCTGTACAATCTCAAAATTTGCTGACGATACAAAAATTGCAAATAGCGTACTCTCAAAAGAACAAGTTGACGATATGCAAAACAATCTAGATAAGTTGTCATGTTGGGCCCAAATTTGGTAAATGAGTTTCAATGCGGATAAATGTAAAGTACTACATATCGAAAACCGAAATGAGAAAGCAAACTATTCGATGAATGGCACCCAGCTTAAGAGTGTAGACAGAGAAACAGATTTGGGAGTAACAATATTGAGTAACCTAATACCCAGTCAACAATGTACAGAAGTTGTTAAGAAGACAAACAAAATAGTTTGTTTTATAGGCAGGTCATTTGAGCATAAATCCAAAGAAGTCCGCACTCTTCTGGAATAATGCGTTCAATCCTGGTGCCCTTACTACCAAAAAGATATAAACAAGCTAGAACGAGTTCAATGTAGTTACCAAAATTATACCTAGCCTAAAGAACAAACCGTACGAGGAGCAGCGTCTTAGAGAATTAAATATATTTCCTTTAACCCAGCGCAGATTAAGAGGTGACTTAATTCAAGTATTCAAAATCATCAAAGGTATCGACAATATTAACTGTAGTAAATACTTCACTATCGACCAATCTAATTACATGCAGGGAAACGGCTGCAAAATTATTGGTAAATCTTTTAACTCACATGAATCTAAGAATTACTTCTTCAATCGAGTTGTCAACTTGTGGAATGGGCTTCCCCGAGACGTTATAGACTGCAGCACCGTTGATTCTTTTAGATGTCGCTTTGACAAATATCTTGACTCAAACCCACGAATGACTGCGTTTGTAAATGAATAACTTTATTTTATCCCCCCCCCTCAGATTCAACAAGGATTATTGTGTATATAAATTACTAAGATATTACTCTCTTTTTCCCAGATATACGAAAGATTACCTATAACTGTGTTATGTTGCTAACCCATCTGTCCCCTATTAACATCCTAGTCCTGCAACGGACATTAGTTCCAGGGCAGTAGTTCCCTTTCCAATGTTCCCTTACCCACTCTAAACCAATGTGATTTGGGGGACAAGCAGCCTAGAGGAGTTGCAAGACCTATTGTTGCTTAATTTCCTTTGTACTTTGTATCTCCCGGAGAGGTTCCGGTCTCAGCAGGCAGACACGCAGTGGAACCATACCACAATACCTACCCACCTTATATCCAGGCATGACCCTCTACCTCTCCTTGTTTCTGAATCATATCCTCTCTTTGTAAGCCTTTCCTCTTCCATTCGTTCAACATGTCCATACCAACACAGCACCCTTCTATCCACTCTGGCCGATAAGGGTTCCTGCTGTCCCACTCTCCTACGTACCTCTTCATTCCTCAATCTGTCTCTATGCGTCACTCCACACATACTCCTCAACCAGCTCATCTCCATCACATCCAACTTTCTTCTCTCTTGTGCCTTCGAAGCCCATGTCTCAGCTGTCATACATCGCTGTTGGTACAACTATACCTTGATAAATTGCACTTTTAGCTCTCATTCAGAGATTTCTCACCTTCCACATACTTCCCATTGCTCCGGAAACTTTTCTTCCTCCACATACTCTCTGTCTTATCTCCATTTCCACACCTGCATCCCTGTTTATCACTCCTCCTAGATATTTAAAACACTCCACTTGTTCGAGTATTTTCCCATCTAGTCATACATTTAGATTTACCCTACGAGCATATCTATTATACACCATCACTTTATTATTATTGACATTCACCCTCAGCTTCCTCCTCCCACATAACACACCAAACTGTTTTACTACTTGCAGCAGCTTCTCCTCATAATCTGCCACCAATGCTGTGTCATCAGCAAACAGCAAACAACTATCCCATCCTTATAGATTAATGGGTGGTAATAAACCCATATTATAACAAGAATAGAAAGGTTAACGCTATCTCTATCCCCAATAATAATAATAATAATAATAATAATATACCCTTTTCATACCTTTTATACACCCTTAATTATTTCAAGGCATATTGACGGTAACAAACCCATCCAAAACAAGGATAGAAAGGTTAACGCTATCACTATCCCCAAAGATCATGTTATAACCTTGTCATACTCATACTCTTATTATACTTGTTATACTTGTTATACTGTTGGTAGTGTGGAGGGGGGGGGGGGGGACAGTCACCTCTCTGGAAGGTTTTCGCAGAATATAAACACTTCTGCGAACACTACCAATCCTGTGGTCAGAGAGACCAGCCAAACTTTTCTCTGGACGCCAGTTTGGGGCCCTAAACATCTAACAACGAGCTGATACTTTATGTTTTATTATGTAGAATATTGACCCTAATACCTTACTTAATATCCTACACTAGTATTACCGAATATTTATTATAGATATAGACATAGTATGGCCGTAATAGGAGGTTAGTGACATCAGTGGCACTAAAATGGCGGAAGTTGGCTGACCTCTGGTACTATATTTGTAACGAACACTGACCACCTTTGTTCTAAGTTAGGGGGGAGGGCGGACAGTGTTACACGTAGGTTGTTGTTGTTGTTGGAGTTTTTTTTGTTGATGTTGAAATTGTTGCATATAGTTTTGCTATTGGTCTTACCTCCGCCAACGAAATTGGACGGTGGTTATGATTTCGCCTCCGTTTGTTTGTGTGTAAACAAGATATCTCACGCAGTTATGCACCGATTTCCACGAAATTTGGGGGGCAGATAGGATTTGCGCCAGGGAAAAAGTGATTCAATATAGGAGGCGATCCGGATCAACTATCCTGTCATTCTCATACTAAATATTTCTGTGCTGTCTATCTTTCACCTAACTCTACCAACTTTCCCAAATTCTTCGACTATCTAAACTCTAAAGTGGAACACATTCTATCTATCTCTCCCTTCTCTGATATCTCCATCTTAGGAGATTTCAACGTTCACCACCGCCAATGGCTCTTCTCTTACTCTACTGACAAACCTGGTGAACAAGCCTACGTCTTTTCTATCATAAATTACCTAGAGCAGCTGGTCCAGCAACCCACCGGTATCCCAGATCGCTTTGGAGATCGGCCCAACATTCTTTACTTATTTCTGACTTCTAACCCTTCTTCTTGTACTGTCAATCTTTTCTCTCCTTTGGGCTCTTCCGACCATAAACTTATCTCCGTCACCTGTCCTATCTCTTCAGTATGGCCATCCGATCCTCCCAGCCGACGGCGCTTGTGGCACTTTGGCGCTGCCGACTGGGAGGCTCTCCGGCCGTACTTCTTTGATTTCCCATGGAATGACTTATGCTTCCGTGGCCGAGGACCCTCGGAGAGTGCTGAACGCATTACCGAGGTAATCCTATCGGTTATGGAAGCGTACATTCAATTTTCTTTCTCTCGGTCTAATGCAAAAAAATCTTGGTTTACTCACGCTTGTTCTACTGCTGTCCACAACAAGGAGGAAACATTCAAACGGTACCACCGACGCCTTAAAACTCAAGAATCTCATTCTTCCTATGTTTCTCCCCGGAATCAAGCCAAATCTGTTCTTCGACTTGCCAAGCACTCTTTCATCAATAATAAATGCACTGAACTATCTAACTCTTGCTCTTCCCAAGCTTTCTGGCATCTAGCTAAAAACCTCTCCAACAACTTTTCTTCCTCGTCTTTCCCTCCCCTTTTCCACTCTGATGGCACAACCATAACTTCTTCCTCTGACAAAGCTGAACTCTTTGCTCAAACTTTTGCCAGAAACTCTACCTTGGATGATTCCGGTGCTATTCCTCCTTCTCCACCCCCCTCTCTCCTACTTATGCCTAATATCCTAATCTCTTCTAAAGATATACTTTCTACCCTCTCTGGGCTAAATACTAAGAAGGCGTACGGTCCGGACGGTGTCCCTCCTGTTGTACTTAAAAACTGTGCTTCCATGCTTGGATCTTGGATTGCTAGAAACCTTGGATCTTCTGATCACTGTCTGATACAGGCCACCTGTCTATCACCTACCACACCTTCCCACTCTGAACCTGTTTTGGTGACTAAATGGCATTACGATAGGGCAGACTGGGAGGGTCTTCAAGGTTTCTTTATTGATATTCCCTGGACCTCTTTCTTTTCTAATGATGCACACTCCACCTTGAGCCACATACAAGATTTTGTAAAAATTGGAATGGAAACTTTTATTCCTCATCAAAAGTACATTAAAAGATCTAATTCACCTAAATGGTTTGACCATAATTGTGCTAGAGTAACTGAACAAAAAGCAATAGCCTACAATGCATACACAAGATCAAAAACACATGAAGCCTTTAATTACTTTAGAAACATCAGAAATCATGCCAAAACTGTATTAAACCTAACTAAATCAAACTTTCTCCACAAGCAGGCAAATAAACTTCTAAATAATCCAAATGATAACAAAATATTTTGGTCTACTCTTAACTCATTCAAATCCAACTTCACAACTGCTTCATCCACTCCACCATTAAAATCTCCGACTGGCAATCTTGTAAGTGACCCACGAGGTAAAGCTAACCTTCTTGCGGATATTTTCTCCACCAACTCAACCTTAGATGAAATAAATCAAGATGTCCCTGTACTTAATTTTAATTCGCCTGAAATTCCCTCACTTAAGATCCACACCAGACATGTCAAAACTATTTTGCAGAATCTCTCAGTAGATAAGGCTCCTGGTCCAGATGAAATTCCTCCAATAGTACTTAAGAATTGCTCCTTGGTGCTCGCTCCTGTATTGGCAAAATGTTTCCGTCTATGTACTCATACCTCATGCTTCCCAGTACCCTGGAAAGAAGCAAACATCCATCCAGTTCCTAAAAAAGGTGCCTCTTCAGATCCATCAAACTACAGACCAATAGCTATAACTTCCACTCTTGGTAAAGTCTTTGAAATTATATTAAATAATCACATAATTAAGCATCTTGAGAATAATAAATTAATCAGTGATAGGCAATATGGTTTTAGACGATGCCGATCAACTGCAGACATTCTTTGCCTTCTTACGCATCAAATCAACCAAGCTACAGACCAACATGGTGAAACACATACAATAGCACTGGATATATCAAAGGCATTTGATAGAGTCTGGCATCAATCCTTATTGTCGAAGATGTCACACTACGGCCTTGCATCATTAGTTCCACTAATTTCTTCTTATCTTCATAACAGAAAAATACGTGTAATGGTAGATGGCCTTTATTCTCAATTTCACTCAATAAATGCTGGTGTTCCCCAGGGATCAGTTTTGGCCCCAACTCTGTTCCTCATTCATATCAATGATCTCATATCTACCACTCATAATCCAATACATTCCTATGCAGATGACTCAACACTCCACAGTTCCTTCACATTTACCAATTCTTTCACCCAACCCGATCTTATAAATTCAAAAATAAGCACTGCAATTTCTCTGAACCAGGACCTTTCTAGAATTGAAGAATGGGGACAAAAGAATCTAGTTTCCTTTAATGCACAGAAAACCAAGTACATTCAATTTTCTAACCGACAGAATCTCACTGACTCCCATATATTTTTTAATGATGTAAATATTCCCACTTCCCCTAGTATTGACATTCTCGGTGTAACATTAACTACTAACTTGAGCTGGACACATTATGTTAGAAGCATTGCTAAGAATGCCTCTAAAAAACTGGGACTCCTGTACAGAGTTCGAGAATTCTTCACTGACGAGCAGTTGGCCGTAATATATAAAAGTCATGTGCGTTCTCAGATGGATTACTGTTCACCTCTGTGGAGTGGAAGTGGAGTGGTTGCATTGAGGCAGTTGGACAGAATTCAAAATAAAGCTATTAGATTAATCAATAACCCTGCAATCACACAGGACCTTCCTACATTATCCATACGAAGAAACGTTGCATCCCTTGCATTATTCTACAGATATTTTCACAGCAATTGTTCCGAGGAACTTGCTTCAATTGTGCCGCCTCTCCACATCTTTCCCCGTAGAACTAGGGCAGCTGAGAGCGCCCATGAATTTACACTTTCTCCTCCACAATGCAGAACTTCTGCTTATCAAAATTCATTTATCCCTAGAACTACTACTCTTTGGAATTCACTTCCCTCGAATTGCTTTCCACAAACTTACAATCTACAAATGTTTAAATGCAGTTGTTACAAACATTTTATGAATGGAGGATGCCTTTAGGCACATGGACCTTTTTGTTTTATCTGTGTTTTTCCTTCCTCCGTTCATTGTCTCTTAAAAGAAAAAAAAAAAAAAAAAAAATGCTGACCCCCTGCCTAGGCAAAATCTTTCGTCTCTGCCTCTCCTCTAATGTCTTTCCTTCTTGCTGGAAGTTTGCTCTCATTCAACCTGTCCCAAAGAAGGGTGACCGCTCTCAACCCTCCAACTATCGTCCAATTGCTCTTCTGAAACTATTCTTGCTTCCAAATTTCTTAAGCATTTCTCTTCTCATAATCTGCTCTCAGATCGCCAGTATGGCTTCCTTAAGGGTCGCTCTACTGGTGATCTTCTTTCATATCTTACTAACTCTTGGTCATCCAACTTTCGGGACTTTGGTGAGACTTTTTCTGTTGCACTAGACATATCGAAGGCCTTCGATAGAGTCTGGCACAAATCTTTAATTTCCAAACTTCCCTCCTTCGGTTTCTGTCCCTCCCTCTGTGCCTTTGTCTCTAATTTCCTCTCCGGTCGTTCCATAGCTGCGGTTGTGGACGGCCATCGCTCAATTCCTCATCCTGTCAACTCCGGTGTTCCTCAGGGTTCTGTCCTATCTCCTATTCTCTTTCTAATTTTCATAAATTAAATTCTCAATTGTACATCTAGTCCCATCCATTCATATGCAGACGACTCTACTTTACACCACTCAATTAGTTTTCCAGAACGCTCCGGCCAGCAGTCTCTCAAAAGTAAACGTAATGAAGCCATAAAATGCTTATCTTCTGATCTAGCTACTATTTCCAATTGGGGTAGAGAAAACCTTGTTACATTTAATGCTTCCAAAACTCAATTTATCCATCTTACTACCCGTCAAGGAACCTCCAAAGGACTATCCCTTATTCTTCAACAATACAAAAATCAACCCTTCATCTTCCCTCAATGTTCTCGGTGTCTCTTTTTCTTCCGCTTTCACTTGGAAAGACCAAATTACCAGTCTCGCTAAGGCAGCCTCCCAGAAGCTGGGTGTGCTCAACCGCCTCAAGGGGTTCTTTGCCTCTGCGCAGCTACTTGCTCTGACAGGGGCACAGTGCGTCCTTGTATTGAGTATTGTTCACATGTGTGGGGAGGATCCACTCATACCGCACTCCTAGATAAAGTAGAAAGGAAAGCTTTTCGTATCATTAACTCCCGTCCACTCACCAATTCTCTGCAATCTCTCTCTCTTCGCCGCAATGTTGCATCTCTCTCACTATTCTATCGCTACTTTAATAATCAGTATTCCTCGGAGCTTTCCCAGTGTATACCACCTCCTCTACGTAGGGTACGTAGTACCCGCCTTGCAACACAATCCCACCCCTACTATGTGCAACTCTCCAACCCAAGAGTGAAATGCTATTCTGAGACTTTCTTCTATTCAACTGCTGAGCTCTGGAACACTCTCCCAGAATCAGTCTTTCCCTCTTCCTATGACTTAAATTGATTCAAACTCCGTGTGTCCAGGCATTTTAGCTCGAACGTCCCTTGATTTCGGCCCTCTTACTCTTTGAAATCTGGGGGAGGCACTCACTGCAGGCAGTTATGCCTTTTGTCTCCCTCATTCACATAGGAAAAAAAAAAAAAAAATATATACTGAAACCCAAATACAGAATAAAAGTTAGGCCTATGTCATATAATAGCATAAACGGGAGTATGTGCCCTACCGAGTGCTCCTTTGGTTTGTGTTGTTAATGTGGTCTGTATTGTGTTATGTAGAGTGATAACTTGGTTTGTTTTTTCAGTAAGGCAAATTCTGGTCGTATATACAGTATATATATACTGTATTAAGATGCCGACTACCCCTAGGAATAACCGCACAGCAAACTATCTGTTGCAATGTCCGTTTTATCGAGGGGGAAGTGTGGAGAGAATGCACGAGTAACAGGTGTACAAATTATAGTATTTAAGGAGCAAGTGTTACGACCGGGGCTACGAATAAAACAAGGGCACTTAATGATTGGACTAGTAATAGGGCACTATGCAACAATGGTATGCTAGATCCAAACCCTCGAACTTATATGCCGGCGAACAAAAACACCTATACCCTCCAGAGTTAATCTGCGATAACGGGGTATCCTTAACTGGACATAAATGTACTCTACTTCAGGCTAACCCACACTGGTATTGCCTGATAACAAACAAGATGCAAGTTACGTTAAAATGCATAAAAAAGAATCTATGGAAAGATCAATTAAATCACTGCAAGCTTTAATACAATAAAAAGATGCTTCAATATATTTACTCTAAACAACAATAAACTCTTCACTCCTATCTGAAAGAAAGTGAAGTATAGTCCTATAGCATAGACCTGGAAACTTCTGAAGAAAGTCTGATGCTCATAAGATGCTCGTATCTTAAACTATATAAAGGCAGGAGGCAGGACACCACACGTGTAAAGTGAATACACTAAAAGATAGGACATATAATGTTAACTGACACGAGAATACTATAAATGCGTAACGGTAGCAATGCTCGACACTAAAAGAAGTACTTCCTCATCAACGAAACAGTCTGCTATGGTTGTGCAACTCAACAACAACCTAGACTAATAAATGCTGTGAATAATAATGCGTACATATCAAAGAGCTTATATTAAGTACTAATAAGTGTCTACTCGATTAATAATGTCTAGCTGGAATACTCTAGGTAAGGAACTGTGGTTGGGCAAGACAGGCTCGTAGCCTAGCGATGTCCTTAAGACTGCATCCTTTAAGTTACGTTAATTGACTAGGGTGCTCTCTTGATAGATCCAGATCACAAGTATCTGGTTCTACCCTGGCGACCCTCTAAAGACAAGCAAAGAGGAGGCAAAGTGTGGAACTGGAACAGGCCAAAACCCTCAGTCAACACAATGCTGCACTCGCAAAGGACGCAAGCGAAAAGACAACACAGGCTACCACAGGACCGGTCGAAGTCGTGTAGGTATAAGCAAACCATACACACATCGGAGACAACGACTACAGTTACCTTATCCCAGTCTAGCATTAAATAAAAGAGCAGAAACACTAAATCAATAATGGAGACAAACTAAGTTCCCAACCTCTACTAACTAAGAACCCTCAAAACCTATTCTAAGTACATGTAAATATCTCTGAGGACGGCGCATGCAATACAATGGGCCGGCTATGGAAACCGTATGCAGAACCCACGGGGACAAGTAATTGAATAAAGGTGAGAAGCAATGGAAAAGAAGAAGGTCAGAGAGAGAGAGACAGTGGTAAAGGGGGTGATCGGGAGAGAGTATGCAAAGGGATGTTAGAAGCATGCGCGCCAAGCCTGTCCTGAGGAGAACAGCTCCTGGGAACCCTCATGGAGGAGGTTAGTTACACAGGAGCCCGCAAGGGCGCGATGGTCGGCCAATCACGGGCCGAGACGTCACAAGGCAGCAGGCCCCTAGGACGCGCCAGGATCTGCCAGCCAATCAAGGTCACGGGAAAGCCCGCGCGCGAGCGGGAAAACTCCTCTGAGCGAGGGAGGCAGCACATACATACACACCCACATATTACTACCACGCTGCCTCTATCGCTCTTTCTCCTTAACTTTACACAATGCATCTTATATTCTATTAATGATATAAAATACTTCCCGTTGTCACAGACGAAAACAAAGGCCACCACTGGACTGTCTGTGACAATGCGAGCACAAGGAAAGAAAGAACAACATTCTCGGATAACTGTAGCCCATTTCGATGTCCCTGGCGAGCGCTAGTGGCTAACGAGAGGCGATTCTGCCAACGCTGGTAGACGTCATACCCCGCCCAAGATATGGGACGCTCAACATTAGGCGAGCACCATATCTGACAAGGCAGAATGCCGACAAAACCCGCCACACCTAGCCACTCCACCAGAAATGAAATGCAAAGCTCAATCTTAAATAAAACAACATATTGACATAAAGAAAATCTTATAACCCCTCCCAAACACAATAGTATAATTTTAGCCTGCTATGCTCCCTGACCCTGAGCGAGCTTCACAGAGCCCAGCCAACTAAGTGAAAGACAGGTTCAACTTAGGACTTTAGCTATAACATTGGCAACTTACAATTAACTATCAAAAAGAAAAAGTGTTTATGTGTTTTTTTTTATTTAATTTTAATGTTGTTTTTGACGGCTGCTCTACAGGGGCAAGCCTGATTTTTCTCCACTCTCAACACACACTGACTGAACGGCGAGGGTTCTCCTGCAAACATACCCTCCCGTGACAAACAATCAGCCAAAACATTATCAGTGCCCTTAACATGCCACACATCCAACTTGTGTTCCGGCAGCAAAACAACACCTGATACTGATAAACTGCCCAGTTCATCACAAGACTGGCACTTCTCTTCGCTCTCTCCGGCAACGGGGCCTGCCAATAACCTTTCACTAGTTCTACCTTCGTGATGAGCGAGGTAGCCCCGATGCGGTCTATGGTGTCGTCAACTCTAGGTAATGGATAGGCGTCTGTCAGGGATAATGCACCCACACTCTTGCAATCACCATACACACGGATCTTGCCACTCAACTCCGGTTGCAAACTCACTGGCAACGACCACTCACGATATCCCTTATCCCTCAGACCCTTTTTCCACATGTAGTCTAGCTCTGCTTTCACGACAGACTGTTGAGCAGGATTTATACGGTAGGGAACTAACTTGAGCCTTGCACTGTCTCCAGCCTCCATGTCGGATTCTACCCCGTACATCAGGCCTGGAGAATCAACAAACATACGGATTTACTGTCACAGCCTAGTAAACAACTTCTCTTGGCGCTCAGGAACAAGAGGTTGCAACTTATCTCGAAGAACAACATGCCTATTGCCTCCCACAACCCAGCCGAGACCGCAGCTTCTAAACTATAGTCTCCCTCCTTCTCCACCTTCGTCCCTAGGACAGCCAGGTCATGAGAGGGACAATCAGTACCACCTGTGCAGTCACTCCCATAGTTCATAATTGCTAAGGCTTCCCCGCCGATACCGTACATGCGCACCCCCGCATTCCTTATGGCTACATCTGCCTGCGCAGCATCAGCACCTTCAGCGACATGGCCAGATACAGTCGGTCTATGGTAGGGCTGTTGCATCTTACTAGAGCAGCATTGGGAGGCTATGCGACGTCCGGGCGCATCCACTCCACAGCCAACCTCACCAATCTGCTCAATGTCCTCATTCTGACCACCGCCCTTGGCAGTCATGGGTCGACCCTGACCTGACACCCATGCCAAAGCCTCGTCGCCCACCTTGAACCACTGAAACAACGAGGCCAACGGCTGACTAACACTCAAGTGACCTGCCAGCGGAATCTCGTGCACCGCATGAGTTGTGAGGCCTGGGTGCTCGGCACAAACAGTGGGGTATGAACCGAGCAGGGGCTGGAGCGCTGCACACTGCTGCTCAGGCAGGTGCTCTAGCGCTTCCACAGCCACCTGGCTGCTGCACCGAGACATGACAATCCCAACTCTCCTCCACCTGAGCCCCACTGCCCCCCTCTCCTTCTCCACCTTGGCCGCTGCAGACCAACATAGGGACAGTAGGCTGCTCAGGTGGTTGCCTCACAAACTCCTTTAACAGGTTCACATGACATGCCTCCCCGTCCTCGAGGTCAATAGCCCCGTTCCCACAACTCTCCTCCACCTGGGAACTACTCTGTCGCAGAGTGCCATCACGCCCTACCATGTCCCTAGGGGGGACAGATTCTGGGGCCACTCCGGAGCTCATCTTTGGTCCTAATATTACTGAGTCGCCGAGAAGAGCCGCTGGATCAAAACTCACAAAACTTCTCCCAACTTTAGCTTTCTCCTTCCGACCGTTCCTCCGCTGGTCTAGAGACTGAGGAATAGGCTGTGACACCTTAGATGCACGAGATCGGGTGTCAACACACGCCATCTGCTGTAATTGACACCTCTCGACCAACTTCTGCCCCTCCCTACTCACGTCGGCCGCCCTCTCGGCAACGACTAAGGGTGGAACCTCAGAAGTAGGCACCGCAAAGTCGTTGCCGAGAAGAAGGTCGACGCCCTCTACTGGCAGTTTCTCTACGATTCCAACATCTATCTCTCGTGTCACACCATCAACCTCCAGCTCCACTCGAACCAACGGGTATGACCGTGTAGCATTAATACCCTGCACCACAACTACCCGTGCCGCGTTTATAGGTTTGCCTGTAAAGTTTTTCATCAGAGTCTGGGATGCACCTGTATCACGCAACAACTCCAACCCATGCTTGCAACCAGCCCAACTCACGCAGCCACGCCCTCTATGGTCGCAAAAAGCATCGCGGACAGGTTTCGAGCCTTCCAGACACTTCTTCACTGGCTGTGCCCCCGCATCTGACATATCACCCCGAGTAAACGCAGAAGACCTCAGAGACACCCCAATGTTGCTAGCCAAAGACACGACTGCTGTAGGTTGGTTACTAGGGCAGGAACGTGCAAAATGCCCCTTATTATGACACCTAAAACACTCTACTTCACCCTTGGACTTCCCCTGAGGTGGGGAAGGGCCCTGACCTTTCTTAAACGGGACAGTTTTTGGATTGTGATCAAAATTAGTATCATTGCTCTTACTTTCGTTGTTAAATGTTGCATCACTGACTCGGGGGGGTGGAGTGTTGCGCCCCTTGTTAACTGCATCGGTCGGTTGTGCAGACCCGCACCCACGAATCAGCGATACTCTCAGGTCAGCCAACTCAGCTGCCTTTTGTAGAGTTTTAGGTTGTTTCTCTTTGAGGTTCAAAGTCAGGTCGCCGCCTGTGCATTTAAAAAATTGCTCTAGAAGGACTAACTGCTCAATCTCTTCGAACGTCGTCACCTTCTCTGACCTCAGCCAATTTCTCCAAGCATCAGACAGTTCCCGGGCATGTTCTAGAAAAGTGCACTCACGACCCTTCGTAACACCCCGAAACTTTAACTTATATGTCTCTGGTTGTAACTCGTATGCCCGCAGAACAGCTTCCTTCAATACCTCATAATCGATGCAAGACTCCAAGGGCAATGCATCATATGCCTTGAGTCCTTTGCCAACCAACCTAGAGGAAACAAGGGCTGCCCACTTAACCTCGGGCCATTGGTGCTCCCGGCACTTCTTCTCAAAACGCAGGAAAAACTCGGTGACACCCGACTCGTCAAATGCAGGGACTAACTTAAGAAGGTGCGATAAAGACTGATCAAGACCTCGATTCCCAGAACCGAGACTCTGCCCTGTCGACTCCACCCGAGACTTCTCAAGCTCTATGTCTGCACAGTACTTCATAGCCTCAACCTGAAGCTCAGCCTCATGTATGGCCTTTCTCTCCTCAGCCTCAGATTTCTGCTGCTTCTGCTGAATCTTAGCCATCTCAAGCTGGAAGATCATATCTGGAGTTAAACCTTGAGGAGGAGGAGATGCAACAATTGGAGACCCACCCAGTGATCCACCCAGGGGCAAACCACGCTGCCAGTGACTATCGGCCTGCGGGAACGTACCCGGCTCCGGAGCCCGAGGGGGCGCCATGGTAGGAATCGAGTGGAATGGAGGCTGGGCCGAACGTGCCCCAGCTCCCGCTCCACCCGAAGCCCCACGCACCCCACCGAGCACACAGGCCCCCAGATCACTTCTCGTCATGCTGCTAGTGCCAACATGCCCCATGACCGTGGCCAAACACTGAAGACCATACCGATCAATCCCCGACACCCGGTCAACAGTAATAGGCATCTCCAGAAACTTCCTTGCATCGAGCACACAGGCCACCAGGTCACTTCTCGTCATGCTGCTAGTGCCAACACGCCCCATGACCGTGGCCAAACACTGAAGACCATACCGATCAATCCCCGACACCCGGTCAACAGTAATAGGCATCTCCAGAAACTTCCTTGCATCGAGCACACAGGCCACCAGGTCACTTCTCGTCATGCTGCTAGTGCCAACATGCCCCATGACCGTGGCCAAACACTGAAGACCATACCGATCAATCTCCGACACCCGGTCAACAGTAATAGGCATCTCCAGAAACTTCCTTGCATCCTCCTCACTAGTTACTACTCTAATGCCTTCTATCAAACCCAGCTTCTGCACCTCAGAGCCTGCTTCCCATACTGTGTCCTCACTGTGCACTGATCCGTCGTTCGACATAGTGTCCACCGAAAATTCTCAACGTTTATAAAAAAAAAAAGTACCTAAACTCTCATGTAGCACTATTCACTCAAAAAATGCTTGAAGACAACTCAAGTGCTATACTACGTTGCCAAAAAAAAAATCCAACGTGTCCAAATATTCCTCCAAAAACAAATGTCCAAAAATCCTGCAATTATTTCTTAGTTCATTTGGTATGACGACTAAGATAAGATACTAGGCAAGGTCGCCATTTGTTACGACCGGGGCTACGAATAAAACAAGGGCACTTAATGATTGGACTAGTAATAGGGCACTATGAAACAACGGTACGCTAGATCCAAACCCTCAAACTTATATGCCGGCGAACAAAAACACCTATACCCTCCAGAGTTAATCTGCGATAACGGGGTATCCTTAACTGGACATAAATGTACTCTACTTCAGGCTAACCCACACTGGTATTGCCTGATAACAAACAAGATGCAAGTTACATTAAAATGCATGAAAAGGAATCTATGGACAGATGAATTAAATCACTGCAAGATTTAATACAATAAAAAGATGCTTCAATATAGTTACTCTAAACAACAATAAACTCTTCACTCCTATCTGAAAGAAAGTGAAGTATAGTCCTACAGCATAGACCTGGAAACTTCTGAAGAAAGTCTGATGCTCATAAGATGCTCGTATCTTAAACTATATAAAGGCAGGAGGCAGGACACCAAACGTGTAAAGTGAATACACTAAAAGATAGGACATATAATGTTAACTGACACGAGAATACTATAAATGCGCAACGGTAGCAATGCTCGACACTAAAAGAAGTACTTCCTCATCAACGAAACAGTCTGCTATGGTTGTGCAACTCAACAACAACCTAGACTAATAAATGCTGTGAATAATAATGCGTACATATCAAAGAGCTTATATTAAATACTAATAAGTGTCTACTCGATTAATAATGTCTAGCTGGAATACTCTAGGTAAGGAACTGTGGTTGGGCAAGACAGGCTCATAGCCTAGCGATGTCCTTAAGACTGCATCCTTTAAGTTACGTTAATTGACTAGGGTGCTCTCTTGATAGATCCAGATCACAAGCAAGCAAAGAGGCAGCAAAGTGTGGAACTGGAACAGGCCAAAACCCTCAGTCAACACAATGCTGCATTCGCAAAGGACGCAAGCGAAAAGACAACACAGGCTACCACAGGACCGGTCGAAGTCGTGTAGGTATAAGCAAACCGTACACACATCAGAGACAACGATTACAGTTACCTTATCCCAGTCTAGCATTAAATAAAAGAGCAGAAACACTAAATCAATAATGGAGACACACTAAATTCCCAACCTCTACTAACTAAGAACCCTCAAAACCTATTCTAAGTACATGTAAATATCTCTGAGGACGGCGCATGCAATACAATGGGCTGGCTATGGAAACCGTATGCAGAACCCTCGGGGACAAGTAATTGAATAAAGGTGAGAAGCAATGGAAAAGAAGAAGGTCAGAGAGAGAGACAGTGGTAAAGGGGGTGATCGGGAGAGAGTATGCAAAGGGATGTTAGAAGCATGCGCGCCAAGCCTGTCCTGAGGAGAACAGCTCCTGGGAACCCTCATGGAGGAGGTTAGTTACACAGGAGCCCGCAAGGGCGCGATGATCGGCCAATCACGGGCCGAGACGTCACAAGGCAGCAGGCCCCTAGGACGCGCCAGGATCCGCCAGCCAATCAAGGGCGCAGGAAAGCCCGCGCGCGAGCGGGAAAACTCCTCCGAGCGAGGGAGGCAGCACATACATACACACGCACATATTACTACCACGCTGCCTCTATCGCTCTTTCTCCTTAACTTTACACAATGCATCTTATATTCTATTAATGATATAAAATACTTCCCGTTGTCACAGACGAAAACAAAGACCACCACTGGACTGTCTGTGACAATGCGAGCACAAGGAAAGAAAGAACAACATTCTCGGATAACTGTAGCCCATTTCGATGTCCCTGGCGAGCGCTAGTGGCTAACGAGAGGCGATTCTGTCAACGCTGGTAGACGTCACACAAGTATGAGGTGTGTATGCCAAGATGTATTTGCAAGTGATACAATCATTGTAGCACAACATGGATATGGTATAATGAGTATGGATAATCTATTATATTTGAATAAGACACATAGGATACATATACATTCAACACGTACTGTAGAGACGTGAGGATAATTGAATACTCTCAGGTAATATGGAAGGTGTGGGGGAAGTCCCTAGTTTGCAACTAATGTAGATATGGGTGATGAAGAGCTTCTCCCCTATAGCTATACAGAGGCCTGGTAATTTAGTGATTACTCAGACGTGTAACAATGTAGCTATAGTAGAGATATACATTATGGATAGCGTGTATGGGTAATAATAATTAGGCAACTGGAATGAGAGTTTAATTACGTTAAAGGAAACCTGAAAGCCAGGCCTCAACTAAAGCGTCCGACAAATACTAGCTTGAACGGAGAGGGTTCCAAGAAGCTTGAGAGCATTCGAGGTCCTAGAGCCAGAGAGCAGTCTAGGTCTTCCGATTCGGGATTAGCCGTTTTAGTATCGGAAGTTGGGCCAGAGGGCACCAGTATAAGCCTATAAGCATTTAGATCTCAGGGAGGGGATGAGATAATTTAACCCTACCTGGCCTAAGTTGCATGAAAAAGGGCACGCTGGAATGTTGGTCTTAATGACGTCGTAGGCCGTTGTGGTTCTGGTGAGGGGGGTAGGGGGCGAGCAGTGGAAGGGCCCTCCTGATACGGCGAAGGATCCCCCCCTATCGACCAATTGGGCGATGCCTCTGGTGGTGACGTCAGCTCCCTGGGGTTGGTGGAGGTAAATTTCCATTCCTCCAATCCGTGGCCGGCCTGGCCACGTGATGTCACATCAGGGTCCTCTGATAGGCGCCGCCTCTTGGGAGTGGGGGAGGGAGATCGAGGGGATTTGTTATTGTTTGCGGTGGGGGGACCAGGTGATGCTATAGCTGCGTTTTCTATCATGGCTTGTACCTAGTAAGGGGAAACTGGTGTATTTGGGCCTTTGTGAGGGGGGAATGGGTTTCCTGGACTGCATCTCCCTGGGGTTTTGGGGCCGTTGTAGATGGGGACTAGGGTTCCTGGATTGTGTCACTTCTTGGGGTTTAGGTATAACATATATAAATACTGTATATATATATATATATATATATATATATATATATATATATGTGTGTGTGTGTGTGTGTGTGCGTGTGTGATCCCTATAGCCTGAATTGCATCAGTAAAATTAATCAAAATTATTGTATTTGTGCGCTAGTGGTGCCCTAAACAGTTTTGTTGTATCTGTACCTGTCTAGCGGAGCATCATCACACCACTAGGGAAACTCACCACCATGTAAGAGGATTTGGGGGGGAGGGGGGGGGGGGGGGAGATCTGGGAGAGAGAGAGAAATATATATATATATTTCATTGGAGCTGGTGGACAAGTTTTGTTACTTAGGAGATACCATCTCTGCCGGTGGTGGGGCCAAGGCTGCCACTGTCGCCAGAATTAGATGTGGCTGGGGGAAGTTCAGAGAGCTGCTGCCAATTCTGACCATGAAAAGAATGCCTCTCCCCCTGAAGGGAAAGGTGTATGCCTCATGTGTTAGAAGTGCAATGACGTATGCCTCAGAAACATGGGCCGTTAAAGTAGAGGATGTCAACAGAATGGAACGTAATGAGATGAGAATGGTGAGATGGATGTGTGGGGCCAGGCTGCAGGATAGAATAACAAATGATGAGTTGAGGAGACGTTTAGGTATAAAGCGTATTAGCGAGGTGATGCATACAAGTAGACTGGGATGGTATGGACATGTGGAGAGAATGGATGAACAAAATTGGGTGAAAAAATGCAGGTCTGTGATTGTGGAAGGAGCTGCACCAAGGGGTGGACCGAGGAAGACCTAGGATCGGATTATACGTGCCGATCTCAAATCCAAAAACTTGACAAGTGAAGCAGTCCTTAACAGGGTTGCCTCGAATGCCGCCCTTAGGACAAGAGACTAAAACCGCACATATGTGTGGAACACTCAGTCTTAAAGTTTTATGTATGTATGTATGTACAGTATATATACTATATATATATATATATATATATATATATATATGGAGAGAGAGAGAGAGAGAGAAAGTGTTTGTGTGTGCATTGTCTGTTCTTATTTTTAAATTATTTATTATTAACGTGTACTGTACATTTAATTCCGTACAAACTAAAAGTAATGACTGAGTAGTGTTTACACTCTTTCACAAATGTATTGTGGTTTAATTAGCCTGTGATCTAATTCCTGAAAAACATGATTCAAAGTTAGCGAATGTATTTTGTTTCGTATTCACCGGGTTGGAAACGGTAATATATATATTAAAATACAAGAAGAAGTTAACACCACGCCTTCACCACCACACCAAGCAATTTTCTCGCACTTCCCACCACACCTCCGCAACAAAAGGAAACAACAACCGCCCCACCAAGATGTGCCCAAGTAGCTGCAATAGATGTTGCATGTCCTCCAACACCCGAGAAGAACCTGACCATCACCATCAACAATCCTGATGCACACCGGAGAAGGAAAGCTGCTGAGGAAAGGAAGCCAACGAAAAGGCTCCATAGACACCATACCTCCAAGCGCCATTCTTCATCCAAGCTGCATCACCACCGTGACCGTGAGGCCAGGAGGGACTACCCCAAATACCCCAAGAGTCCTCCTCCCCTCCCCCGGGCACCTGTGCCCTTATTAACCCGAGGTGGACTGGCAGGTACAACACAACAAAAGATATGACCACCACAGGCAAAATGAAGATCATTACAGTTGGACAGCTCTTAGTTACCTATCACTGGAAGGTATCTAATAGTTGGAAGATTTTGGCCCCTTTTAATATTGGAGTAAAACCCTGATCACACTGGTGATAAAGCATTACTTCCAATCTTATTTAACATCGTGGCTCATCAAAGGAAATTGTTATTAGACCTTACTGGAGGCTACCTAATATCCGTTCCTCTGCGTCGATCTGGCGTTGTTATTAATAAAGAATGCTGACTTGTCAAGTGCTCTACTAGTAACAAACCACCCCGTCTTATTAACAGTTCACGCACTGGCTGGACTCTGATAACACAAGTGCTCTGTGAGATACCGTTCTGCATAACGGTACTCAACAATAGAGTCCCTCCGATACAGAATCCCCGGCTCTGGTTCTGGCGTACAATATCGGAAAAGGCCAAAATTTCCTCATCAACCCAGTCACTGAAAGACTCTCATAATGGTCAGAACAGTTAAGAGAAGTTGCATCACAAACAACCCTCATACGTTAGTTCGATAATGTGTTGCAGATGCACTGACATATTGCACACAACATTTAAGGCCCAACACCCAAGAGTACTGGAAGGTCTGTATCAAAACTCTTATAAAGGTCAGAACAGTTAGCGAATCCTCTCCTACGTTAGCTCGATAATACTATACAGATGCACTGGTATATTGTATGTATTATTTAAGACCCAAAACCCAAGAGTTCGAGTCTCCATCTACTGTCACCCGGCCACGTCAGGATCACCACCACTGCCCTGATTCTTACCAGAAGACTACAGAGTGCTACTACATATAATATATAGTGAAATCTCTTTCTAAGTACTAGTGATACACCTTATTGATAAAAGGAATTACTAAATTCGCATAAGAAGTACTAGTGATAACCAATTATTAATAGAAGTACTTAGTGTTGACACAGGAGAGATATATATATATAATAGTGAAATAATAAAAGTAGGCCTACTAGTGACGTGGCTTATATAAAAGAAGGTACTTGAGTGATTTCATAATATTATTTTTATGCAAATTGAAATGCAATTGAAGTACTAGTGATGCCCACCTATTTTAGGGAAGTGCTTAATTTAAATGTCTAAATATTCATACAAAGTGAAATCATATAAGTAGTAGTGATAACCCGTGAAAAAGCAAATACTTAAGAATATACCTGTGTCACGTGATATGAGAAAGTATAAGTGTCCTACCTCGATTGAAGGGAGTACTAAGCTATATTGATTATAATAAGTACAAGTGTCATACCTCGATTGAAGGGAGTACTAAGCTATATTGATTTTAACCAGTACAAGTGTCATACCTCGATTGAAGGGAGTACTAAATTATATTATACAAGCCAAGTCTTAAGAGTGAACGAAGATTGTGGAACCTCGCTCGTGCGTCTTATATATGTTTATATATCATGCTTCATAATACACTTTATAGTTTTTTTCCTATCCTCATCTTATTGAAGAGAAACAGGGTTAGAAATTACAAGAAACACCAAAATGCCGACTTTAAGGGTCCATAACTACAAAACAATGCCCAAAAAGCCTATGTGTATATAACAGTTTTTACTTAGAATTACTTAATCTTTCATCTCTGGAAGTATTTGACAAAACTCGCGGGACACCCTGTATATACGATTATAAGAAAACAGGAGTCTGCAGAGAGCCGCTTGGTCCACACAAGGCAAATCACTTTCAAACTTTTATCTAACTTATGTAAATATGAAGAAATACATATAATTACATATACATACACATATACATACATAATACACACATACATTACACACATACAAATAAATATTACATATATAAGAACAAAAGCAAAATGGGAGTCTATAGAAAGCCGATTGGTCTACACAAGGCAGATCCTTCTCACATCTTATAAGGCCCAATTATAAACCCAACTCACTAATACTATGGGGACTGACCACACCAAAAGGGTCAGATGTCAAACTACAAGCTATTTCAGTCTATAATCTGACGGTTTTACTACATAATTTGATCACACGTATTTGTGATTTAACCTCCATATATATATATATATATATATATATATATATATATATATATATATATATATATACAGTATATACTGTATTTGTTGTACTCACTGGAAATATAAATAATTGACTGCATGCTTTCGTCTGTGGTCCAGGAGATGTTTCAGGTAGTGGGAACGAAGAAGAGGTTTGAGCAAATTCATCTCTGGATAATTATTCGTGGTTTGGTTTGTGTTGTCCTTCTCAGATATGGTTAATAATTTTTACTAACTGGTAACTACATAGGTTATGGGTCAAGACAGATAAATGTAGTCAAACCCTCTTTTCGATATCTGCCTGAAGATGTCAAACCAGGCGAAACCTAGCAGTTCCGAGTTTCATTTTCCTAGCGAGTATAAGAAATCTATTAGTGACGTATATTTGTGATCAATTTGCCTAATATATATATATAATAGAGAGAGAGAGAGAGAGAGAGAGAGAGAGAGATTGTAAACACCAATTGAGCAAGGCAATACCCAGGGGAGGCCTCATAGGCATGTGATAAGGAATTGCTGGAACTCCTGTTTCATTTGTCTGGCTTCCCTAACTGTTTGGTGTAGTAGATTATAGCACGGACACTCGTCCTGACTGTCGGTGGTTCGAGTCCGGCTGGGAGTATATATATACAGTATATACCGGTATATATATATATTAAATAGTACATCAGCTGATGACCTAGGGCATCTTAGCTTCCATAGTAGAAGGGTAAGGAGGAAAAGGACGGTTGGAGACATCTTATTTATATTCAAAATGTTGGCTAACCTCTCGCAGCCATCAGGAATGAACCCAAAATCCCTATTAAAAAAAAAAAAAAAAAAAAAAAAAAAAAAATCAACAGAAATGGGACCAGCAATGTAAAACATTCAATTAAATTATATTAATTCCTTAGAAATTTATATTTAATGATATTATATACAATTAATTCTTAACTACTACAAAATCCTTTTTCCGAAAACCTGCAGCAGATACACAATTACACCAAAAAGAACAACTTGGTGATAATCTTCTTACATATCCCAATCTAAAAATATGAATGACTGATTCGAATGATCTACATTGACTAAATAAGTGCACACAATTTCATATGAATACTCTAAATTAATAAAGAAAACACTTTAACTATTAACCAAGCAACATTATTTGTGCTAAATATCTTACATACCGTAAGGTAAAAATAAAGAATGAAAAGGATCACTCCATATGAAGTGTACATAACCTCAGATCAAATTTATATGAAAATCTTAAATCTACACAGAGACGCTTTAAATCCTAAATTGGATCATATATACTTTAATTAATTTCATTGGGGGTGTGGTGGTGAGATTAATAAAAATAATATTAACAGGAAGACGCTTTAAATACTAAATAAGCAACACTATTTTTATATTATACAAAAATGTATCTCCTCAGTAAAATTAAATATAAAGGTAAACGATTTAAGAAGTACCAAGACCCACACCACGCTCTCAACTCCTTCTGTCCCGCCCATTAAGAAGACAGAAATCTCCTGACACAATATATACTGTCAAATCAACAACAACAATCAGCAACTCCAACACCAAGCTCAAGGAAAAATTGAAGATGTCTCCACATATTAACGTCTTCGAGCAAAACCTAGAAGAGGACGATACTTAAACAACATCAAAGGAGTTCGAGGAAGCCCTCTCACCACCACCAGCTCTCCCCACTACCAAGCCTACGCCAGCCAGACCATCTGAAGAGATTCTCAGGACCACTCCTTCCCCTCCTGTTCTGACCCCACAAGCTGTGAAGAAGAAGAATAGGAAGAAGAACCCCGTAGGAGATACAACACCTAAGTCACACAAGATACAACCAGTAAGTGACTACGAAATGAGGGACCTCATCGAAGACATCAAACAACTTCCATTCGAACTGGTGAAGCAAAAATACCCTTCAGCAGACAGATTTTTTATCAGACCCTAAACTAGTCAAATTCATCGACAGTACAATACCACAAAATTATAGACAAATAAAATAACATCCTTATCCTCAACTTTTAAATAAATAAAAATGTACCCAAACCTAACAAAGCAAGGTGGTATGCCCGCCTACTTTTAATCTTCTACTTTCTTTTATATTTCCTCCTTTTGCCCTCTTCCTCCCCAAACCTCTTCCTTCCCCTCTTAGACCCACCTTGGGTCAAAAAAAAAGAAAAAAGAAAAAAGATCACTAAGCTGCTTCAGGAGTATCTTCCTACACTCCTGAAGGCAAACAACTCCCTTCCATCATCATCCCGCCTCTTCCAGAACCACCTTCACCACCCAGCCTCATTCCTACTCCGGCTATGAGGCCAAGAAGCCACCCGAGAAGGTGTCTGGACCTCCAGAAGCCTCTCTCAAAGACCACCTTACCACCTTCAGTCTCTGACTCTCCACCACCACCTATCACCTCTGCAGGACCAGCCTCGACCTTCACTCCATCACCAGCCACCATTGAACATCCGGTGGCTGCCTCCTCTGCATCCGACTACTCAGAGTCCACCATGGGAGATGTAGACGTAGAGGACATAGGAGACGAAGACATAGACTTGGGGGCCACCGCCAGCGAGCTCCAGGAGACCTTCAGTGAGCTGACCAAAAAGATCAGGGCAGCTGCAGCTGAAGGAAAACCTCTCTCACCAGCCATCAAGCAACAGTTCACCAGGTGTATGCACCAGAGAAACTTTCAACCAAAATGAAAAAATAGCAATGCAGACCGCCTGCAAGCTTTTATCTACTACTTTACTTCCATATCTCCCCCACCTATATCTTCTACTAATACTCTTATATCCTTCACACTTTTCTATCCCTTCATTCATTCATTCATTCATTCATGGCACACTAACTTTTCTCTTCCACTGTATTTCATCTTTCCTACTTTCTCTTCTCCCCACCCACTCTGCGGTGCCTCTCTTCCCCCCCCCCCCCCCCTACCTTAAAAAAACAAAACAAAACAAAAAAACAATGAAGCAACTTGGTGGAGCCCGAGAACTTTCAGTCTTCTACTGTACTTCTCACTTCTCCGCTTGTTCTTCCTCTGTCCAATTGTACTTCTTTCATACTTTACTCCAGCCATTTTATTTAACAATGAAAAAATGAAAGAAAAAAAAACAATGAAGCACCTTGGTTGAACCCGAGAACTTGCAGTTTTCTACTGTGCATCTCACTTCTCAGCTTGTTCTTCTTCTGTCCAATTACTCTTCTTTCCTACTTTACTCCAGCCATCTGGTCTGGATTAACTTCTAAGAGCAGACCAGTTTAGCCCGGCCGCTTTAATACTTCTACTTCCTTTTTTTCTTAGCTTTTTCTTACTCTAAAAAAAAAATATTCCCCATTAAATTAATACCCTCCACAACCTCCACCAATTTTCTTCAACACAATTTTCCCTAGAGTCCAACAATATCAAATATATATATATATACGTATATATATATTTTGTTTTATGTTCATTGTTTACAAGATGGAGTTTGAGGCCAGTGGGTTATGGTAATATTGTTTTGTATGTATTTGGGAGCTAGGTATTTTTTAGCTTATTAAGTGATAGAATGTATTACATTAGATCCATTTTCTTTCCAATAGTATAATACTTATTTTGTATATTTTTAGGATCAGTCAGTATAACCTGAGGATGGCACCTTGTTGATGCCGTACATTCGATTAATAAACATGACGTATGGCGCAGCTCTATCCCTATGCTTCCTCTTGTTATGGAAACTGCGGTGCCCTCGGCCCCCTACTGATGTCTTATATATATATATATACATATCTATACAGTATATGCGATATCGACTGGTTGCATGGAAAGCGCAGTCTACATAGGAACAGTAAGACCAAGGTTATGAAAAACACCTTGGGAAGTGTTTTTATTCAGTACTACGTTTCGGACTCTCTGCGTTCATCATCAGGTCTATAAACAGAAATGAACACAATATTTACAAATATGTAGACAATAATAAAATGAAGGGCAAAATTCCGAGTTCAATAGGATTCACAGACAAAAAAAGGGGAACAGCTACCAAATGAAATACTGTAGTAAAGGAGCAAGTAAAGCAATTTCTAAATGTACTAAACACACAAAAGTCACCGAAGTTGCACAAACTTAAATGGTTTAAAATAGAACGGTCAAGAGGGACAGGACTAATAATTAAACAAAATATAAAAATCTAAGGGAGTTAACTATAATTTCAACCCAAAACATTAATTCAATAAGGCTACCGACTTAAAACTAAAGTAATAGTAACCTCAACACGAGAAAATCTTAAAAGCAAAGAAGGGGGACAGAGGTTTCGTTACCACCTATACGAGGACGTACCACTGCTTGGTGAATGCTTTCCAGAATGAGTAGGTCCGCATCGCTACCGCTACTGTCTAAGACTGAAAATGTATTCTTATTTATAGGGTGGTCATGACTGAAAGCATGGTCCCGAATCGCCGAGTGAACCGGCGTTGACAGTGGAAAACCAGTTCTCACTGATTTACCTAGATGTTCCGAAATCCTGGTTCTCAAATGTCTCTTTGTCTTACCGATATATGAAGCCTTACAGCTATCACACGTGTATTGATAAATGACGGAAGAGGCAAGGTCCCCAGGAATCCTATCTTTATATCTAAAAAAAACTACTTATTGAACAGCTGGATTTAAAAATAACTGATATTAATTTGAGGATAAAATTCACGAAGGAGGGAAGTGAGCCTTTTTCGTAGTGTGAAACTTTTTGAGCCAGTAAAATAATATGATGGGGAAATAAACAATATTTCTAGAGGCAGTACTAACTGAAGCTTTGCTTCCTTCCATGATTTTACCCAGGGCTTTGCCAACATACGTGTCGGTGAACTTTTAGGGGAACCCATTATTGTAGAGGAGGTCGCGAAGGTACTCAACCTCTTTATGAAATTTAAAATAATCAGAACAAATATGATAGGCCCTATAGGTGAGAGTTAGGATCAAATTACGCTTGTAAGCTATGGGAATATACGAGGAAAATTTAGTAGTTAAGCCAGTGAATGTGGGTTTACGGTATAGTGAAGTTTCAAACCCTAAATCTTTTCGAGTGATATTAATATCTAAAAACGAAATAATCCCATTTACTTCGGTTTCCGAGGTGAACTTAATGTTGCGGTGTTTCTCATTCAAATAATTGAAAAACAGGGGAACATGATTACTTGATCGAAAAAGAAGTAACGTATCATCTATATAGCGACGATAAAACACAGGTTTAAAATCTATGGGACAATCATTAAGCCATTGGGATTCATAATGACACTAGAATAAATTAGCAAGAGAGCATCCTAAAGGAGAACCCATTCCTACACCATCATGCTGTTTATAATATATGTTATCAAAAATAAAAATAGTATCTTCCACTGCTAGCTTCATTAATTACCTAAAACAAAACAAAAATCTTTTTGTGCTAAAACCACGAACTTGTTCTACACCATCAAACAACTTATTAATGCAAATGTCAATAGTTTTCGCTAATGGTATGTTCGTAAACAGGGAGGTGATATCAAAGCTTGCCATAAAACAATCTTTAAATTGTAGATCAGTTATTTCTTTAACGAAGTCAAATGAGCTGGGAACTGTGAATTGGTTAGTAGTAATAGGCGAAAGAATTGGGACCAAAAATTTAGATAGATTATAATTGAAAGTCGCAGGTATCAGGTTCGAAACCGAGAGTGATGTAAGGCTTGCCAAAAGTTCATAAAAGTAACTGCCCCTTGCGTCCTATCCTCTGAGCGAACAGTTGTCGTTATTGGCGGTGGTAATGGCGCTGGGTGCACCACTATGTACGGTCGCGCTAATAAGTCATTCCCAGCTGTCATTACGTTTGGCTTGCTCTGTGCTGTATTAATGTCTGTCACATGTTGAATAGGGTGGGTAAGCGTAGGAACACGTTTATATATTTCACTCGATATGAAGAAATGAAGCTTAGATATTGCTGATACCAATTATTGATCAAAACATACTTGGTGCCGAAACATGACTTATTAGCGCGACTGTACACTGAAAGACAAACTATCCGTTATAATTATAGCGCCATTATTAGCCCCTGGTGTCATGTAACCGAGGACGTTGTGAATAGTGCGGTAATAGAGTCGGTTAAGGGGGTCACCTGATTTTTTTCTCTTTCTCTGGCTTGTATCCATTCGGCCCCATTTAGCCAACTGTTTTAAGACGCTTACCCCCATCCAGGTGTCAATATTTTCCTGGTGAGTGGTAGCGAGCCAGCATATATATATATTTTTGTTTTGAGAGCAAGCTAAATTTGTATATTTTCCAATAGAAAAACGTTTCCGGCGAAGCCAGATTTCTCCATACAATGCTGGCTCGCTATCGCTCGCCAGGAAGATATCAACGTGATCCGTTCCCTGTGATGAAACCGTCTGGATGGATGGGAGAATGGATAGAAGAGAAAAGGAGAGAGGAGAAAAAAAGAGTGCGAGAGAGAGAGAGTGAGAGTGAGAGAGAGAGAGAGAGAGAAAGAAAGAGGGGGGGGGGTCAGTGAGTAAACAAAGTGAGTGAGGCATTTTTATTATGCCCTTTCTGTGGAGGAGCGCCGTGCTGTCTACCACACCACATTACTGTACTGTATATCAACCTTATAACACAACACCAGCACCAGTAATACCAACACCATCACATTACCCTCACTCCACCACTATCACAACAGCACCACCACGACCATCATCACAACTCACCCACACCACCACCACAACTCCCCCATACCACCCCCACAACCATCATCACAACACCCTCACTGCCATCATCATCACAATTCCCCCACACCACCACCACCATCACAACTCCCCCACACCACATTATCACCCCACACAACACCCAACACCACAAACCCCCCCCATCACAACACACCCACACCTCCCCACCACCACAAATCCCCCACACCACCACCACCATCCCCACACCACCCATCACACCCCACACACAACATCACAACCCCACCACCATCTCCCCCCCCCCCACCTATCACAACTCCCCCACACCACCATCACAACTCCCCCACACCACCACAACTCCCCAACCCCATCACAACAACCACCAACACCCCCACTCACACGATGTGGACAACGAGGATTTTAGGAGAAGAAATCGACTCAATACAGGACAACCAGGAAGGAGGACCGAAAACAGCGAGGACAGCGACTTAAATGCAAATCCGTCAAGAACCACAAATTTGGATAAAGCTCCATCAACAAGACCCAAATCCAAAACCTTCAAAGTTTTCTATGCAAGTGCTCGTAGCATACGCGATAAATTCTCAGATCTACAGGAACTTGTTTTCACACAAAAAATATGATATAATGGGTATAACAGAATCCTGGCTAAATACGGTAGACAGACTTTTTGGCAGAATATGCACTTTCCGGATATGTGATGTTTGAGAAAATTTGCATCAACAAAAATGGAGGAGGCGTTTTGTACTTCATCAAAGAAAGGACCCTATCTTGATTAGAGGTGGACCGGATATTGATTTCTTGATATTTGCGGATGCGGATGTAGATGCGGATATCAAGTCAGTATTTGCGGATGCGGATGCGGATGCGGATAATTTTAGCCCTCAAGAGTTTTAGCCACAGATAATGGAAATTTTAAGATACTAAAACATTTGAGACAAAAAAAGTCCTACTATCTAGGCATATAATAGTTATATTTATTATTGATTGCTTAATTTTGATAAACATAAATATATTTTGTGACGTCTGCGTTGGCAGAATTGCCTCTCGTTAGCCACTAGCGCTCGCCAGGGACATCGAAATGGGCTACAGTTATCAGAGAAGGTTGTTCTTTCTTTCCTAGTAATCGCATTGTCACAGACAGTCCAGTGGTGGTCTTTGTTTTCGTCTGTGACAACGGGTTATATTTTATATCAACAGTAGTGATAATAGTACCAGCGTGGGAATGAGAAAGACTTTCAGAGCGAGGAGGTAGTGTCTGGCTGTGTCCTGTGGCACCTGCTGTCTGGTGACGTCTCGGCCTGTGATTGGCCGACCATCGCGCCTTTGCGGGCTCCTGTGTAACTTCCCTCCTCCATGAGCTGTCCTCGTCAGGACAGGCTTGGCGCGCGTGTTTCTAACATCCCTTTGCATACTCTCTCCCGATCACCACCTTTATCACTGTTTCTCTCACTCGATTCTCTCTTTCCATACTCTAACCTTTATTAACTGCACAACACTCCCCTTGCATACGGTTTTCATAGCCGGCCCATTGTATTGCATGCGCCGTCCTCAGAGATATTTACATGTACTTAGAATAGGTTTGAGGGTTCTTAGTTAGTATAGGTTAAGAACTTTGTGTGTCTCCATTATTGATTTAGTGTTTCTGCTCTTTTATTTAATGCTAGACTGGGATAAGGTAACTGTAGTCGTTGTCTCCGATGTGTGTACGGTTTGCTTATACCTACACGACTTCGACCGGTCCTGTGGTAGCCTGGGTTGTCTTTTCGGTTGCGTCCTTTGCGAGTGCAGCATTGTGTTGACTGAGGGTTTTGGCCTGTACCAGTTCCACACTTTGCTGCCTCTTTGCTTGTCTTTAGAGGGTCGCCAGGATAGAACCAGATACTTGTGATCTGGATCTATCAAGAGAGCACCCTAGTCAATTAACGTAACTTAAAGGATGCAGTCTTAAGGACATCGCTAGGCTACGAGCCTGTCTTGCTCAACCCCAGTTCCTTACCTAGAGTATCCCAGCTAGACATTATTAATCGAGTAGACACTTGTTAGTATTTAATATAAGCTCTTTGATATGTGCGCATTATTATTCACAGCATTTATTAGTCTAGGTTGTTGCTGAGCCGCACAACCATAGCAGACTGTTTCGTTGATGAGGAAGTACTTCTTTTAATGTCGAGCATTGCTGCCGTTGCGCATTTATAGTATTCTCGTGTCAGTTAACATTATATGTCCTACCTTTTAGTGTATTCAATTTACACGTGTGGTGTCCTGCCTCCTGCCTTTATATAGTTTAAGATACGAGCATCTTATGAGCATCAGACTTTCTTCAGAAGTTTCCAGGTCTATGCTGTAGGACTATACTTCACTTTCTTTCAGATAGGAGTGAAGAGTTTATTGTTGTTTAGAGTAACTGTATTGAAGCATCTTTTTATTGTATTAAATCTTGCAGTGATTTAATTGATCTTTCCATAGATTCCTTTTTATGCATTTTAACGTAACTTGCATCTTGTTTGTTATCAGACTATACCAGTGCAGGTTAGCCTGAAGTAGAGTACATTTATGCCCAGTTAAGGATACCCCACTATCGCAGATTAACCCAGGAGGGTATAGATGTTTTTGTTCGCCGGCATATAAGTTCGAGGGTTTGGATCTAGCGTACCGTTGTTGCATAGTGCCCTATTACTAGTCCAATCATTGAGTGCCCTTGTTTTATTCGTAGTCCCGGTCGTAACAATTTCAATATTAGCCCTATTTACTTCTTAACCCTCTGAGGATCCATGAAAAGGACCATGATGCACTTTTTTTTTTTGTTCTCTGACTATTATTAGACGATTTTTTTCAGATTAGGAAGGGTATATGGAAGTCAGAGGGTTGATTGGGATAGTATTTAGTTCTTTACTCTTTTAATACCCACATATCCTTCCTAAGCAGCATAAAATCGTCTAATGATAGCAAAAATAAACTGCTAAAACGTGTCAGAGCTTCAAGGGGTTAATAGTTAATTAGTTATTCTGTAAAAGTAAATATAATAAGTTTTTATGACTTATTAGTTACGAAAATATCCGCACTATATCCGCATTATTGGATGCGGATGCGGATGCAGATGTACAAAATGATGCGGATATCCGCGGATGCGGATGCGGATATCCGGTCCACCTCTAAATTCTTGATGTCAAAGCCACAAATAGAGAATGTCGACATATCTTATGTACTTTTAAGAAATAATCACCAAACAAAAATAATACTAGCTCTAATATACAGACCCCCAGCCCATCAGTGCAAACTGAAATTATTGAGCAAATTACTGATGTAAGTAACTCGCAGGATACCATCATTTTCGGCGACCTTAATTTACCTGTGACCAAGTGGGGCGATACTCTCACTTCACACTCCGGACATGACCTGTATGCAAACCTACAAGAAAGTTCACTTCATCAATTTGTTCAATCTCCGACCCGTGGAAATAATGTTCTTGACCTTGTACTAGCAACAAATGAAGACTCAGTAAGAAGATTTAAGAGTTGATGATGAATTCAGTAATAGTGACCATCGTATGATCACTTTCAGTTTAAAGTTTAACAGCATTGACCACAATTATACTAGCAATGAGAAAGTCATAAATTTCAAGAGGGCAAACTTTTGAAAACTTAGAGCAATGCTTGATAAAACTAACTGGAGCAGTTTGATTAATAACAATGACACAAACAAACAATGGGAGTTTTTCACCACCAAATACTTAAAAGCGATGCAAGAGTGCACACCAACAAAGAACAGACGATCAGTAAATAATAATAGACCAAATTGGTGGAATAGAGAGTTTGCAGCATGTCTTCTTGGTAAAAAGAATGCCCATGACAGATATATAATCTCTGAAAGCGAATAAGACAAAGCAGTATTCGTAGATCTATGACGCAAAGCCAAAAAACTAATAAATCAAAGCAAAAAGAACCTAGAGTTGCATGTTACAAATCATAGCAAGACAAACCCAAAGGAATTCTATATCTCCATTAGGAAGAAAAAAGTAGTGACCTCAACAATTGGACCATTAGTGGATGAGAATGGAGACTATACCAAAGATGAAGCACAAATGAGTAATGCTCTCAACACCTTCTTTGCATCAGTTTTCACAACAGAAGACTTTAGTGATATTCCTACAGCATCACCAGTACAAATAGTTAATTCAAATGCGCTTAGCACTATTCGTACTACTGAGAGAGAAGTAACGAATTGCTTAGACAAACTCAAGGTAAATATATCACTTGGACCCGATACTATTTCTCCCAAAGTTCTCAAAGAAGCTAAATGTGAGCTCTCCTAACTGCTACGCTGACACTGCTACTCAATAATTCTTTGAGAACTGGGACTGTGCCGGATGAGTGGAAGTTTGTGAACATAACCCCAATTTGAAAAAAAAGCAGCAAAGCCTTGCCTAGTAACTATCACCCAATCAGCTTGAATTCAGTTGTGTGTAAAATATTAGAAACTATCATAAGAGGCAGACTCATAAAGCACTTGGAAGAAAACAACATAATTAAAGATACCCAACACGGTTTTCGCAGCAATCGTTCCTGTTTGACAAACCTTTAAGATTTCTTTCACGATATCCTAAATCTATATGATGAGAGTAAAGCTGTAGATATTATATATACCTCAATTTTCAAAAGGCCTTTGATAAAGCTCCACATTAACGCTTATTGATCAAATGAAAAGTACAGGGCGTACAAAGAGTTGCCTTGAGATGGATAGAAAATTGGCTCAGTGAAAGCAAAGAAAGAGTAGTCATAAATGGGAAAGCATCAACATGGACCAATGTAACTAGCGGAGTACCACAAGGATCAGTACTGGGGCCAGTTCTCTTCCTAATCTACATAAACGACATAGATGAGAGCCTCACCTGCACAATCTCAAAGTTTGCTAATGATTGCAAACAACGCAATCTCAAAAGAACACGTTCAGGATATGCAAGGCAATCTAGATAAGTTGTCTCAATGGGCTAAAATATGGCAAATGTGTTTCAATGAAGACAAATGTAAAGTACTTCACATTGGAAGCCGAAATGAGAAAGCAAACTATTCAATGAATGGCACCCAACTCAAGACTGTAGACAAAGAAACGGATTAAGGAGTAACAATAGCAAGTAACCTCAAATCTAGTCAACAATGCAAGGAGGTTGTTAAGAAAGCAAACAAAAATATTGGTTTCATAGGCAGGTCCTTTGAGCATAAATCCAAAGATGTAATCCTCACTCTTTATAATTCCTTAGTTCGCCCACTCCTGGAATATTGCGTTCAGTCCTGGTGCCCTTACTATCAAAAGGATATAGACAAACTGGAAAACACAGAGTCACTAAAATGATACCCAGTCTAAAAATTAAACCATATGAGGAACGTCTTGAAGAATTACATCTGTTAACCCATAACCAAGTGCAGATTAAGAGGCGACCTCAAGTCTTTACGATTATCAGAGGCATCAACAATATAAACTGTAGTAAATACTTTACGATTGACCGATCAAACTGCACACGGGGAAATGGTTGCAAAATCATTGGTAAATCATTCAACTTGCACAAATCCATGAATTACTTCTTCAATCGAGTCATCAACTTGTGGAATGGACTTCTCCAAGATGTTATAGACTGCAACACCGTTGATTCCTTCAAAGTTCGCCATGACAAGCACCTTGCTCTGAATCCAAGGTTGCCTGCATTTGTAAATGAATAAAATATCTCCTTAATTGTGCTATTTCATTAATATTGTCCCCCCTCCCTGCCATGTTAATCCCCAGGGAGGTATTTCCTTTTCACATCTTGATATCTCTGAAATACTGTTGGTCACAAGAAACAGCAGTATTTTGGAAGGCAAGTAACCTTGAGGGGTCGCAAGAACTGTTGTTGCTTGTGTTTTCTTTTGTACTTCTGTGTACACCACCACCACCATCAACATCCCCTCCTTACACACCACCACTATCTGCTAGCATTATGCGATTTTATACAGGCAAGGAAGGACCTCTAGCAATCACAGGACATGATAGGGGTAGGTTCGGTCCAATTAACCCTTCTGTCACACAAACCTATCCTTCCTGGACTGAATAAAATCATCTAGTGATAGCCAGAATAAAATTATATGATGCGTTATGGTGTACTGAAAGGGTTAACATGCTATACAGTATGACTATTGATCACATAATATAATAATTCCATGCCTCCATAAACACAGTAGTAGTGTATGTGATTAAAATACACACACACACACACACACACACACTATTATAATTGTTTTGACGATACGTTGAGTGTAGTATGGTGTTTGTTGAATGTCTTAAGGTGTAAATTGAGTGTTTATGGTTCAAAATGAGTTTGTTAGGGTGTAAATTTGGTGTTATGATGCAAAGCGAGTGAGTTAAGGTGTACATTTGGTGTTATGGTGCAATGTGAGTGTGTTAAGGTACCAACTGAGTGCTTATGGTGCAAAGTGAGTGTGTTAAGAAGTAAATTGAATGTTATGGTGCAAAGTGAGTGTGTTAAGGTACCAACTGAGTGCTTATGGTGCAAATTGAGTGTGTTATGGTTAAAACTTAGTGCTATATGGTGCAAAGTGAGTGTGTTAAGGTGTAAATTGAGTGCTATGGTGCAAAGTGAGTGTGTTGAGGTGTAAATTGAGTGTTATGGTGTATCCAGAGTGTGTTGTTGTAGGCCTATATCTAAAGTGTGTTGTAGTGCCTTTAGCGTGCGTTATGGTGCATCTAAAGTGTGTTACGGTGCATCTAGAGTGTGTTATGTTGCATCTAGAATGTTATGGTGCATCAAGAGTGTTATGGTACCATTGGATTGTGCTATGGTGCATATAGAGTGTATTATGTTGCAGCTAATAGTTACGGTACCTCTATTCTAGAGTGTGTTTTTTGTGCATCTAATGATTATGGTGTAGGCTACATGGAGTGTGTTATGGTGCATGTAGAGTGTGTTGAGTTGCATCTAGCGTGTGCTATGGTGCATCTAGAGTGTGTTGTGGTGCCTCTGGAATGTGTTATATCTAGAGTATGTTATAGTGCATTTAGAGTGTTATGGTGCATTTACAGTATGTTACGGTGCATCTAGAGTGTGTTATGGTGTATCTAGAGTGCTATGGTACATCCAGAGTATGTTATGGTGCATACGGAGTGTATTATGTTGCCTCTAGATTGTGTTATGGTGCGTAGTAGAATGCTATGGTGCCTCTAGACTCAGTGTGTTACGGTGCAGTGTTACGGTGTGTGTTACGGTACAGTGTGTTTCAAGAAAGCAAACTTCCATAAACTTAGAGCTATGTTTAAAGAAACTGACTGGAGCTTTTTAATTCACAATAACGACATAAATACATCTTGGAAGTTATTCGAAGCCACTTACCTAAAAGCAGTGCAAGACTGCATACCATCGAAAATACGGCGTCCAGGCCATAATAATAAGCCCAAATGGTGGAATAAAGATATTTCAAACTGCCTGCTTGCTAAAAAATTTGCTAATGATAGATTAAAATCCTCACAAAATGACGAAGAACGGGTGAAATTTGTAGAGCTACGACGCAAAGCCAAAAAGTTAATTAAGCAAAGTAAAAAGACCTTAGAGTTACATATTGCGAATCAAAGTAAAACAAACCCGAAAGAATTCTATAGTTATATCAGAAAGAAAAAAGTAGTTACTTCAACTGTTCGACCGTTAGTCGATGAAAATGGAGAATACACCAAAGACGAAGTACAAATGAGTAATGCCCTCAATACCTTCTTTGCATCAGTTTTTACAACAGAAGACCTCAGTGATATCCCTACACCATCGCCGATTCAGATTGATAATTCAGATGTTCTAAGCAATATCACCGTTACAGTATTGAATTGTTTAGATAAACTCAAGGGAAATAAAACGCCTGGACCTGATAAAATCTCGCCTAGAGTTCTAAAGGAAGCTAAGGATGAGCTCTCCAAACCACTGACATTACTATTCAATAAATCCTTGCAGTCTGGAACTATGCCCGATCAGTGGAAGCTAGCCAACGTAACACCGATATTCAAAAAAGGCAGCAAATCCCTACCCAGTAACTATCGTCCAATTAGCTTAACCTCAGTTGTATGTAAAATGCTAGAAACGGTCATACGAGATAGACTCGTAAATCACTTAGAGGAAAATAACATACTTAAAGATACTCAACACGGCTTTCGTAAAAAACGTTCCTGTTTAACAAACCTCTTAGACTTCTTCCACGATATCCTCAACCTCTACGATGAGAGTAAAGCTGTAGATATTATATACCTTGATTTTCAAAAGGCCTTTGACAAAGTTCCCCACAAACGTTTACTGCTAAAACTAAAAGCGCATGGAATACAAGACGGTGTGTTGAAATGGATAGAAAATTGGCTCAGCGACAGAAAGCAAAGAGTAGTCATAAACGGTAAGGCATCTAAATGGACCAATGTAAGTAGCGGGGTACCCCAGGGATCGGTACTAGGATTCTCTTTCTAATTTACATCAACGACATAGATGAGGGTCTCACCTGTACAATCTCAAAATTTGCTGACGATACAAAAATTGCAAATAGCGTACTCTCAAAAGAACAAGTTGACGATATGCAACACAATCTAGATAAATTGTCATGTTGGGCCCAAATTTGGCAAATGAGTTTCAATGCGGATAAATGTAAAGTACTACATATCGGATACCTAAATGAGAAAGCAAACTATTCGATGAATGGCACTCAGCTTAAGAATGTAAACAGAGAAACCGATCTGGGAGTAACAATATCGAGTAACCTAAAACCGAGTCAACAATGTTCAGAAGTTGTTAAGAAGGCAAACAAAATAATTGGCTTTATAGGCAGGTCATTTGAGCATAAATCCGAAGAAGTTATCCTAACCCTTTACAATTCCTTAGTCCGCCCTCTTCTGGAATACTGCGTTCAATCCTGGTGCCCTTATTACCAAAAAGATATAAACAAGCTAGAACGAGTTCAACGTAGAGTTACCAAAATGATACCTAGCCTAAAGAACAAACCATACGAAGAGCGTCTTAGAGGATTAAATCTATTTCCTTTAACCCAGCGCAGATTAAGAGGTGACTTAATTCAAGTGTTCAAAATCATCAAAGGCATCGACAATATGAACTGTAGTAAGTATTTCACTATCGACCAAGCTAATTACACGCGGGGAAACGGTTGCAAAATTATTGGTAAATCTTTTAACTCACACGAATCTAAGAATTTCTTCTTCAATCGAGTTGTCAACTTGTGGAATGGGCTTCCCCGAAACGTTATAGACTGCATCACCGTTGATTCATTTAAACTCCGCCTAGACAAATATCTCGCATCAAACCCGCGACTGACTGCGTTTGTAAATGAATAACTTTATTTTATCCCCCCCTCAGTTACTAACCCATCTGTCCCCTACTAACTTCCTAATCCTGCCACGGACATTAGTTCCAGGGCAGTAATTCGCTTTCCAATGTTCCCTTACCCACTCTAAACCACTGTTTGGACACTTGATCCTCAGTGTTTTGGAGGACAAGCAACCTAGAAGGGTCACTAGATATGTTGTTGCTTGATTTCCTTTGTACTCCTTTGTACTCCTTTGTGCCTGTGGAGTGTGTTATATCATACCGTGTGGGCGTTGGTAATCCTAGCACGGCCGGGAAGCAACGCACCTTTAAACTACGATATCAGGAGAGAGAGAGAGAGAGAGAGAGTAGATAGGAATTTGAGAGAGGGAGAGATAATGAGTGAGAGTGAGGGAGTTAAATGGAAAGAGTAGATAGCAATTTGAGAGAGAGAGAGAGAGAGAGAGAGAGAGAGGGGGGGGGGGGGGGAGGAGAGAAAAGAAGAGAAGAGAGAGAGAGGAGTTGAATGGAATCTCAAGGGCAGTGCAAATTGTAAGCTTTCTTGTAAGTGTGTGCCATGTCCTGAAGTCTGGCTAGAAATCTCGACCACCAACTTCTATAGCTCAAGAAAGACAAGAGTAGCCTAATCGAGCTATCTACCATGTAGGAAGAGCCAACAAGGGAACAATCATGGATATTTACAGCCCATTTGCTCTACCCCTTATTAAGTTACAAGGATTGAATGATCACGATTTTAGCCTAATTATAGTGAATACACTATATTCTGTTTGTTCCAGCTGATGGTAAATTGCTATGTTTCCATCATGATTACTCAGATATTACGAAGATTTTGGAGTGAAATATGTTGTTAGTAACAACATATTTGCTACTTATGATAACTTGGCATTAATAATATGATACAGGAACATAGTAGTTTCATACATTTCCATCAACCCTTAGAAGTACGCATTTGTGTTCTGTTTTCTGTTTATTATTAGAGGATTTTATTCATATCAGGATGGGAATTTGGAAATCAGAGGTTTCATTGAAGTTGTCTTTACCCTTATAATTCCCACAAATCCTACCTAAACTGTATACAATCGTCTAATAATTGCCAAGATGAACTGTCATAAGAACATGGGGGGGGGGGCTGCAGAAAGCCAACTGGGCCACACAAGGCAGATCTCTCTCACACCTAACCTCTCTCGTCCATATGTCTATCTAATTTTGTGTTGAAGCTTTATATCGTTCTTGATCCCACTATGGCGCAAGAACGATAGAGACCTTCAAGATATAGAGCTGTCAGAATGCGAAATAATCTTCAGAGGGTAAGTTGCTAAGGGTTTCAGTTTACCACCAACTGAAATAAGACAGACTATAGTGCTGATGATGGCATTCATAGGGGTAAGGCCTATTCATCAGCAACTCATAGTATAAAGCCTCATAACATAACATAATCTACGTAACAAAACTTGATCCTCATAACTTAACATAATCCTCATTGCAATACATAAACCTTATAACATAATATACACTAATCCTCATAACTGAACATAAATCTCATAACGTAACAGAAACCACATAACAATCCGCATAATTTAAAATAATGATCATTACATTACATAAACCTCATACCATAAAATATAGAAATCCTCGTAACTGAACATTAACATCATAATGTAACCTTTCATAACATACCATAATCCTCGTAACATAACATAACCCTCGTAACATAACATATCCTTATAACATACCATAATCCTCGTAACATAACATAACCCTCGTAACACAACATATCCTTGTAACACCATAATCTTCGTAACATAATATATCCTTGTAACATACCATAATCCTCGTAACATAACATATCCTTGTAACATAACATAATCCTTGTAACATAAACATAATCCTTGTAACATAACATAACCTTATAACTTAACATAACCCTAATTGTCTTACATAAGCCCATAACATAATCCTCGTAACTGAACAGACTTCAAAACATCAAATAAGCCTCATAAGTTAACATAAACCTCATAACTTCAAATAAACCTATACCATATTGCAAGCCTCCAAATTGAACATAACCCCATAACGTAACATAACCCTCGAACTTAATGTAAACCTCATAACGTAGATTTGTCAACATGTGCCTCACACCATAGCCTTCATAACTTAATATAAACCGCATAGCATAACATAAATATCATAACAAATCATAATCTTCGTAAAACCTAAAAATATAAGCCTCATAGTATAAGGTCTCATAACCTAACATAAATTCATAACATTACATATTTGATAAGTCATTAACATAAACATCATAACATAACATCATAACACAAACGTGATAACATAAAGCTGTGGGAGTATGTATGACTGTATACAGTATGTGTATATTGGGGGCGGCATCGGTAGGGTTGGCAGCCCTGGCGCCTCTCCACACCACATGGTTGAGTTCGGCTGTCAGATGGTATTCCTTTCACTTTATTTAAAGCTGTTCCCACCCTAATGCTCTCGGAGAACAGAGAAGTTGACCGTAAGACTGGGCACTCTAATTCCCAGGCCTAGGTATATTTTAAAAGGAGCTACATGAAAGATTGAAGGAGATTTTAGAAAAGATTGAACAGGTGTCGAGATGGCAGCGCGCGCCGGGGTGGTCTGGGAGGGAGGGGGAGGAGGGGGGAGGAGTCTGGCCTTGAACTTGGACTGTATTTTTACTCTCCCTCTCAAGTGGCCAGTTTTCTTCCGCTCCTCTGCATCTGTTCTCCTTCCTATCGTTATTATTCTTCGTCATCTCCCTTTTCCTCACTCCCCAGCCTTCAATGGGATCCAGGTCCAGAGTTATTGTTATAGGCGCGGTAGAGTTTTGTCGAGGCTCCGATCGGCCGTAGCCAATTGAAGGTAAAAAAGCTCTAGAAGGGGCGACAAGGTACCTGTTTTCGTCCATTTCCATCTTTAAAGGGACGAGACGGCACTATTATTGGGTTAGGAGAGTGACAGGAATATAAGGAGAACGTTTAGGATATTTTTATTATTGAGGTTTATGTTATGTGATGGTTTGTTATGAGGTGCATGGTATGTTATGAGTTTCATGTTACGTTATGAAGATAATGTTAAGTTATGAGGTTTATGTTAAGTTATAAGGTATGTTATGAGGTTTGTTATATTAATAGGTTTAAGTTAATTATGAGGCTTATATGGGGGGTCACCTGCTTTTTTTATCTTTCTCTCCCTTTCTTTCATTCTCTGGCTTGTATCCATTCGGCCCCATTCAGTCAACTGTTTTAAGACGTTTATCCCCATCCAGGTGTTGATATCTTCCTGGCGAGCGATAGCGAGCCAGCATTGTATGGAGAATTTTTTCTATCGAAAAATTTAAAAATTTAGTTGCTCTCATAACAAAAACACATATATGCTGGCTCGCTACCGCTCACCAGGAAACTATTGACACCCGGATGGGGGTAAACGTCTTATAATAGTAGGCTGAATGGGGCCGAATGGATACAAGCCAAAGAAAGAGGGACAGAAAGAGAAAACATCGAGGGGGGCTCCCTTAAGTGGAGAGGATTTATGAACTTCCCGAATTGAGAATATGACGAAAGTACGTTAATATATGTGCGACTAATTTGTTTGGGAAACTAATTAACTTACTTATATAGTGATGTAAGTACATTCTATGTGGTGGGTTTGTGTGCTTATATTTTAAAATTTTATTTTGCTAAATTATAATTTCCACAGTGATTTTGATATTATATTGTGTCGTTCCGGATTTGGTTTGTTAATTTTGCTAGTTTTTCATTATAATGAGGTTTTTAAACCCCTTCGGTACTGGCGATATCTGTTTAATTGTATTCTAGCTATATTTATACGATTTTGTGCAGTTTAAGAAGGGTTTGTGGCAGAAAACGGGTAACTGGAATCGTTCTAAGCCATTTCATTGCTAAAGGCCCCTTTTAAACTGAATAAAATCGTCTAATGGTAGCCAGAATAAAGTTAAAAGGACATTACCGGTACTGAAAGGGTTAATGAGGTGTATGCTATGTCATGAGGGTTTTGTCAAGTTTGTTGTGATGTGCATGTTATGATATTCTATATTGTTATTTTAACTTTCTATGCGTTGGCGTCATTTCAATATGCGATGACGCTCATGTGCCTTTTATTCTGGCTGACATTAGGCAATATTTTAAGTTTAGAACATAAGAACATTTTAATATTACGTCTGCTGTTCTATTATTCACGCTTCTAGATATAAATCCGATAACTATATTGGCCTTAATTCGAACACTGATCCATTGATTTCTATGTTCCAGATCACATTTGATGATAACTAAAATATTTGTCATTATCTGAGTTACATAATATCCACATTATCTAATTTATACCCTGCATTTTCTATCGATTTCCCAAATTTTACTACACTGTACTTATCTACGTTGAACTTCATCTGCCATGTTATCTGCCCATTCATGTAGTATATCGAGATCTCTTTGGAGAGCCTGAATATCATGATCAGAATTAATCACTCTACCTATTTTAGTGTCATCTGGAAATTTACTGATTTTGCTAATTATTCCTACATCAAGATCATTAATGTAAATTATGAACAGCAGAGGGCCTAAAACATCCTTGTGGGACTCCACTCTTGACTATACCCTAGTCTGTATACCATTTATGATAACTCTTTATTTCCTAATCATTAGGAAGGATTTGATGGAGCCAAAGGATTAACCTCATATTTTTCCCATGAGTCTTTCCTAATCTGAATAAAATCGTCCATTGACAGCCAGGATTAATGAAACAGGCGTAATGATTATATACCGAGAGAGTTATGTTTGATTTGTTTATTTTGTAATTGTTATCCCTTGCAATCATATGAAGTCAAATTTTGCTTTATTCTAGCTATCTACAGTATAGGCGATTTTGTTAATCCTATGAAACCTGTTAACCCTTTGATTTCTGGAGGTCCTAATTAAGCATCTAAAATCATCCAGTCATGAGAATAGATGGTAACAAAATGGTGGTTTGAATGAAGAGGATGACATCAAACTACTATACTTAGAATATGACCGACCTCTAGGAATGTATAATTAATAGATATCCTCTAACTCAGATAACTCCTACATAAACTAAATAATTTCCAATAGGTCCCATAATATATATACACATAATTGTATATATATATATATATATATATACAGTATATATATATATATATATATATATATATATATATATATATATATATATATATATATATATATATATATATATATATATATAGTTTTTTTTTTTTTTTTTTTTTTTTTTTTTTCTATATTCCAACTTACTTCCTCTCGGGCATAGGCTGAGAGCCTTAACATTCACCGCTTTACAATGAACAGTGAAGCCCGTGAGGTCTTGTTCCAGTCTAGGGAGTGAGACATGTGAAGCACGTTGAGTACAACGAGCACCTGCCATCTTGCCTTCACATGAGGCACGGTGCTCACTCATGGCCCGAAACGACCCCATCTCTGAAGCCACCTCGTTCCCGTGCTTCACTGTCTCACCCCTACACTCGGACTCTCACACTTACACACACACAACGCCACCTGTTGAGCAGATAACTCACCAGGCATTGCACCCCTATAGCATATTTTGAATATGGGAATATTCATACAGTGCTATTTAATCAGGGAACAATGAGGGTATTTTATTGACGTTTCGGTGGGCTTGTGGTAATGCACTGATACTAGGTACAGCACAAATTCCATCCCAATAATATCTTCCCATTGATACATCGGGATTTGAACCCGGGACCTTTGGATTACCAGGCCAGTGGCAAGACCACTCCACCACACCTCCCCTATATATATATATATATATATATATATATATATATATATATATATATATATATATATATAATATATACCCGGTATATATATAATATTTGTTGTTTTGTTTCAGTGACTGAGGGAGGCAAAAGGCAGAACTGCCTGTAGCGAGTGCTTCCCCCAGAGTTGAAAGAGTGACAGGGCCAAAATCAAGGGACGTTCGAGCCAAAATACCTGGACACACAGAGTTTGAAGCAATTTAAGTCATAGGAAGAGGGAAAGACTGATTATGGGAGAGTTCCAGAGCTCAGCTGTTGAATAGAAGAAAGTCTGAAAGTAACATTTCACTCTTGGGTTGGAGAGTTGAACAGAGTAGGGGTGGGATTGTGTTGCAAAACGGGTACCACAAGCCCTATGTAGATTAGGTGGTATACACTGGGAAAGCTCTGAGGAACACTGATTATTATAGTAGCAATAGAATAGCGAGAGAGATGTAACATTGCGGCGGACAGAGAGAGATTGCAGAGAGTTGGTGAGTGGACGGGAGTTAATGATACGAAAGGCTTTCCTTTCTACTTTGTCTAGGAGTGCGGTGTGAGAGGATCCTCCCCACACATGTGAATAATACTCAATACAAGGACGCACGGTGCCCCTGTACAGAGCAAGAAGCTGTGCAGGGGTAAAGAACCTCTTGAGGCGATTGAGCATACCCAGCTTCTGGGAGGCTGCCTTAGCAAAACTGGTAATATGGTCCTTCCAAGTGAGAGCAGAAGAAAAAGAGACACCAAGAATATTGAGAGAAGATGAAAGATTGAGTTTTGTATTGTTGAAGTATAAGGAAAAGTCCTCTGGGAGTTCCGGACGGGTAGTAAAATGGAGAAATTGGGTTTTGGAAGCATTAAAGGCAACAAGGTTTTCTCTGCCCCAATTGGAAATAGTAATTAGATCAGTGGATAAGTGTTCTATGGCTTCATTATGTTTGTTTTTGAGGGATTACTGGCTGGGGCGTTCTGGAAAACAAATTGAGTAGTGTAAGGTAGAATCGTCTGTGTATGAATGGATGGGACTGGAGGTACAGTTGACAAGACCATTTATGAACACCAGGCAGAGAATGGGAGATAAGACAGAGCCCTGAGGAACACCGGAGTTGATAGGATGAGGAAGTGAGCGATGGCCGTCCACAACTGCAGCTATATATATATATATATATATATATATATATATATATATATATATATATATATATATATATATATATATATATATAAACCTGATATGACGAAGACATTGGTAAGAAAATTGCGTAGAACAAAATGTGTATAGAAAAATTATGTACGAAAGGAAAAATTACCATAAATTATACAGGTACCAATCGCACCCACTTATTACCGATCTTGCTAAACCTGGTGCTATTTTGGGAGGCTTATAATGGCTGCGAGGAAAAAGGGGAAGAAGGCAGAAATGGCAGAGTAAGGAAACGTTAATCCTTTGAAGATTATGACACGTTTTGACAGTTAATTGGACGATTGTATACATCTTAAGAAGGATCTGTGGGCATTATATGGGGCATGACTATCTCAATCAGCTCTCTGACTTGCATATACCCTTACTAAATCTGAATAAAATCGTCAAATAATAGCCAGAAAATAGACAATATGTGCGTAATATGATCTTGAAAAGGTTAATATGATGGTGAAGCAATGATAACAATAATTGAACAGAAATAAGTGAAGACTGAAAATGAAATGATAATGACATTGCAGGTTAAGCAACAAAAGCCAATTCCATTATTTATTGTCTATATTATTGTATATGTGAAGTTAATATGTTTTTTAGTTAAAATTATGCTTTAGGAAGTGGTAAAAAGGCCGAAACAATGCTCTATCATATTTATCTTCTTGAATTCCATCTTATATTCATTCAAGGTTTTAAACAAAATTGCTCCGGTTTGTCACCCTGTGATGAAAGCCTTTCAAGGATAATGATTATAGACAGGATACACAAAGCTCGCAATAAAAGGAGAATGTGTATGAGTATTCAACAAGTGAACACTGAAACTTCCTCAATCAATCTTTCCCTCATCCTATGACTTATAGACTGCTTTTAAACTTCGTGTGGCCAGGCATTTTTACCCCAACATCCCCTGAATTTGGTTCTGTCACTCTTTTGGCTTTGGGGGAGACACTCGCTACAGGCAACCTGCCTTTTGTCTCCTTCATACACATAGGAAACCATCCCTTACGTTAATCTATCTGACCGAACTTACCAAACCTGACGCTATTTTGGGATAGAGGAGGATACATTTTGGAATGGAAAGAACACACATGAGAGGGAGAGCCAAGTGTGTATGTAATGGTGAAGGTGCAATTGACCACCTGCGAGTTTCAGCTATAATGAAGTTGGAGCCGTAAGCATCAATATAGCACATGAATGTAAGTTGGAGCCGTAAGCATCAATATAGCACATGAATGTAAGTTGGAGCCGTAAGCATCAATATAGCACATGAATGTAAGTTGGAGCCGTAAGCATCAATATAGCACATGCATGTAATAATAATGTAGGTTTCTGATGGATGAAACATATGAGGAACTGGATTATATGTATTTATGTATGCACTACAACCCTATTTTAGCTGGCAATTCTACTAAATATCGATGTCTACAACTCCAACTTCCGTATAGCCTAAAACTCGCAGGTGGTCAATTACAAAACACAGGATAGAGGAAGATGGAACAGCACAGTAAATGGTGGATAGTCATATTAATACGAGGTGGAAATATACGCATAAACCAAACAAATATGATACAGGCTTTTGAAGGATAAAACAATAACCGACTACATAAGGATTTTGTAATAAAGGTAAGCATAGCCCAAATAACGATGATGGAGGCTTTTTTGAAAGACAAAAATGCATGTGGTCCGAAACCTTGCACAGCTGGTGGTCCTAGACTTAGCCTCAAAGCTGAGCCGAAGAGAACACCTGCATATTGCACCAAATCAGGAAGGACAATACAGGAAAGACGTGAATGACTCGTAGGAGTAAGAGCACAGGAAGAAGTTAACTGCAAGAAGGAAATGAATGAAACTAGGAAAAGAAGGAAGGGAAATAGAGGAAGGAAGGAAGTAAATACATGGTAGGAGTAAGAGCATAGGAAGAGGTTAACTGCAGGAAGGAAATAAAGAAACACAAGGAAAGAAGGACATTAGTGATAGCAGTAAGCAAAGGGATAAGTGAAGGAAGGAAAGAAAATGAAGGCATAATAAACAAAAGTAGATATGGAAATAAACGGGAGGGGCAAGAACATAGGAAGAGGATATATAACCAATAAAAGGAAAATAAATATATAAGAAGGAAATGAAAGGAAGAAAAATAAAATAAGTAATAGCATAGAAGATAATAACAGGAGGAAGGAGATAGAAGGCAACCAGGCAATAAGTGAAGGAGTAAGAACACAAGTAGAGGATAGCTGAAGACAGGAAATAATTATATAGGATAACTGGAGGAAGAAGATCGATGGCAAAAAGACAATAAAGGGGGAGGAGCCGGAGCAGGGGTAGAGCCACGGGGGAAAATGTTGAGGCGTTGGTGAAGCAAGAATTATTATTACCTGACAAGAGAGAGAGAGAGAGAGAGAGAGAGAGAGAGAGAGAGAGAGAGAGAGAGAGAGACAGTGGATCTACATATTTCCCACTGTAATTAGTTTAGAATTAGAATATTAAGTTTGAGCCCTCTACATTCCCGTTTTTATCACCCATGAACCTATCGCCGCAAATTATATACCTAGGCCAAAATATTCACATACACTTTCCGTGTGTTCAGATATATTGACTCTAACGTACCTCATTAATTTAATTTATTTTATTTTATCTTAATTTATATATACCGGTATGTATATATATATATATATATATATATATATATATATATATATACCCGGTATATATATATATATATATATATATATATATATATATATATATATATATATATATATATATATATACTGTATATTATTATTATTTGTTTTTAGTTTTTTGTGTTTTTTTTTTTTGGTGGGGGGGGGGGGGATCACTTAATACAAGGAAACAAAGGTAACTTTTGTCTCCCTCATACACACATACAACAATAACCTATAAAATAAGGATCTATCCTATTTTTAAACCCTTGCAGTATACAATTTTTTTTTTTTTTTTGTGGATACGAAAAGGGTAAATGTAGCGAATAATGTAATGGTGTACTGTACTGGTAGTAATAACCCCCCTTAACAGAAGAGTGTAGATAGGTAAATCTATATATACTAATATACTTTGATAGTATATTTTCAAACAGTCTCTTAAGGATTAATGGAGCTTTTCCTGTTGGGTTCTCTTGTAATCTTTTATAATCCTTTGTAATGGGAAAGAAGGAAGAGGTTGTGTGAGGAAAGAAGGAAGGGAGGAGGGAAGAGGAAGGAAGGAAGGAGGGGAAGTGGGAGGGAGAGATGGAGGAATGAAGGAAGGAGGGTGGGAGGGAGTGCACATGGAGGAAGGAAGGAGGGGGGGGGGGGAGGTGGGAGGGAGTGATGGAAGAAGGAAGGAGGGGGGGGGGGAGGTGGGAGGGAGTGGTGGAGGAAGGAAGGAAGGAAGGGGGTGGGGGAGGTGGGAGGGAGTGATGGAGGAAGGAAGGAAGGGGGGGGGGAGGGAGGGAGGGAGTGAAGGAGGAAGGAAGGAGGTTGGGGAGGTGGGAAGGAGTGATGGAGGAAGGAAGGAAGTTGGGGAGTTGGGAAGGAGTGATGGAGGAAGGAAGGGGGGGGGGAGGGGGCAGGGAGAGATGGAGGAAGGAAGGAAGGGGGGGGGGAGGGAGGTGGGAGGGAGTGATGGATAAAGGAAGGCAGATAGGAAGAGGTGGTGGAAGGAAGGAAGGAAGTAGCTAAGTGAGGAAGGAAGGAATGAATGTGGGAAGAGATGGACGAAGGAAGGAAAAGTCGGTGTGAGAAAGGAAGGAAGGAAGAGATGAAGGAAGGAAGGAAGGTTCGAGGAAAGACAGAGATCGAGGAAAAAAGGAAAGAAGGAAGGAAGGAAAGAAAGAAGGTGGGTGGAAGGAAAGGCAGAGATGAAAGAAGGAAGGATGGAAGAAAGAAATGAGGGAAAGGAGGAAGTAAGAAAGGTTGGAGGGAAGGCAGAGAGAGAAAGGAAGGAAGGAAGGTGGGATAAAAGACAGAGATGACGGAAGGGAGGAAGAAACTGAGTGAGGAAGGGAGAGGTGCAGTGCGGAAGGAAGGAGGATTTACAGGAAGAAAGAAAGAAGAGATGGAGGAAGAAGGAGGGATAAGGGTGCGTGAAGAAGGAAGACAGGAAGGGAATAAAGAAGGGAGGAAGGGATGCAGAAAGTAAGGAAGGTAAGAAAGAAGGAAGAAAGTTAAGAAGGAAGGAAGAGAAGAAAGAAGGAACGAAAGAAGAAAGAAGGAAGGAATGGAAGAAAGAAGGAAGTAAGAGATGCAGAAAGGAAGAAAGGAGGATGGAAGGGAAGAAAGAAGGTAGGAAGGAAATCAAGAAGGAAGGAAGGAAGGGAAGCAAGTAGGAAGGGAGGAAGGAATGAAGGGAAGCAAGAAGTAAGGATGGAAGGAATGAAGGGAAGCAAGAAGGAAGGAAGAGCTGTAGGACGGAAGGAAGGGGTGCAAGAAGGAAGAAAGGGGATAAAGAAGGAAGGAAGGTAAGCATGAAGTAAGGAAGGAAGGAAGGAATAACCGAAAGAGAAGTGTATGAGGGAGTACGGAGGAGAGTTATAACCCCCCCAACATCGCCTGAGGGACCGGAAGTGAGGGAGGAGGAGGAGGAGGAGGAGGAGGAGGAAGTTGGTGTGTGGTGGTGGAGGTGGAGGAGAGGGGGGGGGGAGGTAAATAGCGCCCCCCTGCTGTGGTTGATGCCCCCCCCCCCCCCCTCCCCCTTCCTATTTCTCTGTCCCAGGGTAATTATGTATGTCCAGTCTCACACCCCCAGCAAGAAACACACACACTCATCCAACAGGACACACACATAATTATAATATACACTTACGCTCAAATAACCACAAACCTTCAGCAACAACGCTCGACGTAGTGTTGGGGCTTTTATTTAAGGGTGAATAAATAATTATACTGTAGATATATAAGACACACACACACACACATGTACAGTCAATTTCCACCTCTTTAACTACCCCCCTCCTCCCTCCCTTCATGCTCAAACTTCTCAAAATAAACTATGAACCCCTCATAAAAATAGAGCCCCTCTTAAATTTTACCCCGGACGAGTAAATCCCCAGTGAATCAGTGAATACTAAACAACCTCCTTTATTGTGCTCAACGCCGCCAGTGCCAGCCCCAACACTTAAGGGGGATGGGGGGGGGGGGGATGGATATTGTTTTATCTGGCCCCCACTTCTCCCTCATGTTTAGCCCCGTTAGTTTTGACATTTAAACACGTTCGACCCATTAGTTTGGCGATTTTAAGACCTTTCACTCCAATTTCTTTGTCAATATTAAGACTTTTCTTACAATTTAAGTGTCAATTTTTGTCCTGGCGAGCGATAGCGAGCCTGTAATATAGTGGTAATGCCGGGACATTTTTATATCGAAAAATGTACAAATTTATCTTGAAGGGGGGTCTTGGGTGTCTAGGGAGGAAACTAAACAAATAATATATAAACGAATAAATAAGCAATAAAGTGGTGGCTAAAGGTCTTACTGATACCGAGCAGATTAATACAAAGCAGTTCAAATAAATAGCCATGGTGTATACTACGGACATTGGAAACACACACTATATTGTCAAAACTACAGTACAGTGAACAGGAGAGAACCATGGTACATTATACAAAATACTGTATTATAGAAAGACGGATACATGTTACCACCACACATAACTAGACCTATAATATTTAGACCAGGGACATGAAGGAGAACACTGCAGAGATCATTTATACCAGGGACATGAAGGAGAACACTGCAGAGATCATTTATACCAGGAACATGAAGGAGAACACTGCAGAGATCATTTATACCAGGGACATGAAGGAGAACACTGCAGAGATCATTTAGACCAGGGACATGAAGGAGAACACTGCAGAGATCATTTATACCAGGGACATGAAGGAGAACACTGCAGAGATCATTTATACCAGGGACATGAAGGAGAACACTGCAGAGATCATTTAGACCAGGGACATGAAGGAGAACACTGCAGAGATCATTTATACCAGGAACATGAAGGAGAACACTGCAGAGATCATTTATACCAGGGACATGAAGGAGAACACTGCAGAGATCATTTATACCAGGGATATGAAGGAGAACACTGCAGAGATCATTTAGACCAGGGATATGAAGGAGAACACTGCAGAGATCATTTAGACCAGGGATATGAAGGAGAACACTGCAGAGATCATTTAGACCAGGGACATGAAGGAGAACACTGCAGAGATCATTTCAACAATATTATAAAGTTATCCCTTAAAAACACCGCGAGGTTGCCAGACAGCGACTGTTCCATTAATTAGCATATCAAACTTGCACTGTGGATTTTTCAGGATTTGGCCTGCAGCTTTAACACCAAAGTGACATGAGGCATTTGGTGGGTCATAACTATCAGCATGACAAATTACAGAGCAGTATCTTAAAAAATATGGCTATAAACCGGTTGTGTTATGTCAACAGCATATAATTATCTGATCGCCAACAACAACAACAAAGTCAACCATTCATAGGCCTTCATCTTCGATGCATGCAATAATAAAAATGATAAAAACAAAATAATATAGAAAATGCGTCACCGTTGTGAGTAGGCTAAAAGAATAATTGGAACTCGGAATAAAGTCTAGGGCTGGATCACCTCATATTTCAGACGCTAAAACACACATACAAACACATACTGTACGTACACTACAATACATACATACTTTATTAGATATTTATTAATCATAACCATTTCAAGTGTGTGTGTATAATAATAATAATAATAATAATAATAATAATAACAATAATAATAATAATCAAAATAATATATATAATAATACAAAATTTGATAAACGGTATATTTAAAGAATGGCAGCCCGATGAGCTGAAAATACACAATTTACAATCTAGTCACTCCAGTGGATGGACATGAGCAAAGAATGATGTACTATACAATAATATTTTGAAAATGGTAAACTCAACTTACATTGCATGAGTATAATATAATTATATCAAAACATAAATACATAAATAATGACGAGTGACAGTGTGACATACAATTAACTTTAACTTTGTGTATGTGTGTAAACACTGAACGTCTTTATATGTAAAATGGTGTTATAGATTAGGTTACTGTAGGTGTACAATAGGTTACGTTTGATCCGGAGAGTTTTATTTTGATATAAAACAATGTGCACGTAAACCTGCATATATTTGGTTTGTTTACACTTGGTCCTATGAAAACACTTTCACACGTGTGTGTATGTGTGTGTGAGCGTACGTAGTTTTGTTTGTGTATCTACACTGTATAATACTATAGGTCTGAAAGCGAAAAAAAAAAAAAAAAAAAAAAAAAATATATATATATATATACAGTATATACTGTATATATTTAGAGATGACCGAATATTCGTTTCGTATTCGTATGTCCGAATATTCGCTGTTTTTCAATATTCGTATTCGTATTCGTATTCGCATTTCCATTCATAGCTATTTGCAAATATGCGAATATGTTCACGAAACCAATAGAATATAATTATACACAAATGTTAAATATTACATTTTAAAGTTAACACAAACTAATAAATAACAGTGTAGATGTGCGTTGGGGCCGCTAAAGTGGAATGAAGGAGGACTGAGCAGTGTTGCTACTCAACTGTATTTAATAGTACCAGATCAAACTAGTGAAAAGGCCTACCAAATTATTCTAAAGTGGAATCACTGCCCGGTAAACGAACGTGTGCTGGACCTGGACATTTGAACCGTCGCAATATTGCCATTTCAGACATATCCGATGTAATAGCATGTCACTAAACGATATAATTATTTCCTCACTGACTTCGTATTTAGTACCAGATATGGACTATTTTATTGGAAAATGTATAAAATGTACTTGAGAGAGTCAAATGCACCAAATCTGGTACTTTAGTACCAAAAAAGCGGCAACATTGGGACTGAGGACTGGAAACATAGAAAATTGAATGGATTTAATTGTAATTATTCAATTTTCTATGGCTGAAGTCTTACATTAAACATCTTAAAAATCTTATATTAAACATTAATTCATGCAGTTCATTTATGATATTTAAGAAATTACACATTCACATCGTCATTAACTTCTGGTAATTAATTTCATAGTAATTTAATTAACGTTGGTTGGTGACATAAAAATAATTACCAGTTCTTGAAGGATGAAATAAGGATTGAAATATTCGCTATTCGTATTCGTATTCGCGAATTTTACAACAAAAAATTCGTATTCCATATCGCAAATAGTGGAAATTTATATTCGTTCTATCTCTAATATATATATATATATATATATATATATATATATATATATATACAGTATATATATATATATATATACAGTATATATATATATAATATATATATATATATATATATATATATATATATATATATATATATATATATAGATATATCTATATATATACAATTATTTTTCCTTTCTTTTTCATTAAGGCATACGAAGTTAAAAGAGATAGCAATTCCAATATTAGTAAGTTTATTATTTAATTTTTCAATTTGTCTAACTAATTTTCTCTGGTGTTCGTTCATGTTCTGCTGTAGTTGGCCTATGTTTAACGATGTTTCGGAAAGAGCTGTCTCGATCTTCAGGTTGGGATAGTTAATGGTTTGACGTGAAGTTCTCGGGGTTTATGTAGGGGTCGGTGTGATCTGGGGTTGACCTGAGATGGGTAGGGAGGCGGGGCTACACTTGAGGCGGCGGTTCCTGATTGGCTGGAGGTGGCCAGGTTGACCTCAATTGGTAGTGGTGTGAAGGGGTAGGTCGCGGATTGGCTGGTGATATAGGAGGGGCTAGGGTCGCGGAGGGTACTGTAGGTGAGGGGGCATTTGGCGCTGGGAAGGGCCTGAAAATCGTCTAACTGTGTGTTGAAAGTGGGGCGAAGAGTTTGGATGTATATAGCTTCAAGGAAAGCTAGGCGTCTGGGGTAATATTCTTGGTCTAGTATGGTGGTGTGTTGGCCTAGGTCTGATCGAGTGAGGGACTGGTGGAAGAAGGCTTTGTAGTGTGTTTTTGGAGAGGCCATGTACACAGCCGTATCCCTTACCCCCTGCCGGATCCCTTATCCGTCTGCGCATGCGAAAAAATGTACAAATATTATATTAGAATAACCTAACCTAACCTAACCTAATATAATATAATATAACAAAAATAACAAAATAAAAATATAAAATACACTAGATCCGAGTGGGATCGAACACTGGTTTCCCTGTGTAATAAGAGGTCTGAGCTCTACCGACTGAGCTACGGAGCGACATGACTTACGTGGTTTGAAGGCTAGGCCTATATGTAAACGCGGTTGGGCCTTCTTCCTGTAGCCTAAAGTAGGGGGTAAGGGATCCGGCTGCGTACATGGCCTCCCGTGTTTTTGTGGCGCCATTTTGGAGATGCATAGTAAAGCCCAGTTCACACAAGTTCTGCTTGTGTACCGTTTTACGGTACATATAAAAAATCTTGACGTCAGAGTGACGTCACTTACAGACATGCGGCGCGTGTACGTAGTGTGAACCGGGAAGCATATTTCCTAAGTCGAGACTAGTATATATCATAGGGGAAATTAGGACCAATCAGAGGCCGCAGTGGCAGTGACGTCACCCACAAGGGGAGGAGCCAGTCTGTCTGGCTGCCTCTCGTTTGTTTATCTCTCTCTCTGGTAAATAGAAGAAGTAAGTCACCTAGTATAACAAGTTATCAATATTTATTCGCATAGTTTCTGTCTAGATTAAATAAGCATCCAGAGTACAATATGTTATTCCCATTAATTATGGTTTTACTTAAAAAGCAATGAGTAAACAATTAAAATTTTGCGATTCTGGCATCTTTTGTCCCAAGATTTGAGGAGGAGGGTGTTGCCAGTTCTCCTTAGACAGTTAAATTGTTTCAAATAGTTCCTGTTTTATTTATCATTATCATTTAAATTTACATTCATGCACAACGTAAATAAACTATAAATGGTCACTTTTCACTCTCTCTCTCCGCATATGTAATGAGCTCATTCCATAATATTATGTATGTAGGCCTACAGATGTATGTCTGTATGTATGGATGTATGTATGTATGTATACACTCAGGCACATACCCCATAGCTGGGGGTGCCTGAATCGAGACATAGACTAAGGGAATAAGTAAAGAACACTGATAGGAGAGAAAGTGATAGATTGATATGAAGGGTATAATAAAATTCACAATTATATCTCATCGTACATCTGGAATCACAGTCCAACCTTACAGGTGAGTGTAACCTTTATGCCAAATGTCTCACTTCATATCGTATGGGTTCTTTATGTTCAGCGCCTTTCACGATAAAATCGTTAATATTAGAGAATAGGCTGATTGAACTCATTGTTTTTTTGCTTAAAATCATTATTTGTTGTGTTCCCAGTGTCTTGATCAGGATTATTTGTAACATTGTGCTTTATTTAAAAATTACATATTATATTGGCTTAAAGTACCGAGGGCGGTACAATATTGTACCGCCCTGGTTATAATGGGGTTAAGAGGTGTTCAAGTAGCCCTAACCACTACTGTACTTATATAAATATTCATTAACATTGTCACATCATAACATATCGACTACAATAAAAGTAATATTTAGCAAAATATAGAAATAGCTGTCATACATAAGAATAAAAGAAAATGGGAGTCTACAGAAAGTCGATTGGCTCACACAAGGCAGATCCCCTTCACACCCAACCCTAATTATAAGGCCTAAGTAGCCTATAGGCCTAGGCCCAACTCACTAACACGTATCGTATAATTATATAGCCTACTAATTAGCCTTTGGCTCTACCTTATGCACTTAAACCATTAACTATTTCATAACATTTGATGCTTAATATATTTTGTACTATCTGATAATGTTAATGTGTTAATGACATTTAAAATAAAGTAATGTATAGGCTATGTATATACTGTATATATAACCCTTTAGATATATGAGTGACTTAAGTTCCTTCTTGAAATTATCAGCACAGGTTAACTGCTTAAGTGTCACAGGAATCAATATAGTTCGCCAGTGAAATAATATTGTGCCTTCTAAAATTGTTAAGGAATTTCTGTCCATGGTTGTGCAATACGCGTAATACGGTAGGCTACTCTTATTTACGCATAACCATAACATAGCACAATCATAATGTATCCTTAATGTAGTTAATATTTGAAATAACTTGTTATACTAGGTGACTTACTTCTTCGACAGACTGGCTCCTCCCCTTGTGGGTGACGTCACTGCCACTGCGGCCTCTGATTGGTCCTAATTTCCCCTATGATATAATATTATACTAGTCTCGACTTCGGAAATATGCAACCGGGAAGCCGTTTACCAAAATGCGTACCGCTCAAAAAGATGGTTTCGATTCATCTTTTTGGTGAACGCACGAGAAGAACGTTACGTATATTGAACATTCAAGTGAAATGTGTGTAATATTTTTCTGCCAATTTCCATTACATTATAGTTAATATCGCATAACAATATATGCTATATGTATAATTTTAATGGCAAGGCAAATATTAAGGCAGTTTAATATGTTAACCTATTGACCGTGTACCTGGCAGCCAACGCGGCACAACCAAAGTTAACACGTTGTACTGCTTCGCGCGCCTCCAGATAGACAATGAACACCTAGAATCATAGATTATAACTACAGAAAAACAACATGTTTCTCCAATAATATCTTGATTCCCTTCTACAGTGCATATAATTAGTCTATGTCCAGGTACCGTTGCCCACATAAGTTGTTTCTAATCGTGATCTGATGTATGAATGTAAATTATATAGTAGGCCTAGGCCTATATATACGAATGAATTGCGTGTGCGGTTTCTTTTAATTATCAGTTTACTAATCATATGAATTAACCACTATACACTCGTAATTCAATGATGCGCAATATATTTCCATTAGCATGGTCACGGAGAGGAATTAACAGAACTTATATAAATATGTGGGCAACTGCAGGCTACGTGATGGTTTGGTTTTGATGTATGTTCCTAGTTAATATGCATTGAATTACAGTGGTGGTTCATCTTCGTTCAAAATAAAGAAATAAACACTAAGAAAGATCGTTTCTCAATCCATGTTGATGATCGTTTAGTAGGTGTTTACCTTACACCAGAGAAGTACGTTCTGCTCCCCAGTGTTTGGCCAGGGCTCTGGAATGCAGTCCGTATTTCCTTTCAACTTTGCTTTTCTGCGTCCGTTTTTTGTATGTGACGTCACAGGCCCAAATACAGATCCGCCAAAAACGGCTCGTGTGAACCGGGCTTAAGACGTCTTGTCATCCGTGTCATCCTAATGTAAGAATGTGGCCCGCAGTCTACATTGTTGCAGGTATGTCGGTAGATGACGTGGTCTTCCTATAGACACGTCTTGGTGAGGGCAAGTCGGTTACGGAGGAGGAGGTGGGAGGTTTTCTTAGACTTTTAGTAAATGATGAGTTTAATTTGCTGCTCGGGGTTGGCGGGGAGTACGTTTTTCTTTAGTATGTCTCGCATGATTGCCTCGTCAATTTTATGTTCGGAGGACATGTGGTTCATGTAGTAGATCTTGATGTCATCGTTGGGGGTAGGGGCTTCATCTGTGTACCATTTTTCTAGGTGTTAATTGATGGCTTGCTGGACATCGGAGTTGCTGTAGCCGTTGTTTATGAGGACTTGGGTGAGGCGGTCAAGTTATATACTGTATATACTGTATATATACTGTCATAGATAACAGGAGAACTGGATTTGACATGGGCCAGCGAAGCCGACCTGCAGCTGTAGTAACAGACCCAAACCTGATTAGTTGAAGTGGTGCTCTCTGCTTTGATTTTGTGAAGTATTATCATTTTGTTATTATGAAAAATGCAAAATGGTTTGACAGTGTCCATTTTGTAGGCGTTTTTAGTGCTAGCTGAGACTAATATCCATACCAAGCTGTTGTGGTGAGCTATGTAGGGCAGATTTCTCGATTCCATAAACCACCAAAGCTATAATATAGCTGTTGAAGTACATACAGTAAGGTGAACAATGTCTAAAATATTAGAGTATTATTAGACAATAAGGATAAGTCACTAGAATAACGAAAAACGTAACAAAATACGAAATAATTGAGCCACAACAAACATCTCGCTTCCCGCACCCTGCACACCTCATTGTTTAAATGTTTACACTCCCAGAGTCTCGCCGTCTCTGCTGAACTGCATATTATTTCCAGTGATTTATCGTGTTTAAGTGCTTTAATGTTCCTCTGATTTAACACAACAATGGCAGAATGTACAAGTGATGAGAATGTGACTAACTGGTAGCCTGTAGCTACCCCATCTAGCCTTCAATCAGCGGAAAAAGGAAGCGTTTCGTTTTTTTATCAGGGCTAAAATAAATTTCATTCCTCTTGGATTCCAAGTGTTTCTAGTAACTCCAGTGATGGCAGTGATGCTGACGATCCCACATACTATCCTAAAAGTGGTGAAAGGCATAATGATGACAGCTAGTGATGAGGGCACCAATGATGTTAAAGGCGATAAATGGAAGATTAGTGATGTGGAAGCAGTTAGCCGAAACAGTAGTGAGACCAAAGACAGTTTAATTTGACACAAAAGATAACGCTGGATCTTGTAAAATGACTTAGCCTACCTACAAATATTTGTTTTATCTTTATAATAATCTTTCCATGAAAATCTATGGACGGTACCAGTATTTTATTTTTAAATAACTAGGCCTAGGCTTGGCTAGGCCTAGGCTATGTTAAAATTTAACACAGAAGACAATTCCTTGATAGGTTAAGCTACCCATAACGGTAATAGCAACAGTAACACTCCACACCTATTAAACGAAGCACTTGCAAAATACAGAAAGAGTAACCCATCCTACTAAAAGTATGGTTTATTTGTAGGTGCATTTCATGGCTTTAATAGTTTTTAACAATATTTACTAGGCTATTTTTAAGCAATATTTGAAAAATATATCCCAGAGGTCTGACGACGCTACCCCGCGAGCTTTGTTTAAGTACGCGGTTTCATTCATTTCCTTTGAGAATCCTTTTTGGTCAATAGCCTATTAACCCATTGCCTGCGGGAGATGTTCCCGAATGCCATGGCAATTTACAGCAATTTACAGACTTTTAAAACCTCTTAAAGCCTGTAGAATCGAGTGCGAGGGAGCGGGAGTGTGACAGACCACACGTCCTTCCTCCAGCCTGCAGCCGGCCGCAGCACTGAGGAATTTGTCATGCTCTCGCGAGATATAGGCCTACAGCGCAGCCAAAGGCAAATGTAGCGCGACATTAGCGATAATTGCTTATTTTAGCAAATGTCTATGGTAGTGCTGCAGGTGAAGCCCGCGTGCTACGAAGCTCGTTTTTTTTTTGTCATTTTGAAACTATTTTCTTCTAGTTTTTGGCTGAATACATTTCATTTCATTCAGACACTTGCGTAATCAATCAGAAGTGTCTGAATGAGCCCTAATGTGGCGTAAATAGGCAGAAATATGCCTGCAGCCAAAGTGTTAAGGAAACAGACCACAGCTATTTAAAAAAAAAAAAAAAAATTTGGATTTGTTATTTTTTAGGTTTATAATCTTTCTATTTCCTAATAATGATTATTACTGGAAATTAGTTTTGTTTTAGTCTTACCTTATTTAACACTCAAGCTGCGGGGCCCGACATATGTCGAGTGAGAGAATCATAGCCACCCCTGCGGGGCCCAACACATGTTGCAAGGGATGTTGAGCACATTATCGACTCTGAGAGAGAGTCCACGCGTTGGGAGGACGATAGGCGGGCTTTGACCGCTCGGCACGGACCCAATGCCGCGACTGTCACTACCTCCGCACCATTCCGCACCCACGGCCTCGCGGGACCAGGAAAAAACTTGGGAAATTACCATATTTTAGGGTTTTCCCCTCGTGTTGCGCGATCGCTACAGGATAACCCATGGTCGTACAAGGATGATTCAGGTGTCATTGGAAAGCTCTATTATCGCCCTTTCCCGGATACATAATTGTATTACGCTCTGGCTCTGGTTTATGCATGAAAAAGAGCATGGAATGAAGCTCGTTTAGGGTAAATATGCCCGCCTGCCAGGTAGTAGAAGTTACAAGCATCCCCGTTGGACAGGGGTTAAGAAGCCCTACTACTGATGTGCGGACAGCAGCAGGGGTATGGTGGTGGCAACTTTCAGGTTAGTTTAGGTTGTCAGGTTAGGTTAATGCTTCCATTGATAATGTGACTCTGCTAGGCTGAACTCGCGGCGGAACGCAAACAAACCCACCACCAATTTTGGGAGGCTTTAACTTGAAATAACTAAAATATTAGAGGTACAAGAAGGCTTCTTCTTACTCCCCCACTAATTACGATTAGGTAAGCACCCGCCTCCTCCGACGATGACAATAGTGTTACTAACCTAACCTGACAACCATAACTAACTTGGGAGCTGCCCCCTCCAGACCCCCGTTGCTCCTAAAGATGATATAGAAGACGTCAAATAACTAAAATATTACTGCGGGAGAGTGAAAAACAAACCCAAAATCGCACATTGTAAGAAAATGGGTCAACAGAAAACGGTGAGGTGCGAGGGTAAACTACTCATACTAGCTACTACTACTAGCGTCGATGGACGTCTTCAAATATTGTTTCAAAATAGTTGATATTGCTAAAAACTAAAACTTTGAAATGTACCCATAAATACTGTAGCCTATATCATACTTTAAGTAGGATAACTTTGTCTTTCTGCATTATGTAAGCGTTTTTTATAGAATGCGGGGAGTCTTGCTGCTAATATTACTACGGCCAGAACCGGGTGCTCCCACAAAATCCCAAAAGAAATGTTCCCAAGAACGTTCGGCAACCAGGGGCAACAAGTGTGGTGCCTGCTGGTCGACAGAGAGGCTGCACCGTTGGAAGCCAGGTTTGAAGAGAACAATGGCGAGTAGGTGGAGGCCATCTACAGGTCCTTCACGGAGCTGTTGGACCGCGGCAAACTCCTGGCTCCATCCTCCACTGCCATTGACGTCACGCTTGACATCTGTCACATTTGGAGGTTTCTGGTGATGGAGGAGACCAACCGGCACAAGCTGCTACAGTGTGACCTGCCCAGGAAGGTGTTCATTGAGGTGGTGAGCACCCTGAGAAGCAAAAATGCCCAGCTGACCAGGGCCTCCTGTTCTGAGGGACACAGCTTGGTCGACAAGCTCATGCGACAAATGGCTGCGCCCTTTTCAATCTGTTTGCCGGCAACATGGTGCGCGACATCAACAGTTATGTCCACACCAAGCGCAAGCCTGGTGCCACCACAGGGGCTGACACAAGGTCACAAAATGACAAGAGGCACAAGCTCACAGGTGTGAAAAAGAGCTGAGTAAGTGGCCTGTCAAAGCTATGTACAGCAATCTATTTGAAGAGTGATATAAAATTAGTATTTTTGTTTACGGTACATTTGCTTGCGTTTGTAAATCTGTCGACTAGAAATATAACTGTGCATGCTTGAAGTTGTACTTATATAGCCAGCCGTTATTATATAAATTCTCATGTTTGACTTGTATATTCCAGCGGTGAAAAGAAACAAGTGTGGGCGGATATAGATACTGCTTTCAGACATTGAAATACACAATGAATTAGCTTACTTCACCGTGAGTTTCATCAATTTATGTGGGTTATGAGCCGAGATTTTGAGGATTGAACTTAAAGGTCCATTTTCCAGCTTTGGGTCCCTTACTGAAAATTGGCCATTTTCGTGTCAAATCCAGTTCTCCTGTTATCTGTGATACTGTATATATATATATATATATATATATATATATTCAGGATTTGGGCAATGAGTATGTATGTATGTACAGTCGCGGTTATTAAGGCTGATACATACATTTTGGAATCTGTCGCGGGCTGTATTGAATCCTATTAACCCCTTAAGGCTTATGACCCATTTTTACAGTATATTCTGGCTATTATTATACAATTTTATACAATTTAGAAAGGCTCTCTTCAAATCAAATGGGTGAAAACTATCTAAATTGACTCTCTAGCCCTCAAAAGTTCTTCCGAAGCTGAATACTCAGCCAGAATAAACTAAAAACGCGTCATGATCTTTAAAGGGTTGAGTCTTCACCAGATATATGCATTTTGGAGGTTCGTAATACCAGTTCAAGGTTTCGGAGGTTTATATTGTCAGTTCGAGGCTTCGTATGATCGTATTATCAGTTCAAGGTTTCGGAGGTTCGTATTAATATTGTGTGTCATGCCCCAGCCAGGGTTCGAACCCAGGCCAGTAGTGCAGCACTCCAGCACCTAAACCACTAGACCACCGAGGAGCTTAAAAGTAGTGGCTTCATTTGGAATTATATCCCATCCAGCACCACCCGCTCCGACTCGGGATCACGTAGCTAGATACCATACACACATACACCTCACACACAAACACTAGCAACTAAGTACTAGAGAAGGATACTTGTTATCTGGGGCACATTGAAGACCTCAGTAAAGGCTTCGGAGGTTCGTATTATCAGTTCAAGGTTTTAGGGATTCGTATTACCAGTTCGAGGCTTCACAATATCGGAATTAATGGCCGCGACTGAACATTAGCCTACATAAGTGGATGGTACTGTACACTATTACACGCAAGCTCGACACAGGGAACAATGATTGAGGGAAAACACTGACTTTGGTAGGTGTTTAACCCCTTCTGTACCGTCGACATCCTTTATATTTCATTCTAGCTACTACTAATTGATTTTAGTCAGTTTAGGAAGGATTTTGAGCAATTATATGGCTTTGAACTATCTCAATAACCCTATAAACTGCCACAGATCCTCCCTAAGTTACATAAAATCGTCTGAATATATCTAGAACATAATATCACGGACGTCGCTGGTACAGAAAGGGTTAAGGGAGGAAGGGTTTATTTATTGGTCGATTTATTAATTTATTGATTTATATATTTTTATTATTTTTAGCTTCCTCCATAGGCTTCCATCAAACATAAATACAAAATAGTTCTATATAAATTTGTACACTTTTCGGTAAAAAAAAATGTACCGGATTCAAAATTACAGGCTGTCTATCACTCGCCAAGATACAAATCGACATGTAAATGGCACGAAAGGTCTTAATATTGACAAAATAATGGGGTGAAAGGTGGATGGATGTAGATTCTGGGCGTACGGTCGTCATGTATACATAGGTCGTCATGTATACATAGGTCGTCATGTATACATAGGTCGTCATGTATACATAGGTCGTCATGTATACATAGGTCGTCATGTATACATAGGGCCAGGGTCAATATTCTCTGGACCCTCCATAGGGCGATCGCCCTGGTTAACTTTGCGTCAATTTTGACGGCGATTTTTTCGGTTATTTTCCCCCTGCTGGCAATATATATGATGATGACAATATGTCATGGGGGGCTGAGGGCATATTATTGTATCCAATGGCATTCAAATTAGACGGGAACATGATTGCAAAGGTCCGACGTCTCCCTCGCCGCCGCCGCCGTCATGTTTACATTTGTCGATCATCGTGGTTAAGTTTTGACGGCGATGTTTTCGGTAATTTGCCCCCTGCTGGCAATATATATAATGATGACAATATGTCATGGGGGGTGAGGGAGGGCAAAGCTCCCCCTCAACATATTATTGTATTCAAAGGCAGTCAAAATAGACAGGAACATGATGGCAAAGTTCCGACGCCACTACGCGTAGTGTAAACAAGGCCGGCGGTACGCCCGCACTTAACATTCTTGCCGTGAAATGTTTTATAATCGACAAATTAATGGGGCGAACGTCTTATAAAATCTCAAATCTAATGGGGCTAAATAGGAGGGAGAAGGGGGTCCAGAAAAAAACTACCTCCCCCTTAATTTTGTTTTGTAAGCGTGTCAGAATTTTAAAGTTAGATTACTACAATACCACCTTTACCTGCAAGCGACTATACGTGTGTGTGTATGTGTGTGCGTGTAGGTGTTATTTTATGTGTGGGTATTATTATTATTATTTTGTTTTTCTTCTATATTCCAACTACTCCCTCGGGCATAGGCTGAAAGCCTGTATGTGAGTGTTTGTGCTTGTATGCGTGTATGTGTATGCATGTTCGTGTATTTGTATGTGTATATATGTACGTGTATGTGTATGCGTGTATGTGTATGTGTGTGCGTGTATGTTTGTTCATGTAAGTGTATGTGTGTGCGTGTATGTGTGTGCGTGTAGGTGATGATAACAGCCACTAAATAACGAGGCAGTAATCACAATAGCCAAACCCATCCTTCATTAATAGTCCCATGCCAACACAATACACATCACTATACTCTCTTTATTTGCAGCTGGCGGTAAATTGAATCCCTTAGCAGCTAAATTCTCGAGACTTATGGACAAATATGAAACTACTATGTCTCTGCATCGTAGTAAGACAAAAGTTTATATCATTAGCACCATATTTCACTTGTGGAAAATATCCCACAGATAATAGCCACGAAACATTAGCTCGGTAGCGTAATGAAGCATTAGGGTTTGAATGATACTTTCTGAAATGAAATTGCGGCTAAGCCTTGTAAATATGTTTATATTAAAACTGTATATTAATTAACGGGTTTACATTTAGCTAACATAATATTGCTAGTTGTAGTATATTTGATAATATAATTTTGTACAAAGTATAACTAAAATAATAATAAGAATTCAGAAAATGAAGAACTAGAATCGCGGGCACTACTTTGATATTACTCCGCCATTTCCCAAGGTATTATACTGCTCAGAATAGGATCCAGTCGCCAGTTGAATTTCATAGCGATAAGACATAAAGAAATACTCAGAAAATCGAAGTGAATTGACGTTTAGACTTTGTTCCTTACAATTGTCGGATACAACCGATAATATTAACAAACCGGAAATTATAAAGGGTCAAATTGGATTTTAGGTCACGTATGTGTTTTTTGTATTATAATCCTTTTTCTCACCAGTTCCTTCATTGATTAGTGTGTTTTAAGGTGTTTTTCCGGTCAATATTTACGAGTCGCACCACAGCTGGGATCTCATTTATAATGGTAGTTTTGGGTTCCTATCATTCTATGCTTCATTTCTATATACTTTTTATCCACGGGAAAATATTTTGGTCAATATTTAAGAGTCGAGTCACACCACAGCTGGGATCTCATTTTTAACGGTAGTTTTGGGTTCCTATCATTCTATGCTTCATTGCTATATATTTTTTATCCACCGGAAAATATATTTTTTTCTTGGCTTTTTTTTTTTTTTTTAGCATTAACCTAACCAAAAACCAAACCTAACCTAACCTAACCTAACCTAATAGCCCCAAATACATTTAGGTTAGGTTAGGTTAGGTTAATGCTAAAAAAAAAAAAAAAAAAAAAAAAAAAAAAAATAATATTTTCCGGTGGATAAAAAGTATATAGTAATGAAGCATAGAATGATAGGAACCCAAAACTACCATTAGAAATGAGATCCCAGCTGTGGTGCGACTCCTAAATATTGACCGTTTTTCCTTCTGCAAATTCATATTTACCCATTATTTTGCAATATTAAAACATGCCCCCTAAAACCATATTTTGTCATTACCGTAACCTAAGAACCTAACCTAACCTGGGGGCTGCCGCCCCCAGACCCCCGCAGGGTTAGCATTGATATAGAATATGACAAAATACTAGAAATACGGTAAAAATGTGAAAAAATATTAGTTCTCAGCTGATCCAAGATGGCCGCCATTTTTCCTTCTACCCTTATTTAACCCCCAATGTCCAAGGAAAAATAATTTAATATGCAGCGGTAGAGACATATATTGTGGTGACTAATACTTTATTACAAAGCTATAGTATACATTTAGAACATTATATCCCATACGTGACCTAAAATCCAGTTTGTCCTTATAAAGTAATAGTGAGCAAAATGATGGTCAATATACAGGAGGCGCTACAATATTGGTAAAGAATTAAGCTCAATAGCATGTGATTTAAGCGATTTTTGGTCAATATACAGGAGGCGCTACAATATAGGTAGCAAAATTATAATGGTAGTTTTGGGTTCCTATCATCATATGCTTCATTTCTATATACTTTTTATCCCCGGGAAAAACAAAAAAAAATCTTGGGTTTTTTATTTTTTTCTTGGATTTTTTTTTTTTTTTTTTTTTATTAACCTAACCAAAAAACCTAACCTAACCTAACCTAAATGTATTTGGGGGCGGTTAGGTTAGGTTAGGTTTTTTGGTTAGGTTAATGACCAAAACAAAAAATCCCAAGAAAATAAATGAAAAATCCCAAGATTTTTGTTTTTTTTCCCGGGGATAAAAAGTATATAGAAATGAAGCATATGATGATAGGAACCCAAAACTACCATTAGAATTTTGCTACCTATATTGTAGCGCCTCCTGTATATTGACCCGATTTTTTTCCCAAATTTTTGATGTAGGTGTCATTCCCAGGAAACTAATATAATACATATTATATGGATATTTACGTTTTAAGGGTTTGTTTACACTTTTTCTTTTTCGTCTTCTTCTGGGAGACCTCTTTTGCGTGACTGTCAGTCAACAACTGAGACATCTGGTGGCGAATGCAATGAACTATACGGTGGCGTCGTGGCCAAAGTAATCACCCTACCTAATTCATGCCAAGAGTACTAGAGTTCACTGACACATGATGTCTATCGACCAATCAGGTGATGCCATGATTTGGAAAACACGTGGCCCGGGATATAAGCTATCAGTTTGACTGTGGCCAGCTTGTGTAGAGGGTGTGAGCCGATCAACGCTTTTTCCACCGTCTTTAAAAACACTGAGGCTGCTTAAGACATTTTCGCCTTCCAATAAGTGTAAACTGTCCAAAGTGCAATAACCAGTGTTCCAAATACAGCCGACGAGGACAGCTGGTTTTGAAATGCACATACAGTTTTTTGACATGGAAAAATTCGAAACAAAAATCCACCAGCTGTTGACCAAGATGAGTGGTGATCGAGCCTCCAGCGGCCAGCCAGGCAGCCACTCCAGCCAGTACCTCTTCTGTTTATTAAGGTTAGTTGGTTGGTTGGGACAATATAAAGGAGCCGGACCACAGCTAGCTCGGGAATCTTAATGGGTGATCGCAAAGTAACATAAAGTAAAAGATTTTTTTCGCATAGGTTTAAACTGGCATCCAAGGGCTATTTTTGTATCCTACGTACTGGGTACTTTGAACCCTTAGTAGCTGGCATGCAAGGGCTAGTCTTGTATCCAACGTACTGGGTCTAGGTTAGGTTAGGTTGGGTTGTTAGGTTAGGCTAATGTTAACTCCATTCTTACAAGGTTAGGTTAGGTAAGGCTAATGTTAACCCCATTCTTACTAGGTTAGGTTAGGTAAGGTTGTTAGGTTAGGCTAATGTTAACCCTATTCTTACTAGGTTAGGTTAGGTAAGGTTGTTAGGTTAGGCTAATGTTAACCCCATTCTTACTTCGTTAGGTTAGGATAATGTTAACCCTATGAACACCAAAACAAAGATTTTATTAAGGTTACTGTGTAATTTTAACATGAAAATTAGTAAAATCCGAGCCAAGTTTCGTCCAAACTTGGCTCGTGTTTTCAAAATGTCGGGTTATATGGGTATGGAAATTTACAAAACCCGAGCCAACATTTTAATAAGGTTACTGTGTTATTTTCATTTTAAAATTCGTTAAATCCGAGCCAACTTTCATCAAAACTTGGCTCGGGTTTTCAAAAAGTCAGGTTTTATGGGTCTGGAAATTGACAAAACCCGAGCCACATTTTGGTTACAAATGTGCATTATCGTGTTCTATAGTGTTCTATACGCTTTTTACCCCTCAATTTCCCTGATCTTCATAGCCCTCCCCACTATCGGGGGGAGTGTCTTTAGATTGATGGATAATGGGTAAATGCTTAATTCCCATTCAATTTCATCACTAGATTCGACTAAAACACCAAAAACAAAATCAAAATACCCCCCCCCAAAAAAAAATAAAAACACGTTGTTTCATCTCCTGTATATTAACCTAAATCATAGTAGTAATTGACATTAAATATTAGCTGGATTAATAGTGACCATATGGATAACACCAGCCTGTTCACGTCACCGGTTCGCTGCCAGCCTCCCCTTTTATTAAGGTATTCTCTTGACACCACTGGCCAGTAGGTAGATAGGTTTACACTTGGGTTGGCGTTACGAGGCAAAATATATAAAAAACACCAAGTAAGTTCGATTTGTTTATTAAATAATGGGTAAACCTGACTTTTTGGACCGACAGCGATTTCAGTAAGTTTTATTTTGTTTTTTGAAATTTTTCCTTCAGATATAGTGTTGTTTTATACTGAAGAGGAGCGGAAATTAGTATTTACCCATTATCCAACAATCTAAAAACACGCCCCCCAATAGTGGGGAGGGCTATGAAGTTCAGGGAAAATGAGGGGTTAAAAGCGTAAAAATACAATAATATAGCGTTTTGTATTAAAACTTGGCTCGGGTTTTCCCAAATTGCAAACCCATACAACCCAATTTTGTGAATACCCAAGCCAACTTTTGACGAAAGCTGGCTCGGATTTCACGGGGTGGAGTGGGTAGCCTAATATTTCATGTTATAAAAATAGTCAACTTTGGGAAGACATTAGCCTAACCCAACAACCTTACCTAACCTATCCTAGTATTATGGGAGGGGGCTGCCCCCCCCCCCCCCCCACAGGTTGGGTTAGATTTTTTTTTGTTTTTTTTGTAATATTCTAGGCTATTAGCCTAACCTAACAACCTTACCTAACCTAACCTAGTATATGGATGGGGGCTGCCGCCTCCACACCCCCGCTGGTTGGGTTATTTTTTTTTTATTTATTTATTTATTTTTTTGTGCTATTAGCCTAACTTAACAACCTAACCTAACCTAACCTAGTATATGGGTGGGGGATGCCGCCCCCACACCCCCGCTGGTTGGGTACTGGCTGAAAACTTATTGTTTTACAGTAGCCTAGGCCTATAGGCCTACATGTATTTTTTATTTTTTTTTTTTTCCCTTATAATACATTTCAGCTCTTAATGCCATATATAGCAATGATGTATATGCTCTACCGGACCTATTAGGCCTAAACAGATCGATGGGCTAACTGTCGGTCCAAAACATCAGTATAACCAAATAATGTAAATGAAAGTAAACTTAAAGCTTTGCAATTACGATATACATAAAGCTAATTAACGGAATCATTTCATAACAAAAGTGGATCAAATTGGATTCTCGGTCACGTATGTGTTTTTTGTATTATAATCCTTTTCCAGTATAACTCCCTTTATTTGTCACCAATTATTTTGACATATTTGAAGACAGATATGGAATCTATATGCTCTAAGCATCATATTAAAATTAGTTTCAACCCTCGGCAAAACCTAATAAAAATATATGGTACTAAAATGGATTTTTTTCGTAACATGCTTATCAATACCTTCCTATAGACGGCACCGATTCGTACACACGCCATTTAGAACATGGGTGCTTGACTACTGATGTGACGTGTAAGAGGTAAGATTTTTACGCATAGGTTTAAACTTCCGGAAATTAATGGGGAATAAATACCACATACTGAGTACTATGAATCCGCTGTACCTGGCATGCAAGGGCTAGTTTAGTATGCCACGTACTGAGTAGCCTACTATGAATCCGCTGTACCTGGCATGCAAGGGCTAATTTAGTATGCCACATACTGAGTACTATGAATCCGCTGTACCTGGCATGCAAGGGCTAGTTTAGTATGCCACGTACTGAGTACTATGAATCCGCTGTACCTGGCATGCAAGGGCTAGTTTAGTATGCCACGTACTGAGTACTATGAATCCGCTCTACCTGGCATGCAAGGGCTAGTTTAGTATGCCACGTACTGAGTACTATGAATCCGCTGTACCTGGCATGCAAGGGCTAGTTTAGTATCCCACTTACTGGGTCTAGGTTAGGTTAGGTTGGGTTGTTTGGTTAGGTTAATATACTAGGTCTCAGAAACAAGATTCGTAGTTGCGGTAGTATTTACAGATACGCCCGAATACTAAATGGGCGGCGGCCCAACTGCCATGGCACCGGTAAGGGTTAGTGTTGTATCCCACGTAGGCCTACTAGTAGTCCAGTAAATCTAGCAATCATTTAACTGGACCTAGAACAAATTGCAATAGAAGGTTTTTTGGCTTTAACTTGTTTATTAGGTCCCTCTGATGAACATATAAAAAGTCTCCAACTTTTGGACACTGGGAAAGTGGTTAATTTGCATAAATTCAAGATGGCCGCCGTCCAAAGCTTCAATTTACAGATAACTTTTTTCTGGTTGCTCCTAGACCCTATAAATGTATTACAAACAACGTTTTTTGGCTTTAACTTGTTTATTAGGTCCCTCTGATGAACATATAAAAAGTCTCCAACTTTTGGACACCTGGAAAGTGGTTAATTTACAGCCGAAAAACCTTACAGACAGGCTGAACTGTCTCTTTCACAAGGGGTGACACAGGCACTTTGTGCTTGTATGGGTTTTTTGACCTGTTGTCCCTCTTTTTTATAAAAAAAAAAAAAAACCAACCATGACGTAGTATGACGTCATTCAGAGCCAATTATGTAATTCATGATAGGAGTTCGTATTCACTTGGATCATCGGTGCTTGCATCAAAGTTGCTATTTTGACAGAGTCCTTTACATTGACCACATGCACTGGAACATTCAAGCTCATTCCGTTTGCAACTACAGCGTTGAGTGTCACAGTTGCCCTTACACTGACATCTGACCAATTTCAGTAGTGAATCAGGAGCCACTGGCGAATCCATCGTCTTCGGTTCAAGCTGTCCCTTCCGCAGACACCAGCCCCATTTCTCGGGGTCCACACAGTTCCCCATCCATTCCTGGACCTGACAATAAACTCGGAACGAGTGGTATTTGGCTGCATCGGTTGTTGGGGGAAGGCTGTGAACTTCAACGGTAGTTGAACTTTTTGCCACCTTGTTGCAAAACTTTGTCTTTCGCAGTCCGTCAAGGGTGTCATTTCCTTTTCCCCCGTACAAATAAACCAAGGCCTTTTCACCAGCTGATGATATCGCGTCTTTACTTCCACTTTGGCAACAGAATGCTTCTATACATTTCAAGAAACCGTTGTCTTCCCTCACTTTCCTCAAGGCAGCCCCTTTACCAATACCATACAGTCGTGAGGTTGTGTCACATCGACAGAGTGCATGGACAACTGGCAGGACACGACAGATGCTTTCACCGAGAGCTTCTGCTACTGAGTTAATATGCCAACATTTCCCACCTTCCTTGCTCGACTTGAAGTACAAATCATTCATCCCTCGTTCCGCATAATGACACAACAGCACCAACAAGTCTGTGTCCTCACCTATCACATATGTCACGGTTTCCCTTGCATGCTCAATTCCCTTCTTCGCAATCATGACATCTGCATCTGCTGGCGCATTGACACAGTCAATTCCATTTGCCTTGAATGTTTCACACAATAAGTCAATGAAGTTTTGCTTATTGTCCGAGTTTGACAAGAAGTTTTCCTTTTTTGACCGAAGGGGCATGGTTGGAGTGAACATCACCTTTTGACCAAAGACTCCTTTTGATCGTCGATTGTGTGTCATGTCCTTGGTAGTAGGTCCTGATTTATAACCGTCGAATACAACCACCGGGTTGAGAAAGTTTTTGGAAACATGCTTCATGTACATGCTTGCAATGTCCTCAAATGTGTCACCCTTCTTCCATGGAATCCTTTGCAATAAGGAACCACCATCCAGAACATGGGTCACAGTCCTTTCTTCCTCAAATGATTCCAATGACGACTTGGGAACAACAGCAGCTATCTCATATCCTAGCTGTGGTTTATTGGCTTCCCTGAGCCTCCCCCACTTATCGAACAGAGCAGTAGGGTAGCTAGACAACTCATACGCAAAGACCTCTTCAACACCTAAGTCCCTGTTATTAGCAAAGATGAGGAGCCTCTGGAAAAGGAGCTGTGGGTCGATTGGTACTTTTTCAGCACTGATTGTAACCTTTGCACCCAACGACTCAACTTGATCTTTCTTCCTAAATGAAAAGTCAAAAGCATTGCTACCTTCCATCTTCTGCACAATGTTCATACCAACCTCATACAGTAAATGAGGATTGGCCGAGGCTGGTCCTGTCACACCGTTGGCAATATTCCTGAGTTCATTTGATTCTTGAAATGGATCATAATCCTTGAAGAATGCGAGAACCTTCTCTGTGTCCTTCCTATCTCGTTCACGCCTTGCTTCAGTCATTTCTTTGTGCTGCTCAGAGGTGTGGAAATGCTTCCCTGTCAGTTCTTGCATAACTTCACTCACCTCAGCGCAGGCTGGCATAGCAAGTAACCAGCGCAGGCGTTGCGTTTCCTCCATGCCCCTACCACGTGTCAATCCACCATTCGTTTTCAAAGAGCGCATCAAAACCTGCTCTATAACCAAGTCGCTTGGCAGTCCTGCCCACAGCCGATCACTTCGGCGGATCACAAATAGACCGGAGTTCAATTGACAGAACATGTCTGGGTTGAGCTGCTCAAGTTCAATCATGTCTTGAATGTACACATAGGCTGACTTGGCATAATTGTTATGACCACACGCTGCAAAGTACGGCAACATCTCCTGGAGTGTTCCGAGGTACAGTAGGAAATCGCCCATTCTCAGTGCCCTCAGGAAGCGACGCAGCAGGTCAATCATGTCCATGTATTGAATCCATAGCTTTCCCATCTTATGCTCTGCTAAGGAGCTCTTCTCAGCTTTAAGTTTTTCAGAAATTCTGTTGAAAACGTCTTTACTGCAGACTTCATCCGGTGAAACGTCTTCACGCAACAGCTTATCCAAAAGATCTGCAGCCTCCTGGAAGTCCTTGCATGCGTCACTTTCCTCATCTACCATTGAGAGGTTGACACCGTATGCCCTGCCTAACACAATCGAACTCAAGGCTGTGTCAACCAAGAAGTGGCCTCTGATTGCTCGTGCATAGGCTTTCCCACTCAGCATTTGGGTCACAGCATTTTCAGCGTATATAAGTTCCAAAACCTCCTTAAGCCCAGATGCTTCCATAACATGGCCCATGCATCCCAAAAAGCTCATCACAGAGTGAAAGCCACCAAGGTTCAAAACAATGGGTTTCAGTTCGCTTCCTTCCTTCTCATGAACAATGATCGTCTTCGCTTTCCAATAAAGCGGTTGGTCGAATGTCAGCATTGGCGTCGTTCCCTGGCGATGGCTTTCCGCAGCAACGAAGTGAAGTGTTGAGTAAATACAACTCATGTCCGTAGGGTCCATGTCAATCATGGGCAAGAAATGGACGGATGATTTCCCTGGGTGTGGTCCATGGCACACACTCTGCATTAAGCCGGACCAGCCTGGTAGTTTTGGTCGAAGCAACCATGACGTTTTCCACAGTATGTCCAGATTTTTAAGCTTGTCAGATGCTGAAATGGGGTCAAGCTTTCTAAATTCGAGAGGCCCACCCTTCTTGCGAACACTGCGGTAGTATTTGATTTCAATTTGAGCTGCCGTGAAGTTGTTTTCAGGTGACTGCAATCTTGGTATTGATGTTGTGTCTCTTACTTCAGGGGTGACAGCAACAATTATACCCATACCATGGTATGTTCCTCGCCTCGGTGTCCAAAAGTTGGAGACTTTTTATATGTTCATCAGAGGGACCTAATAAACAAGTTAAAGCCAAAAAACGTTGTTTGTAATACATTTATAGGGTCTAGGAGCAACCAGAAAAAAGTTATCTGTAAATTGAAGCTTTGGACGGCGGCCATCTTGAATTTATGCAAATTAACCACTTTCCCGGTGTCCAAAAGTTGGAGACTTTTTATATGTTCATCAGAGGGACCTAATAAACAAGTTAAAGCCAAAAAACCTTCTATTGCAATTTGTTCTAAGTCCAGCCCTACTTTGACTGGTCTATAGGTACTACGGACGACACATTGTAGGCGTTAGGTGTGGATTAGGCTTGTATCCAATGTACTAGGTCTATGTTACTGGATAGTTATGATTTAAATAAGTGCTACGTTTTCGATAAATCTGGGTATTTGGCTTTGCAATTAGGGAAATCATGAGCCGATTTCCGACATTTCGTTAGTCTTTTTCGATTCTCAAAATACGATCCAAGTTTTGCCAAAAAATGGCTCGGGTTTTCCAAAATTAAGCTTGTTGGGGTTTGCAATTTAGGGAAACATGAGCCAAAATTCTAAATTAGGTTACTGTAATTTGTTTACTCTTAGAACTCGCAAAATCCGAGCCAAGTTTTGCCAAAACTTGGCTCGGGTTTTCCAAAATTCGGGTTTTATGGCTTTGCGATTTCGGGAAACCTGAGCCAAATTTCTAAATGAGGTTACTGTAATTTTTTTGTCTACAAACTCGCAAAATCCGAGCCAGCATTGGCTAAAATTTGGCTCGGGTTTTCGAAATATTGGGTTTTAGGCCTTTGAAATACCTTAAAACCTGAGCCAAGTTTTGCTAAAATACGGTTTTATCGCCGTTTTACGCATTTAACCCCTCATTTTCCCTGTACTTCATAGCCCTCCTCACTATCGGGCGGCGTGTCTTAAGATTGTTGTATAATGGGGAAAACGGTTTCTCCGAGGGTTGTAATTATTTCCAAACACTATATATTGATGAAAACTAACAGGGAAAAAAAAAAAAATCCATGGGAAAATTCGTGACATAAAAATTGAGTTTTTCCCCTTTTTCTCATCAGTTCCTTAATTGATTAGTGTGTTTTAAGGTGTTTTTCCTTAGTTTGCAATATTAAAACATGCCCCCTAAAACCATATTTTGTCATAACCCTAACCTAACAACCTAACCTAACCTGGGGGCTGCCGCCCCCAGACTCCCGCAGGGTTAGCATTGATATAGAATATGACGAAATACTAAAAATACGGTAAAAAAGTGAAAACTATTAGTTCTCAGCTGATCCAAGATGGCCGCCATTTTTCCTTCCACCCTTATTTAACCCACAAAGTCTAAGGATCAATAAGGTCAATATTTACGAGCCGCACTACAGCCGGGATCTCATTTCTAATGGTAGTTTTGGGTTCCTATCATGTTATGCTTCATTGCTGTATAATTTTTATCCACCGGAAATTTTGTTTTTTCTTGTCTTTATTTATTTATTTTTATTTTTTTGCATTAACCTAACCAAAAAACCTAACCTAACCTAACCTAAATGTATTTGGGGGCTATTAGGTTTGGTTAGGTTAGGTTAGGTTTTTTGGTTAGGTTAATGCTAAAAACAAAACTAAATAAAGCCAAGAAAAAAAATATTTTCCGGTGGATAAAAATTATATAGCAATGAAGCATAAAATTATAGGAACCCAAAACTACCATTAGAAATGAGGGTAAATTTCTATAATTGCACCTATACGAGCTAAATTTTGTATTATTGTATTTAACAGGAAGGCACGACGAGGTAAGTGATGTTTGTTTATTTTGCAAGTTTTACATTATAATAGGTGGCAATATGCGGAAATGGATTATAAGGGAATTCCAACCCCTCTGACAAAAGTCTATCAATCTAGATGTGACACGGAGAGAGAGACAGAGACATTAGCCTAACCTAGCAACCTTACCTAACCTATCCTATAGTATTATGGGTGGGGGCTGCTGCCCCCACACCCCTGCTGGTTGGCTAAAACAGTAGAAATCCAGTTGGGGTGGAGTGAGTAACCGTAGATTTTCGTAAGGGGGTCAGAGGGGGCCGAATGCGCTTATAATCCATTTCCGCATATTGCCACCTATACCACATCACTTACCTCGTCGTACCTTCCTGTTAAATACAATAATAATTTGTTTAGCTCGTATAGGTGCAATTATAGAATAATTCCGAAATGAGATCCCAGCTGTGGTGCGGCTCGTAAATATTGACCAAAAATAATTTAATATGCAGCGGTAAAGACATATATTGCGGTGACTAATACTCTATGACAAAGCTATAGTACACATTTAGAACATTATATCCCATACGTGACCGCAAATCCAATTTGTCCCAAAAGTGTCCATAATAACCATAGAAGACGTACAGTATATAATCATAGGATAAATGTTTACCTATGGTCCCGTTAAAATATCCTCAAGTAACCTATTAAAAACTGTTCAGGGGACTGGTTAGAACTTGTAGGATGTTTAATTGAAGTGCGGAAATCAGTATTTACTGAGAAATAAGTCTTAAAATGAGCTATGGGTCAACCAGGGTCCCTGCCCTCTCTTTCCCAGGTAAACAATGACTAGTTCAGGCAAATTTTTTATGGTATGTTATATTATATTAGGGTTAGGTTAGGTTAGGTTAGGTTAGGTTAATCTAATCTAATAATTGTACATTTTGGGCAGTGGGCGGGGCCACGCATGTGCAGGGGGGGGGGGGGGGGGTAAGGTGTGTAGCGGCGTACAGACCCTCCCGTATAACATAAGCGCATTTTAAGACTTATTTCTCAGTAAATATTGATTTCCGACATTCAATTACACATCCTACAAGTTCTAACCAGTCCCCTGAACAGTTTTTAATAGGTTACTTGAGGATATTTTAACGGGACCATAGGTAAACATTTATCCTAATTATTTCTCAATATTTGAAGGCTATTATAGAATAAGGATGTTGCAAAGATCATATTAAAATGTGTTTCAACCTCCGGAGATACATTTTATGTGCACTATATAAAGTACTGTAAAACAAAATACTCGGTTTAATTCTAGATCCGGTTTCACAGCACACTCGTCAATTTATATGGCTTCTATACATTCGTCATATACCATACTTCGTTCCTATATCGGTCAGTAGCAGCGCAAATGGAATTATAATTACTGTGAAAAAGTTAATATTTACCTCCTGTTATCCACAGCCAAGCTGAAGATTGCGGAGTAAATACCGTAGACTTCATCAACATATTTTTCGGCGACCGTCAATCTTTTATTTTAATACCAAACAAGCGGGGGTGTGGGGGCGGCAGCCCCCACCTAATATACTAGGTTAGGTTAGGCTAATTCTTACCAGTATTCTTACCAGCTCCACCTCAGCTTCAGTGGTGTTGAGGTGGGCGGTTCAGGATCGGGGCAGTAAGCCTTCGCTGGCTCATGTAATGCCCCCCCACTTGCCTTATCAACGGATCAATCATTGCCTTGAAACCATTCAGTCTTCACCATTACTGCCTCTCTTGGCAGATTATTCCATTCTTCCACTATTCTGTACGAAAAAAAATACTTCCTCACATTCAGTCGTGGTCGCTGCTTAAAAATCTTGTATGGATGGCCTCTGTTCCCCCCTTGATCCATGATGAAGAAGTCCTCCGCCTTCAATCCCTCCAATCCTTTCAGTATCTTGAAGACCTCAATAAGATCACTCCTAACTCTCCTCATTTCCAACGACACCAATCCAGTCTTCTTCAGCCTGTCCTCATATGTATCCTCCCTGATGTTGGTAATCATCCTCGTCATCCTCCTCTGTACACTTTCTATATTATTTATGTTCTGCTGGTTATAAGGTCTCCAGGCCTGCTGACAATACTCCAAATGTGGTCTAACCAGGGACTTATACAAGTGTTTTATATTATTCTTACTCTTAAACTCTATGGTCCTCCTTATGCTTCCCATTACTTGATTGGCTTTTGACACTACTTGTGCTATGTATGCACTTGGACTCAATGACTTGCATATTTTCACTCCCAAGTCCTTCTCCTGTTCCACATTCACAATTTCTTGCTCTCCCAGTCTATATGTATGATTAATGTTCCCATGGCCTATATGCAGGCATTTACACTTGTCCACATTGAATAGCATTTGCCATTCTTCTGACCAGTGCTGTATCCTATTCAAATCCTCTTGTAAGTAATTAATTTCTTCTTGGGTTTCCATTTTACCCAAAATCTTTGTGTCCTCGGCAAACTTGAGGATGTGTGAGGCAATGTTGTCATCAATGTCATTAATAAATATAGTAAATAAGAGTGGCCCCAACACTGATCCCTGAGGCACACCACTCTTGACCAGACTCCATTCTGACTTTTGTCCTCTCATAACCACTCTGTTTCCTATCCTTTAGCCACTCGCCAATCCATCTGTGTATGTTACCTCCAATTCCATGTGCCTTTATTTTCATCAATAATCTCCTGTGAGGAACCTTATCGAAAGCTTTCGAAAAATCCAGGTATACAACATCCACCGGGAAACTGGAGTCTATGTATAATGTCACTCTCTCTAGAAAGGCCAATAGATTGGTCAAGCAAGACCTTCCTGACATGAAACCGTGTTGTGTCCCCTTTATCAGATCATTGCCCTTGAGATGCTTTAGCACTGCATCTTTAATCAGCGACTCCATAATTTTGCTAATCACTGAGGTCAGGCTCACTGGTCTGTAGTTGCTCGCCAGTCTTTTCGACCCCTTTTTGAATATGGGAGTCACATTTGCCATCCTCCAATCCTCTGGTACCTCCCCAATTTCTATACTCTTCATAAATATTAAAGTTAGAGGATGTGCCACAGCCCCCCGTAAATTATTTAGTATTGCAGGATGTACATTGTCATCACTAGGTGATTTTTCACCGTTTAGTTCTTGTAATTTCTTCAATACTCCCCCAGTTGTTAGGTTCACTTCTTCCAGCATGTTTTCTCCATTAAACAACACCCTGGGATCTGATATGTTCACTAGATTTTCCTCAGTGTAAACTGTCGAGAAATAGTTATTCAGTATCTCACCCATCTTCTTATCGTCACATACTATGTTTCCATTCTCCTCTTCCAGTGGTCCCACACTTTCTTTTGCTTTCATTTTGCCGTTGGCATATCTGTATTATGCCTTTGGATCCTCCTTTACTCTTCTGGCTATCCGCTGTTCATATCTCCTTTTAGATTTCTTTATTAGTTTCCTTGCTCTGTTCATTGCTGTCTTATATTTCAAGTAGTCTATATATTGATCAGTCTCCTGGTATTGCTTCCACCATCGGAGCTTGTTTTTCCTTGCCCTGAATATTTCTTTATTCCACCACAGTGGTTTTCTCTTCCTTTCATCACGGTTGACAATGGGTACATACAGTCTAACTAATCGGTCATATTCTTCTTTGAATATCCTCCACATTTGAAATAACTTGAAATAACTGCTTCCACTTTACCTTTGTAAATTCACTTCTCATGTCCTTGAACTTGGCTTTCCTGTAGTCGTAGTAATATTCCTTCCCACTTTTTGTTTCCCCAGTCAATATTTATGTCAAAACTCACCACGTTATGATCGCTTGCTCCCAGAGGAGCTGTTACCTCTATGTTACTCACCAGTACTGGATCTGAGCTCAAAACTAAGTCCAGTATATTCCTTCCTCTTGTTGGCTGTCTCACATGTTGTGTAAGGAACTTCTTGTCCATCACCAAATTCAGAAATGCTTCTCCTTCATGACCAGCATGCAACAGTTCCCAATCTATAGTGCTATGGTTAATGTCTCCACATATCAGCACCTGGTCGTAATTCCCACAAACTTCCTCCATCCTCCTGTGTAGGTACATTTCCTCTTCATTTGTTGCTGATGTACTATGGTAGCACACACCTATTACCATGTCTCCCCCCTCCACTTTCAATTTACACCACACTGCTTCTGTGTTGTTGTTCATCACTTCTTCCAAAGCAGTTGCTTTTATATGTTCTCTAAAATATGCTACACAACCACCACCCTTCCTATTTAGTCTATCCTTCCTTATTGTTTCATAACCAGGTATGCTGATTTCTGCATGCGGAATACACCCATTCGTCCATGACTCTGTTACTAATGTCTGGGTCATCTTCATAAACCATTTCCTCCAATTCCAACATTTTGTTCACAATGCTTCTAGCATTCATTAACTTACATGTTAGTACTTTATTATTTCTCTTAACACTTTGTTTGTCTACTCTAGGCCCCAAACTAATCACTCTATTTACATATGTACATTGGTTCTCATCTGTTGTACCAGTAGCTATGCACGGGAGACTCTCCTATCGGTGGGTCTCCCTGGCCTCTTTGTTCCTGTGCCTGCTCCGGCTTCGTGGTCATGATTTTCCCTCTCTTTATCATAAACAAATTTTCCCCCTGTTCTTTTCTGTTTTTCAGTTCCATCCTCAACTTAAAAGTCTTGCTCACGTTTGGCCTTGGTCATGTCCCTACTTATGTATACATGCTTCCATGGTCCCTTGTTCTCAAGTTGCCTTGCATTCTTGAGCACCTTTAGTTTCTGATAGGTTTTCACAATCATCAATTTTGGGTTATTTCCACCCTCACTTTGTGCTACCTTAATTCTCTCAATTTTGTTTATTTCCACTTCATCCACTTCCAGTATATTCTTGAACAGATAGCCTACCACCTGCTCATCACTCTGCATTTGCCCTATTCCCAATGGGTCATTTTCCAACTCAACCCCAATCTCATCTATTCCCTTAATAACTAGGTTACATTCTCTAGCCTCTGTCCTTAGCATCATACCATTCCTCTCTTACCATTTTTCTAGTTTCTTCCCTGAATGTCTCGCTCTTCATATTTTCAATGTTGTTCAATCTATCTTCCATATTATCTACTCTCGACTGTAATTTGTCATTACTTTCTTTCAGATTATTCACCAATTTAAGCACATCAACTGCCTTGTTGTTACACCCGCTGCAGAACGAGTGAACCCTGTCCTCTTCCAATTCTTTCAAAATATCATATTTCTCCTCACAAATATTCTCACACTCGATGTGGAACCACTTGCAACAATACTCACAGTACATTGCTAGGTGTTCCTCCTTCACTTCATATTTACATTTTCCACAGTTCTCAGTAGGTCCAGCGGCAGCCTCGGCCGCCATTCGTAGTTGTGGCATAGACGATCTACTTGCGTAACCTCGGCCATTCTTCCTACCTCTACCTCGTTGTCCCCTTCCTCTTCCACTCATAGCTGTTTTTTCTAATTTCACAATACTTTTATTAAGGCTTATTGTATGTGGGTGGGGCGTCTAAAAATATTTCTTGAGGAGCTCGGCACTGCACGTCCGATCCCGACCACGACCACTCTTAGAGTGGTCGTTTAACCCTTATTTTCGTCTCTTAAGCCCGCGTCTCACACAGTACGGCCACCGCTCGACAGCCGCCAACAGAGGATGACTTGCACTTTTTCGCCGATTCTAATCGAATCACTGGATCACTGCACGATCCTCGCCGGCACACGATTGCCGTACAACAAGCCCTCGACAGTCACTCGACACACACATGTCACACACGCCGGCAACACGACCGTTGTAGAATAAATCGCTGACCGGCGACGCTACTCACTCGGCTATCACACGTTTGTCATACGTTTAAAGCACGTTAAGAGCACGATAATGTCGCTCTTGGTCGACAACCATACGTTTACAGCACAACAGACACACGTACGTTGAACGATAAATACGACCGTTGTACGCCGCACACGATATTGACACGGCAAAGGAACCGCCCTATATATATATATATATATATTTATATAAATAACACTCCGTTCTTAACATTAATCATCAATTACAAACCCCAATATACTTGAATAAAACTATAATAATAATAATACGCTGTAGTTAAGTAGTCGATAGGTGAATGTATACCTGTATCATTATACGATCTGGTATACACTGACTGATGCAGTATATCATTAGTTTACAAGTGGATGTATTTCGGTAAACTTGTAGATGTTTATGTTAACTAGGCTACACACACACACACACACACACGCAGAGAGAGAGAGAGAGAGAGAGAGAGAGAGAGAGAGAGAGAGAGAGAGAGAGAGAGAGAGAGAGAGAGAGAGAGAGAGAGAGAGAGAGAGAGAGAGAGAGAGAGAGAGAGAGAGCGAGAGAGAGAGAGAGCGAGAGAGAGAGAGAACTACTCGCAGACATACAATACAGTATATAGACTAAAATAATACACACACACACAATATATATAAACTAAATAATACACAACCAAACACGCAAACGCACACACACACACACACACACACAAACTACTCACACACATATAATATATAGACTAAAATCATACACAATCAACCATCGATCAGAGGATGACAATGAAGATATCCCAGGATTCACATACGCTCGTTGCACAACATATACACGGGCGTCACACCATCATATTTAACGGGTTTTTCTGCTGACTATCGGCCAGAAATGAGTGCAGCCACTATTTTTTGGCCGATCACCGCCGACCATTTCCGCGCCACTCGACCACCCCTCGTCTACCAGGATTCGAGGCGATCTTTTTACACGATCACAGACGATCCCGGAAAAATTAAAATATTTTGAAAAGATCGGCTGTGGTCGTCGGCTAGCGTACTGTGAGAGACGCGGGCTTTACCCCACAATTTCCCTGATTTTCATAGCCCTCCCAACTAGTGGGGGCCGTGTTTTTAGATTGTTGGATAATGGGTAAATACTAATTTCCGCCAGTCCTTAGTATAAAACAACACTGTATATTAAATAAAACTGGGTAAAGGTTACTTTTTGGACCGACAGTCATATCAGCAACTATTTTTTTGTTTTTTTGCGTTTTTCTTTCAGATACAGTGTTCTCATATAGTGAAGAGGAGCTGAAATGAGGATTTACCCATTATCCAACAATCTAAAAATAGTCACCCCCCCCCCCCTCCCCACTAGTGGAGAGGGCTATGAATATCAGGGAAAATGAGGGGTTAAAGAGGATAAAACCAGCAAAATAAGCTGTATTTGGCCATAACCTTTTGCCGTGGGATACAGAATAAGTTGAGGGGGGGGGGCAAGCTTCCCCTCACCCCCCAGGATTTATTGAAATCCTCATCTATGTAGACAGCAGGGGGCAAAATCTTAATTTTCCCTAACTGACCCTATTATTGGATAATGGGTAAATACTCACTTCCGACGGTCCTTGGATAATAGGTAAACACTCACTTCCGAAAGTCCTCAATATATAAATACACTGGATATGAACGAAAATCACGTACACACAAATCAAAAGACGTATGAGAGTCATCCAGCTGAAGACGCCATTGTGGGTACACTAGTCAGCCACGGGAGGGTCTGTACGCAGCCGGATACCTTACCCCAGGCCCCGCCCACTGCCGAAAATGTACAAATATTATATTATATTAGATTAGATTAACCTAACTTAACCTAACCTAACCTAACCCTAATATAATATAATATAATATAACATAACACAAATAACAAAATAAAAATATAAAAATATACTAAACTTCGAGTGGGATCGAACACTGGATTTCTGGATGCCAGGCGGGAGCTATAGTGACTGTACTACAGAGCGAGCTGGCAGGAACGGTTTGAAGGGTTTATTTAAACGCGGGGAACGGGGGGCGGGGCCAAGGGAGGCTTACATTTTCGCGCATGCGTAGAGGGTAAGGTATCCGGCTGCGTACATCCCCTCCCGTCAGCCACCCTCACCTTCTTCTCCAATATATTGCATTATTGGATATGCGCACCTGCGCCCGACAGGTGATTGGCTAAATAGGTGTGACGTCATCCATGGAACTCCATTGCTATTGGTTGATTATTTCACGTCACTTTCAAGTCAGTAGACAGTGTCCAGACATGCGACTGTAGCGAAGGTGGTGGCAGGGCCGTTTATAGGGAGACTAATATTATCGTATTATATAAATCCCTTATTATACATTTCAGCTCGTAATGACATATATAGGAATTATGTATATTGGTAAATGTTTATCACCAACCAGTGACGAGTTTTTCAAGTTATTTTTTGTCGTTTTTTATTTTGTATTTAATATACTATGTTGTTTAATTCCGAGGACCATCGCATTTTACTATTTTTCCGTTATCCATCAATCTTAAGACACGGCCCCCGATAGTGGGGAGGGCTATGAAGATCAGGGAAATTGCGGGGTAAAAGGCGTAAATAAAGGGGTAATATTAGAAGAACTCTGAAAATACAATATTTAAAAGTAACAAAACCTGAAAATGGAAAAACCCGAGCCAAGTTTTGACCAAACTTGGCTCGGGTTTTTAATTTTTCAGAGTTCAAAATCACAGTAACCTCATTTCGAAAGTTGGCTCGGGTTTTCTTGTTTTTCAAGGTGGATAAAGCCAGTAAGAATGAGTTAACATTAGTCTAACCTAACCTAACCTAACCTAGTATAATGGGTGGGGGCTGCTGTCCCCACACCCCTGCTAAATCCATGAAATCCGAACCAAGTTTTGTCATTAACCTAACCAAATAACCTAACCTAACCTAACTTAACCTAACCTAGTATTATGGGGTTTACATTAGCCTAACCTAACCTAACCTAACCTAGTATTATGGGTGGGGGCTGCCGCCCCCACACCCCCACTAAATCCCTTAAATCCGAGCCAACTTTTGCCATTAACCTAACCAAAGAACTTAACCTTACCTTCACCTAACACCTAGTATATGTCCCATAGACGACATACCTTAATGAGAGGCTGAAGAGGTTGATGCAGTAGGTTCAGAAACTTCAGGTGGATCATCAGGGTCGTCGTCCAAATCAGGTCGGTCAGACTGAGGAGGGTAGAGTTTGGCAGCTTCAATCAGGAAGTGATGGTAGGCGTGGCGTTCATACTTCTTGATGAACATATAACGGCCAAGGTATTGTGAGAGATATTGTGGATGTGGATACCAGGCCGTTTAATGTATTCCTTTACATCTCGCCACAGCCTTTCTACATTTTGGGTATAGATATCTGGATTCTCTGGATCAAGGAAGTTGAGGCTGTGGTTGAATGTCCAGTGATTATATCCTTCCTGATCTAAGGTCGCATACGCTCTCCAACAGTCGGAATAGATTGTAGAATCATGCCTGATATATTTGAGAATAATAGGGAAAAGAGTTTCTCTATTGCGTTTTTTTTTCTTCAAAATTATCACCTATTAGTGGAACGATGAATGTCTTCTTTGAAACTCTCTCTATCCCACCAAACAGCCAATATTGTTCAAAGTGCTGCCCAACGTTGAACTTGGCCTTGACAACAAATGTTTTGTCTACTTCTACGACGACACCTTCACCCCCGATTGGCTCCTGGTTTTCAAACCAATAATTAGTGACTTCACAAAAAAAAGACCTCCAATCTACACTAGTTTTCCTTGAGATTTCCAAATTTAAAGTGGCTTTTCTATGTGAGAAATCCTTTTCCACCAAAAAAATTGATGAACCCAAGCACCTGCCAAGCCTGTAACTTGGTCTGATGTAAAAAAAAAAATGCCTTTGTAATGAGCCACAGTATAACCACAAACACAGCGTTTTTTTGTTTTGTTAATAAAGTAGGAGTAATTACAAAGCCACTGATTTCTGTCTATGTCTCCATTTTTTTTTCAGTACAAGTCTGCGAGTACACTGCCTTTGACAATTGGGACATGCTACACTCTTGGGCAAAACACGTGGTCTTCAAACACTTTAAGGCTAGCAATGTTCTCCAAATGTGTAGTCTTAATAACATTAGGTGTAGGACTACAGCCTACGAGCTCCATCTTCAGACTGATCCGGGAAATAAAACTACAAAACTACAACAATTTACCTGAAAAACTTGTAGCACATACGACCTCCGTCTTCGGGCTCCATCTTCAAACTGAGCCGGGCTGGCCTGGCGAGGGGCGTGCCGTGTGACGTGACGACTGAAAGACTGTGTGATTGGTTGATAATTTGATGGAAGGCTGTGATTGGTTCCATGAGTGACGGGAAGCATTGTGATTGGTTCATGCTATGGTTCATGATTCCTAAAAAGACCGCTAGGTGTAGTGACGTTCGACTGAAAGATTGAGGGTAAGAGCTCCCGAACGACGGCCATTGTGTACTATTGCGGCGCGTCCATCGACAGGGAGGTATTTTTTACAGTTTCTCGTATTTCACTTATAGCGAATTTGCGACGGTAATTACATGTACACCAACAAAGTATCGTTCATGAAAGTGATAACACACTAATAATCATCGATGGGGCCCGTCACTGGTTGGTCATTTACATAAACCTGTATATTCTCTACCGGACCTATTAGGCCTAAAAAGATCGATGGGACTACTGTCGGTCCAAAAGATAACCTTTTCCGAAAACTGGAGAAAAACAAAAACACAAATCGCTAAATTCGTTGTGAAACCGGATCTAGAATTTTTACCAAACTCTCCCTATAACTCTCCCTATTGACGGCAGCGAAACTCTTATTAAGCCCCTTACTGATAAAATAGATGCTAATTTCAATAAGTCATGGGGGGGTGAGGGGGGCAAATCCCCCCCTCAACCCATCCTGTATCCAAAGGCAAAAAAACCCTGTATATTTACTCTGAAAATGACTTGCATCTGAGTGTTTTAAGATCGTTGGATAATGGGAGAAATAGTTTTCCGGGGATTGTAACTAATTTCAACTACTGTATAATGATGAAAACTACCTAAAACCAAATAGAAAAACCATTGGAAAATCAGTGGTAGTTTCGGTTACATTTTCCATAGATTCGCCATATTTTTCTCCATATACAGTAGTCCGCATGGAGGATTTTCGTTATCGACAAATTGAAGAAAATGGTACAATTTTACTTATAGGACACGCATTTGACAGGTACCACCAAGGATTTAATACATATTTGTTTTCGGTTTCCACACATCCAACACAAAGCTACACCTTTTTCTGGTCCGGTAATAGTATTGAAAACGATATAATCACTTTTTAAATGTGGTTTTCGACGAGAAAATATACACGAAAATCGCCGGGAGTCCATCGTCGCTTCCGATCGTCGGTTTGTTTATTACAGGACGCTCGACAACGCATGGTAATATTATTGTCATTAACCTAACCTAACAACCTAAGCTAATATGGGGGCTGCTGCCGCCCCCAGACCCCCGCCGCTCCTCTAAATAATGATGTAGAAGACATAAAATTACTAAAAAGTGCTGCGGGAGAGCGAAAACTACGTCCACACTTCGCCATTTTAAGTCGACCGCCACGGCGGGAGGGAAGTAGGCTAAAAACTTTGAGCGTATAGTAAACAAAGCGACGATACTAGCTTCCACGAACGCAACAGAGTTCTCTATATATTTTGTCTCATATTATTAATATTAAAGTGTCCCCATTGTTTTTTTAGTGTTTCATACACCAGAAAAGGGTGTAGCTTGGTGTTGGATGCGTGGAAACCGAAAACAAATTTGTATTAAATCCTTGGTGGTACCATTCAAATGCGTGTCTTGTAAGTAAAATCGTACCGAAAAAATACCCACTTCACACACAAATACACCGAAAATCTAAGTAAACAAATTTAAACATCGTCTTGTGAATGAGTTGTGTTACCGGGCGTACGTCAACAGCAGGGTTGTGGGGGCAGCAGCCCCCACCCATAATACTAGGATAGGTTAGGTAAGGTTGTTAGGTTAGGCAAATGTCCTTTCACCTCCTTATCGCCTTTTTACGTCTTTAACCCCACATTTCCCCTGTCTTCATAGCCCTCCCCACTAGGGGGGGGGGGGATGTTAAGATAGTTGGAGTAATGGGCAAACTAATACAAATTCTCCACTCAAACCATGATAAACAACAGTAAAACACTGTATTCCTTGAAAAAAAATTACAATATAAAGTTTATGTAATTAAATTGAGACATAAATTTTATCGTGGCTTATAGGTTTCTTAAAATATTTATTTCATTCCTATATATGTCAAATGCGCGTAAAAATGTATTAATGATCCTGAAGAAACAAAACAAAAAACAAAAATACCTCGCAAGAGATGGGTGAGACCATGGATTTGTTTACATCCGCCGCGAGTGTAGCCTCGGCGAATCGCGTTGGGGAATATGTTTTTGCCCCCTACTGTTTAAATATATGAGGATTTCAATAAGTGCTGGAGGGGGGTGAGGGGGGCTTGTCCCCCCCCCCCCAAACATATTTTGTATCCCATGGCAAACGGTTATGGCCAAATAGTTATTTTTCGCTAGTGGGGCGCGTGTTTTTAGATTGTTGTTTAATGGGTAAATATGCATTTCCTACTATCATCACACTTTAAAACACCCTTGAACAACTCTAAAATAGATAAAAAAGGTAAACATTTGTTTTAGCAATTTAATTGCATAAACTTTATATTGACCAAAAAAACAACATGCCAAATAAGGCTGCTGTAGTCCCCTTTAACACTACCGAATATATATATATATATTGTCTGACGCTGTTATCCCCGAAGGGGTGGCCACGAACGAAACGCCCCCATGCACCTCTGTCCCCAGTCAGTCGATGCCCATCCTCCCAACCAGCACCGCTTTCATCCATATACTTCTTCACTCCATCCTTCCACCTCTCTTTCGGTTTACCTCTCCCTCTCTGTTCTTCCTCCTTGCTCTCGAACACCCTCTTAGTCATTCTCTCGCTTCCCATACGTTCCATATGGCCGAACCATCTCAAGGTGTTCCTTTTCACATTTTCCAGCACATCTACCTCCACACCATACCTCCTTCTTACTTCCTCATTCGTCTGTCTATCCCTCCATGTAACTCCGCAGGCACTTCTCAAGTAACTAATTTCCACCCCTTTCACTCTTGGTCTGAGTTTCTCCACCAACGTCCATGCTTCACTTCCGTAAGCCAGTGTCGGAATTACCACACTGTCATGCAAGGACTTCTTCACTTCCATACTGACCACCCTATTTCTTGTTACTGCTTTCAGCGTTCCTACAACCCTCTTCCCCTGCTATACCCTCTCCTGCACTTCTTCATCCATACTCCCATCTTTACTCAGCACACTGCCCAGATACTTAAATGAGCTGACAATATCCATAGCCTGACCATTCAACTTCACCTCGCACTCTGTGGCTTCACCCCTTTCGAAAGTTAAGAAGACCATAACCTTGCTCTTCCCCGCATTTACCTTCAGATTCCGTTTTTCGCACACTGTTCCAAACATATTTACCAGACCCTGCAACTCCCATTCATTATCGATCATCAGAACTGTATCATCAGCAAACATCAGTACAGGTAGCTTCCACTCGTTTCCCTCCCTTATCAGCAATACACCAACATCCACTGCTCTTCCTTGTATTTCTTTCATGACTCCATCCATATATACAGTAAACAACCACGGGGACATCACACACCCCTGTTTCAACCCAACATTCAGATCAAAGAACTCGCTCTGCTCATTCTCCACACATACTGCCGCCTTTGCACCCTCATACATGCTCTTCCCTGCTTTCAGCAACTTGCCATCTACTCCGTATATTCTAAGTAGTTTCCACATACCTTCTCTATCCACTCTGCCATAGGCCTTCTCCAAGTCCATAAAGGCAACATACAGATTTTGTTGCTTCTCCAGATATTTCTCCACAACACATTTCAGGGTAAAAATATGATACTCACATCCTCTTCCCTTCCCAAAACCGCCCTGCTCGTCATCTATCCATTTCTCAGTTCTCGCTTTCACTCTCTCAATCACTACCCTACTGTACACCTTCCCTACTATGCTTAGAAGACATATTCGTCAGTGGTTACCACATACTCCTCTTTCCCCTTTACCCTTATATAGGGAGACTATTATGCCTGTCTTCCAGTCATCAGGTGCACTCCCCTTCTCCCTTGCTAGTTTGCACATTTTCCATACCCATTCGATCACTATCTCACCACCATACCTCAGCATTTCCCCACACACTCCATCTATTCCTGGTGCTTTCCCCAACTTTACTCTTTTTGTTATGCCAGAGTTTTTACCGGGGTTTTAATGGTCTCTGGTAGGTTCTTACTCGACTGGAGAAGTTTAAGTCAAACAACACATGCACGAAAGTCGTAAAGGGTAAAATATAAGACTGAGTACATACATGAATTACTTTTAATACTCACTTAACAATATAACATAAACAATTCACTTTACGCTGATACATAGAAATATATACAAGTTCTAGCACGGACGAGGATCCACGAGGTAACTGGGAATACACTTAGCTCTCTTTCACTTGAATTAATTATAATTATACACCTTCGGTACACTGGTGTAGGAATACATTTCTTTAGCCCTCTCTTCTTGTCTTAATCAAAGAGATACACCGGGGTCGCACTGGTGTAAGAATTTAATATAACTTTTATCTTTGGTTCTCTCTCTCTCTAATATAACTTTTATCTTTGGTTCTCTCTCTCTCTCTCTTTGCATAAATCAAAGAGATACACCGGGGTCGCACTGGTGTAAGAATTTAATATAACTTTTATCTTTGGTTCTCTCTCTCTCTCTTTGCATAAATCAAAGAGATACACCGGGGTTGCACTGGTGTAAGAATTTAGTAGAGTTATACACTTAACCCTTTTACACAAGTATGAATTGAAGTGATACACCGGGTCGCACTGGTGTAGAAATGAAAGATAACCTCTGTAGCACTCCTAGTCTAACACTGTAGATCTGAAGATACAGGTACAGGAAGGGATGAAGGGAGTCGCTGAGTCCTTCCGTCGAGCCGCTTAGGTGGTCCTGCCATGTGGTTAATGTAGATAGGGATACAGATGGATTAGTTGGTTTTGGGTCTTGAATGGTAGTTTCTTAATGTTCATGACATAGTTTGCATACCATCGGACTAACACGAGCATGAACTAGGACATGTCCTGAGTTATGGCTGCTCGTCTATCCTGACCTTTATACTAATCGGTGATGAAGTTCTGTTCCTGTACTCTTGATGTAGGGTCTTTAATACAAAGTCTCTAGTGTCATGACACAGCGACAAGGTATCGGGCTAACGTGAGGAAATAAGTAAGATAATGAGCTTACTATTTCGTTCAATCTGCCACTGACCGTTGTAAGAGTGTTCAAAGAAGCCAAGTTCGGTGATTAAACCTTTTTACTGCATAATATCCTTGACCATGGTGTTGGACAGATACAGTATGGACTTTTGTAAGCTAAGTGCCGTTATTCAGATGGTATCTCGCAAAACCCGACCCATTAGAGTTGGCTTGCCATGGCAAGGTTTACATTAATAGTTTGTTAGAGTGCGGGATTGATACTAGAACTCAGTTTGTGGCATGCCCTTCGGTGCTACTTCCAATATCAAAATTGCAGCCTAATAGAGATCCTGATGTTGTCACCATGGCATGTAAGAACAAAAGTTCACCTAATAGGGAAAAGAACTCCTCAGACCTTAAAGAATATTCACCATGGCTTAATTTACATCCTGAATGAGAGGGTAATCCTTAGGCTCAAACTCTTACATGTAAGTTTATTCGAGCCCTTGAATTGCTGACTCTACCTGGTTCTCGTCGATATGGTCATGACGTTGGCTGCTATGTCCCAGGGCTGTTAGTTGAAGGTCATAAGTACAGGGGGGCGTTTTTAGGGGGATTAAGTAGACCCCCTACAAAATCTACACTCCCACTCTCTCACATCTGTACCCCTCAATTTGATCTCAGTCATTCCAAATACATCCTGCCTGGTATTCACTAACACTTCCAGGACCTCTCTCTCTTTTGTGTCGTTATTCACGCCTCTCACATTCCAAGTCGCTATTCTAAGACTGTCTATGGTAGGTCGGGGTTCGTCAACATTAGGTCCGTCCACATTTGAGGCTGTTCGTTCGTTCATCATTTTAGTAAGTATTTTTCACGGGTGGGGGTTCGCAACCCCACCGACCCAACCTCTTTAGTCGCCTATTACGACACGCTGGAGGCACGTGGGGCATACTCTATTCCCTTACCCCCATATATATATATATATATATATATATATATATATATATATATATATATATATATTCTATATATTATATATATATATATAATTATATATGTATATTTATTTATTTATTTTTGTTGGCAATATTCCGTTGTTTTTACGGTGACAGGCCAGGTACTAGGATTGCCAACATAATACCGTAATATCAACGGCCAGGCACTAATTTACCTGTATAATACTTTACACTATTCCAAGTAAGTAGGTCAAAATTCCTGAACATTAACCTTTATAACTCACAAACGACTTGAGTAATCGAACTATTATTTTTTTACCATTTGGGAAGGGCCAGATAGGGAATAGGTGTGCAAATTTACAGCCCATTTGCTCCAGCCCCTTTTGAGTTATAGAGGTTAGGGTTAACGATTTCTGGTCTACCTATTTAGAACAGGGTATAGTTATTTGCTTTCTTAATGTCGTAAACTAAAGGTGATATTCCGTACAGCTATAGTGTCATAATAAGGAATGTGGATTTCAATTGTGTTAATTTACGGTCTTTTACTGTTAATTTTACCGAGATATTTTGCAGTATCTCTAGCTATCTATCTATCTCTATTTGCAAGTTTTACATTTTAATTAAACCTAAATAGATAAATAGTGATGTACTTATAAACCCAAACATAATACATACATACCTGTAGCCAGATAGACATGGAAATAAAAAATACATAGTTATAAACCACCGCTCAGTATATATATCTATGAGAGAGGGAGAGAGAGAGAGAGAAATAATCCATGTATATTGTTAAATTACCCTGTACATAACTTCTTTTCATCCATATTAATTCTGTACAGCGTAAATTAGTAAGAGCGCTAGGTAGGATCAAGATCTATATAGGATAGGCATCGTGTAATTATTTTTTAGCTTAGTTCGTCCTTTAATAATTAATAGAAGAAAACTGTTGAATCCTTCGTTGCACAATTTTCTTTCATCCGCTTGACTATAAATAACCCAATCTTCAACGCGTCTACTATAATAGTGTCTAATATATACTGCCTACATATATTTGATTATGTGTAATTGTTTAGCTCAGTTTGTTCTTTAAATAATAGAAGCAAACTGTGGAGACCAAGAAGGAGTTTAACCCACACAGTACCGGTGACATCCTTTTCATCCTATTCTGGCAACTATTAGACGATTTTGTTTAGCTTAGGAAGGACGTCTAGCAATAATAAAGCTTCAAACTATCTCAACCAACCCTTTTTACTACCACAGATCCTTCCTAAGCTGCATAATATCGTCTAAGTATAGCTAGAATACAATATAACGCACGTCGCTGGTACTCAAAGGGTTAAGCTCCTTGGTCGAAACTTTCATTGCTGTGATGGGCTGGTCTATCAGAATGAGAGCTGAGCGATCTCTGCCATACCCATAGCTTACTCTGACTGTTCCTTTTACTTATATATCTTCTAGATCTCAAGTGATGGCGTCTTTTCCGTGGATTGACCTCCTTACTGCCAAGATTGGGAGCCAAAGCGTCACATTTTTCCCTTGCCCCTCAACTTTCCCTTCATAATTGCTGAGTGGCATAGGGCCTTGGGTGGGGCTTTGGTTTCCCAGGCGTTTTCGCACCCTCCTCAGCTCCCTGCCTTGGAGTGGCTTCGGTCACCCGGGCTTTGTTAGTGGTAAGCAGGGAGGGTTTTGTGGGGGCGCTCGTTTATGGCCTTGGCCTTGCTCGAGACCTTGGGGCTGTTCGGCCAGATAGCCTGGGGAACAACAACAACAACTACCACAGATCCTTCCTAAGCTGCATAATATCGTCTAAGTATAGCTAGAATACAATATAACGCACGTCGCTGGCACTCAAAGGGTTAAGCTCCTTGGTTGAGACTTTCATTGCTCTTTCTTTTCTTTGATTCGCTTGACTATAAATAACATAATCTTCAACACGTCTCCTAAAATAGTGTATAATATAAAATGCATGATCTATTGTATAATATGTAATGTGTCTGTGTTTGAGGTAGTACCTCAAAATTAATGAAGCTAAACATGAGGGAGAAGGAGGGCCAGAAAAACATCCAGCCCCCCTTAACCCCTTCTGTACCGGCGACGTCTTTGTTATTTATTCTAGCTGTATTTAGCTGATTGTGTGCAGTTTAAGAAGGATCTGTGGTAGCAAAAAGAGTTATGTGAGATAGTTCGAAGCCTGTTTATTGTTGGAGGCCCTTTTTAAACTGAACATAATGTCTAATGGTAGCCAGAGTAAAGTTAAAAAGACGTCTCGGTACAGAAGGGGTTAATGCATTATATAATTACTATACACTATTTTTAGACATTATTGAACATTATTGTCAAGCGAATGAAAGAAAATAATGATGTGCTGTGAAAGTCTGACTAGTGGTCTTCTATTTGTAAAGAACAGACACAGGTAATAATTACACATTATACAATAGACTCGTGTATTTTATATTATACACTATTTTAGGAGACGTGTTGAAGATTATGTTATTTATAGTCAAGGGAATCAAAGAAAAGTAAGAGCAATGAAAGCCTCGACCAAGGAGCTTAACCCTATGAGTGTTTCATTAGTTTGGCGAATATACGACCTTTCAGCCTATATCTTTATCATTAGTAGAACCTTTCGTTCCATTAAGGTGTCGATTTTATCCTGGCGAGCGATAGTGAGCCTGTAATTTAAAGAGGAGTCGGCCTTCGGCCGGGACATGTTTCTACCGAAAAATGTACAAATTAATCGTAAGGGGGTTCTAGGATTTTTTTTTTTTTTTTTTTTTTAAGGCTTAATTGAGGTGTAACTAGGAAACTAAAACCTAACTGAATACACCTATAAACTAAAACATAACTGAATACACCTATAAACTAAAACATAACTGAATACACCTATAAACTAAAACATAACTGAATACGAATACACCTATAAACTAAAACATGAATACACCTATAAACTAAAACATAACTGAATACACCTATAAACTAAAACATAACTGAATTCACTAATAAACTAAAACATAACTGAATACACCTATAAACTAAAACATAACTGAATACACCTATAAACTAAAACCTAACTGAATACACCTATAAACTAAAACCTAACTGAATACACCTATAAACTAAAACATAACTGAATACACCTATAAACCGGCCAATAAATCAAGTTGTCACCCTTAATGTGTTCATGTGTTTATGAGAGTCGGTATTGTGTTCATGTGTTTATGGGAGTCAGTATTGTGTTCATGTGTTTATGGGAGTCGGTATTGTGTTCATGTGTTTATGGGAGTCAGTATTGTGTTCATGTGTTTATGGGAGTCGGTATTGTGTTCATGTGTTTATGGGAGTCAGTATTGTGTTCATGTGTTTATGGGAGTCGGTATTGTGTTCATGTGTTTATGGGAGTCGGTATTCCTTTGAAGATCATCAAGAGTTTTGATATTTATTTCTCCATATTATTGCACGATTGCATTATGGGGAGGTTATTTTTAAGACGTTCGACGCATTACTTTGGCGATTTTAAAACCCTTCGCCCCATGTCTCTGTTAATATTATGACCTTTCGTGCCATTTACGCGTTGATTTATTCCTGGCGAGCCTGTACTTTTGGAGGAGAGATATTTTTTCATACCGAAAAATGTACACATTTATCTCGAAGGGGGGTCTTGGGGGTGTTATTTTTTTGTTTGTTAAAGCTTGATGGAGGTCGAGGGAGCAAACTAAAATACCCCACTTAAGTGTACACTGAACAAATATGGAAGGTATAAAAAAAGGGCAGGAAAAAGGTCGCCAAAAAACTAATGGTGGCGAACGTCTTAAAATGTCAAAAGTTATGGGGTTAAGCATGAGGGAGAAGGGGTCAGATAAAAAACATATGGTAAAGTATTATTAAAGTGTTATTAAAGTGTTGTTATTAAAGTGTTGTATAAGTGTTGTTTTTAAAAGTGTTGTTCAAATGTTACAGTTTTGTTATAATGTTAAAATGTTGTCTCATGTTTCCTCAGGCAGCGGGGTTGAACGCTGGACATCCTGCAAGCTTCTATAGGTATGTAGGGTCACTTGTTTTTTTACTTATTGTTAATTAGTTTTAACGTAGTTTTAATTAATAAACAATGAATATGATATCATGATAACATTATTTAATGGAATATTACAACATTCATACCCATATCATGTGAATGATATAGGTTGGGTGTGGATGGGATCTGCCTCGTGTGGGTCGGCCGGCCTTATGCGGATTTCCGATTTCCGATTTTCTTATGTTCATTTTCTGGTTCAGGTATGACTGGCAAGACAATATTAACGCCCTGTATTAGATGATTTCATTGCTTTAGTCAGGAGATATAGAAATAGATAGATAGATAGACGGACTGATACATAGATAGAGTGATATATAGCTAGACAGGTACATGAAAAAAGAGAGAGAGAGAGAGAGAGAGAGAGAGAGAGAGAGAGAGAGAGAGAGAGAGAGAGAGAAAGAGAAAGAGAAAGAGAGAGAGAGAGCAGGATAATGCCCCCTTTAAACAGCATCGACCCCAACTATATATAGCCTTAATGCATGACTCAATCTTGATCAAAGTGTATGAGCGTGCAGCCTGTTGTTATTATTACTGTCAGTTGTATGGGCAGTATTCCATGGTCAGTGGTAATGGTGGTCGCTGGCAAGGTTTTACCCTCAGTTTGTTTGTCGGTTAATTTCTGTCTGTAAACAAGATAACTTAAACATTTATGAACTGATCTTCACGAAAGTTTGTAGGTAGATAGGATATGCGGCTAAGAAGAAGTTATTTAATTTAGGAGGCGATTGGTAGAGCGCATACCTCCGCCAGCGTAGGCAGAGGTACGTGCTCTCCCGAGTGCCCCTCTAGTTACTATAGTTTTTGCCGTATACAAAAAATCGAGATAAATTTGTAAATTTTTTGGTAGAAATATGTCTGCCGAAGGCCAAATTAAGGCACTCGCCAAGTAAAAAAACGACAACTAAATGACACAAAAGGTCTTCATATTGGCAAAGAACTAGGGCGAAAGGTCTTAAAATCGCGAAACTAATGGGTTACATCTCTGTAACCATCTGAATAACATAAGTCCTTCTTAACCCTTTGAAGATGCGATAACGCAATTCTTCTCTGCTTTCTGTCTATTTTTAAACGATTTAATTCAGATTAAGAAGGGTTTATGGAAGCCAGGGGTATTACTGAGATATCCTTTACACTTGTAACTCCCTCAAATCCTTCCGAAGCTGTATAAAATCGTCTAATAATAGCCAGAATAAACCATCAAAATGCAGCATAATTTTCAAAAGGTTAAACTGCATAAAAGCGTCTAATATTAGCCCCTATGGTATACAAAAAACCGTAATTGTATTGCATGTGTTATATATGTATTGTTATCCTCAATTGCATTAAAATACAAGTGAATAACACCACAAAAGGGAAGACTGAGCCCATAAATAAAGAGCCATTAAGTAACTTAGACCTATATCAAATTAATCTAGGAAAATAATTGATTTCCGCAAATGGTCTAAATCTGTCAATATTCTGTCTTTCAAAACAATATGGTTATAAATTGCTCGTCTCTTATAATTGATGATAAAACTTTTATATATATACTAATATATATATATATATATATATATATATATATATATATATATATATATATATATATATATATATATATACCTATGTATACTTATTTATATATACCTGTATATATATATTAATTTACGTATTACTCAATTAATGAATTTATTTATTTATATACACGTGTGTAAACAGTATAACTAAATTTGGATAGATATTGTCTAGTTCTCTGTCTGAATATAATACACAGACTGTGTGAGTGATCTGTCAACACAATTCCTTCCCAACTGAAGCGTCCTGTTAACTACTGTATAATGTTAGTTTAGGTTAGTTGATGCTTATGTTAGCTTAGATTAACTTACGTTCGGTAAGGTTAGGGGGTAGGTGTTATGTGATTGTGTTTTTTTTTTTTTTTGTACCGTATTTATTTATTTACGTTTAAGTTTCCTCCTTAGACCTTCATCAAGCTTAATAAATTATGCTCAAAATCCCTCTTCGAGAAAAATGTGTACATTCTTGGGTAGAAAAATGTTTCTGCTGAAGGCCGAATCCTCCTAAAATTACAGGCTCACTTTCGCTCGCCAGGAAAAAAACGACACCTACATAGCACGGATGGTCGTAATATTGACAAAGAAATGGGATGATAAGTTTTATAATCGCTGAACTAATGAAACAAACTTATTAACTTATTAAAACTAATTAGACTAAACATGAGGGAGAAAGGGGTCCAGAAAACAACAACTACTGTATATTAGATAGGTTTAGAGTTGCTTTAGTTGAGGTTAGGTCATACTTTGCATTGTTTTATAGGCTCCCATAAAGTTTCTGTCGTTTCAAATGTATATATTAATTTTTTGATCATGCATCCCTATCTTATAATACAAATTATAGTTATTAATGATATGCAGGCCCATATTAACGTTTTCGGTATGTGGACGTTCTTCTGAATTTGTTTTTTGTTTTCTGTCATTAATGTTTGTTTTTGTTTTACAACTTAAGACGGACCGAAGGCAATGGAATGTGCAAAATCTATATTAAGTATTCCAATAACTCGCACAACCCATTTAAAGCTTAACGGAATTGTCTAACAGTAGCCGGACTAAAGTGAACGAATACGCCATGCTTTACTGAAAGTGTTAAGTCCTTTATATAAATTCAAACCTCTTCTGCTTTGAACTATTGGAAGCATTCGACCAAAATAATATACTGTATATACATACTCTTCATTAAAATAATCTTTGAAACTGTAACATTGTCAGGTTATAGTAATGAACCATTTTGGATATTCATGGCGGAGTTTTTTTCAAAAGCCCACAAATTTGATTAGTTCGCTGAAATTCGTATTCAACTCAATTCCTGCGAAATACAATTGACCAAATGAATGAATGACAACGAGTGGCTATTGTGTGTGTGTGTGTGTGTGTGTGTGTGTGTGTGTGTGTGTGTGTGTGTGTGTGTGTGTGTGTGTGTGTGTGTGTGTGTGTGTGTGTGTGTGTGTGTGTGTGTGTGTGTGTGTGTGTGTGTGTGTGTGTGTGTGTGTGTGTGTGTGTGTGTGTGTGTGTGTGTGTGTGTGTGTGTGTGTGTGTGTGTGTGTGTGTGTGTGTGTGTGGTTTTTTTTTCATGAGTTTACCTGTGTAGGCTATGTGTGTATGCCTATGTGTGTACTTAACACGACCTTAATTGCATACTCGTACAAAGGTACATATATAGTAATAAATCCATGTAACATACTGATAGACGTGCAAATCACTTTAAATGTATTCAATAACTACTACTAGTGCTTCGAATATCCCAATTATATAAAACAAAAGAAAACAAAATATACCTTCTCATTGTGGTATTTGGAGGGAGTGAGGGACAAGGGCCACATCTTAGGCTAAACCAAAAGTCAATGGGATCCCTCTGGGTACCAAATGAGGGGGCTGACCTAGTTTCGTCGTAAGCCATTTATTCGTTACCAAGATATCGTGCTAACAAAACAGACACACGCACAAACTCACACAGCTCTCTAATCAGCATCCCAGCTCACTAATCACCCTCCCAGCTCTCTTAATCACCCTCCCAGCTCTCTAATCACCATCCCAGCTCTCCAATTACCCTCCCAGCTCTCTAATCACCATCCCAGCTCTCTAATTACCATCCCAGCTCTCTAATCACCATCCCAGCTCTATAATCACCCTACAAGCTCTCTAATCACCCTCCCAGCTCTCTAATCCCCATCCCAGCTCTCTAATCACCATCCTAGCTCTCTAATAACCCTCCCAGCTCTCTAATCACCTTCTCAACTCTGTAATAATCCTCCCTCCCAGCTCCTTAATAAACATCTCGGCTAACTAATCACCATCCCAGCTCTATAATACCCATCCCAGCTCTCTAATCACCCTCCCAGCTCTCTAATCACCATCCCAGCTCTATAATACCCATCCCAGCTCTCTAATCACCCTCCCAGCTCTCTAATCACCATCCCAGCTCTATAATACCCATCCCAGCTCTCTAATCACCATCCCAGCTCTATAATACCCATCCCAGCTCTCTAATCACCTTCCCAGTTCTCTAATCACCATCCCAGCTCTCTAATCACCCTCCCAGCTCTCTAATAACCATCCCAGCTCTCTAATAACCATCCCAGCTCTATAATAACCCTATCAGCTCTCTAATCACCTTCCCAGCTCTCTAATAACCATCCCAGCTCTCTAATAACCATCCCAGCTCTATAATAACCCTATCAGCTCTCTAATCACCCTCCCAGCTCTCTAATCACCATCCCAGCTCTCTAATAACCATCTCAGCTCTCTAATAACCACCTCGGCTCTCTAATCATCATCCTAGCTCTCTAATAACCCTCCCAGCTCTCTAATAACCATCTCAGCTCTCTAATAACCATCTCGGCTTTCTAATAACCATCTCGGCTCTCTAATAAATATCAAAGATCTCTAATAACCCTCCCAGCTCTCTAATATCCCTCCCAGCTCTCTAATAACCATCCCAGCTCTCTAATCACCATCTCAACTCTCTAATAACCATCCCAGCTCTCTAATCACCCTCCCAGCTCTCTAATCACCATCCCAGCTCTCTAATAACCATCTCAGCTCTCTAATAACCACCTCGGCTCTCTAATCATCATCCTAGCTCTCTAATAACCCTCCCAGCTCTCTAATAACCATCTCATCTCTCTAATAACCATCTCGGCTTTCTAATAACCGTCTCGGCTCTCTAATAAATATCAAAGATCTCTAATAACCCTCCCAGCTCTCTAATAACCCTCCCAGCTCTCTAATAACCATCCCAGCTCTCTAATCACCATCTCAACTCTCTAATAACCATCCCAGCTCTCTAATCACCCTCCCAGCTCTCTAATCACCCTCCCAGCTCTCTAATTACTCTCCCAGCTCTCTAATCACTCTCCCAGCTCTCTAATCACCCTCCCAGCTCTCTAATAACCATCTCGGCTTTCTAATGACCCTCCCAGCTCTCTAATAACCATCTCAGATCTCTAATAACCACCTTGGCTCTCTAATCACCATCCCAGCTCTCTAATCACCCTCCCAGCTTTCTAATAACCCTCCCAGCTCTCTAATAACCATCCCAGCTCTCTAGTCACCCTCCCTGCTCTCTAATAACCCTCACAGCTCTCCAATAACCATCCCAGCTCTCTAATCACCCTCCCAGATCTCTAATCCCCATCCCAACTTTCTCATCACCATCCCAGCTCTCTAATCACCCTCCCATCTCTCTAATCACTCTCCCAGCTCTCTAATCACTCTCCCAGCTCTCTAATAACCATCCCAGCTCTCTAATAACCATCCCAGCTCTCTAATCACCCTTCCTGATCTCGAATAACCATCACAGCTCTCGAATGACCATCCTACCTCTCTAATAACCATTTTAGGTCTCTAATAACCATTTTAGGTGTCTAATAACCATTTTAGGTCTCTAATAACCATCCCAGCTCTCTAATCACCCTCCCAGCTCTTTAATAACCATCCCAGCTCTCTAATAACCATCCCATCTTTCTAATCGCCCTCACACTCTCAAATCGTCCTCCCAGCTCATTTCTGGGATATAGTCTGACGTCAGCTAATAACCGTGACATCGTTTTCTATTTGTAGGTTGCAGGGGCCACTCAGCCAAATTACAAGCCATCACCCGGTGCCCCATGACAGATCTGTTATGTAACTCGCTTCTGATGGCTCGTGGACACACCTATAGTTAACCCTATATAGGCAGCGGGTGGTCCTTTTGTATCCCCCCCCCGATTATACGCATTAGTTTGGTTATTTTAAGACGTTTCGACCTATTAGTTTGGCGATTATATTATGTTTCGCCACATTAGTTTGATTGATTCCAAGATGTTTCGCCCCATTTAGGTGTATTTTTTTATTTTCTAGGCGAGCAATAGCGTGCCTGTAACTTGGGAGATATTAGCCTTCAACCGGGACTGTTTTCTGCCGAAGAATGTACAAATTTAGCTTGAAAGGGGGATCGGAGGAAGCATTCATAAGAGCTCATCTCCGCGTATGACCTGACGTCTACAAATAAACCATGACATCGTTTTCTATTTGCCATCACCCACAACTGAAGGCCCCCTGACAGAAATATTATGTAACCCACTCGGTACTCGTCACCAGTAGACAGCTCAACCAATCAGTAGATAATTCCAACTCTAGTCCATTCATTTTAGGTAGGCCATAAATTGTGACCCCTAAGCTTTTGAACTTAAAAGGGGCTAGAGCAAATGGGCTGTACATTTCCACACCTATTCCATTTTGGGCTTTTATGGATTTGGAAAAACTGTATGATCGTGTGTGGATCGAGAAGCAATGTGGAAGGTGCTAAGGATTTATGAAATTGGAGGATATTAGTTAAGAGCAGTTGAGAGTTATTATAAAGAGAGCAGAGCGTGTGTTAGAGTAGGAAATAATGAGTTGAGTGAATGGTTTGAGGTAAATTGTAGGTCTGCGATAGGGTTGTGTAATGTCACCTGTGTAATGTCACCGTGGGCTCACCGTGTGGTGAGGGAGGTGAAAATGAGAACTATGGGTAGAGGATTGGGTTTAGTAGGAAAGAATGGTAGAGATTGGGAGTTAAATCAGTTGCTGTTTGCTGATGACACAGCGTTGGTGGCGGATTCTGAGGAGAAACTGCAGCGAGTAGGCAAAGAGTTTGGTGTGGTTTGTGGGAGGAGGAAGCTGAAGATGAACTTCAATAAAAGTAAAGTGATGGTGTGCAATAGAGGTGATCGTAGGGTGAATCTATATGTGAGGCTGGGTGGGGAAATACTGGAACAAGTGGAGTGCTTTAAATATCTAGGAGGAACGAAGTTTACGGAGCAATGGGAAACATGTGGAAGGTGAGAAATCTCGGAATGAAAGTTAAAAGTGCAATGTATCAAGGGATTGTTGTACCAACAGTGATGTATGGGGGCTGAGACATGGGCTCTGAAAGAAAGGAGAGAATAAAGCTGGATGTGATGGAGATGAGCTGCTTGAGGAGTGTGTGGAATGACTTGTAGAGACAGATTGAGGAATGAAGAGATACGTGGGACAGTGGGGTAGCAGGAACATTTGTCGGCCAGAGTGGACAGAAGGGTGCTGAGCTGGTATGGTCATATCGAGCGAATGGAAGATGAAAAGGCTTTCAAAGAGAATATGTGAGTCAGATACAAGGGGAGGTAGAGGGGTAGGAAGACCTCCATTGAAATGGAGAAACTGTGTAGGACAAGAGTTGGAAGATAGAGGAATGTCTATAGATCAGGCAAGAAAAGTGGTAATAAATAGGAATTAATGGAGAATGTTAGTGAATAGATGAGCATAAACGCGGTCGTTTGGGAGAGAGGGTCGTGCGCCAGTTGGACTAGATAATAGTCCGTCAGGCGCCTGGCCCGGGGAGCCGGTAGTAATGAAGGGTATGCCTGGATGCATGGTGGGTGGGCTTGTGGTGGTGGCTTCGCTGTGTAGACACACAGCCTGTAGAAATCTGAGCCTCTCCGGGAGATCTGGGACCTGGAAATCTAGCTGGGGACCCAAAATGGGCCTGGGTCTCTGGGTATTTCTCCTGGACAACCTAGATGAGTGTGATATTTTGTTTTTGTTTTGTTTTGTTTTTGTGTTGTGTTGTGATGTACCTGTTCGGGCTCTGTCTTGAGTCGGTTCCCCCCCCCCCCAAGAAAAAAATATATATTTATATATATAAATATATATATATATACCGGTATATATATATATATATATATATATATATATATATATATATATATATATATATATATATACCGTATATATATATATATACCGTATATATATATATATATATATATATATATATATATATATATATATATATATATATATATATGCATAGGCTATACATACATACATACATACATACATTCCCTGACTGACCTTTCCTGAATGGTAGAAATATTAGCTCGATTACTCTAGTCGTTTATTATTTACAGAGGTGAATGGTCAAGATTGTTGGCCTAATTATAATGAGGAGACTATAGTAAAACGTACTCTAAACTATATCTGAATCTATATCCAAACAACTGTAGCACATCAGTGGAAATTCAAAGCATGGGATCAGTCATGCATGTACACTCGAGGGACTTTTTGTTTTGTTTATACTCCAGTGAGCTGAATATATTGTATGTGTGTGAACGGAATAAATCGAGTGAAACATACGTCTGTTCTGTATTATCACAAGATTTCGACACACTTCCAGAATGTTTAGAGCGTTGGTGTAAAGATTGTTTTTTTCCTCGAGTGTACAGTACGTCGAGTATTTATATTATACGAGACGTGGCGCTGGAGGAATCGCCTTTCGGCCGGGAATTTTGCCTACCAAAACACGCACAAACATTTCTCGAAAGGGGGCGGGGGGGAGTGTATGTGTGTGTGGCTATGTGTGGGTGTCTGTCTTTATATATATATATATATATATATATATACTTGACATCATGTGGCTTATAATACACACCTGGAAGACAGCCTGGCCACAGTGATCCATTATGCAGGGATCACGAATGTCAGGACCCCGGCTGGCATTTCCTGGCTATTTTTAAATTACGAGGCTTTTCTAGGTTATGGGAGAAGCAACTATAACCCTTTCAGCCATCGGAGATTCATTCTCGCTTCACTCTGGCTACTACTAGGCGATTTTATTCAGTTTTATCAAGCCCTCGAGTAATGGAAAGAGTGAAGGCTATCTCAATTATTGATTGTATATCATTTAAGATGGACCCATGTTATTCAGAGGGTTTATTGAGACCGTAATTACCCCATTGAGTCCTGAAGGTAGATTATTTGCTGAAGGAAATCGTGCAATAGTAACCTGAGCATGATGAAACTTATGTTGTCATCTAAATGAATAGATTGTCAGGTGGGTTCGACCTGGAGGATATGGAGAAAGTGGAGGAGATGAGCAAGGTGTTTAACGAAGAGATCTGTGCAGCATGCGAGGAGGTGTGTGGAGTTAGGAGAAGAGGGAGGGGAGTAAAAGGTACAGCATGGTGGACAGAAGAGGAAAAATAACTGGAGGACAAGAAGAAAGCATATAGAGAGTGGTTGGATAGTAGAGGGAATGAAGATTTGGAGAGTCAGAAATGAGCGAGGTTAGTGGAGAGAAAGAGAGCGGTGAAGAGAGTAGTAAAGGAAAGTAAGAGAAGAGTAGATGAGGAGTTTGGAAGGAATCTGAGTGTACAATGGAGGGAGTGTAAGAAACTGTTCTGGAAAGAAGTCAAGAAAGTTAGGGAAGGTAGCAATGGAAACCGTAAGGGTGTGAAAGATAAGAATGGGCAAGTGCTAGCCGAGAAGCAAGAGAGAGTCGAAAGATGGAGGGAGTACTTCAACTAATTGCTAAATGTAGGGAATGAAGCGCCAGCAAACATAGTTGGATGGGGTATGGGAAGGAGAAGAAGAGAAGTAGTGGAGGAGGAGGTGGGGATCAGGAGGTCAGAAGTGTGGGAAGCCATGAAAAGAGTGAAGTTGGGGAAAGCACCAGGAACAGATGGAGTGAGTGGGAAAATGTTGAGGTATGGTGGTGAGATAGTGATCGAATGGGTATGGAAAATGTGCAAACTAGCATGGGAGAAGGGGAGTGCACCTGATGACTGGAAGACAGGCATAATAGTCCCCCTATATAAGGGTAAAGGGGAAAGAGGAGTGTGTGGTAACCACCAAGGAATATGTCTTCTAAGCGTAGTAGGGAAGGTGTACAGTAGGGTAGTGATTGAGAGAGTAAGAGCGAGAACGGAGAAATGGATAGGTGGCGAGCAGGACGGTTTTAGGAAGGGAAGAGGATGTGTAGATCAGATTTTTACCCTGAATTGTGTTGTGGAGAAATATCTAGAGAAACAACAAAAGGTTTATGTTGCCTTTATGGATTTGGAGAAGGCCTATGACAGAGTGGCTAGAGAAGGTATGTGGAAAGTACTTAGAATATACGGAGTAGATGGCAAGTTGCTGAAAGCAGTGAAGAGCATGCATGAGGGTGCAAAGGCGGCAGTACGTGTGGAGAATGAGCAGAGCGAGTTCTTTGACCTGAATGTTGGGTTGAAACAGGGGTGTGTGATGTCCCTGTGGTTGTTTACTGTATATATGGATGGAGTAATGAAAGAAATACAAGGAAGAGCAGTGGATGTTGGTGTGTCGCTGATAAGGGAGGGAAATGAGTGGAAGCTACCTGTACTGCTGTTTGCTGATGATACAGATCTTATGGGCGATAATGAATGGGAGTTGCAGGGTCTGGTAAATGTGTTTGGAATAGTGTGCAAAAAACGGAATCTGAAGGGGAAGAGCAAGGTTATGGTCTTCGAAAGGGGTGAAGCCACAGAGTGTGAGGTGAAGTTGAACAGTCAGGCTATGGAGATTGTCAGCTCATTTGAGTATCTGGGGAGTGTGTTGAGTAAAGATGGGACTATGGATGAAGAAGTACGGGAGAGGGTGCAACAGGGGAAGAGGATTGTAGGAACGTTGAAAGCAGTAACAAGAAATAGGGTGGTCAGTAAGGAAGTGAAGAAGTCCTTGCATGACAGTGTGGTAATCCCGACACTAACTTACGGAAGCGAAGCTTGGACGTTCAGGAAGAGACTCAGACCAAGAGTGAGAGCGGTGGAAATGAGTTTCTTGAGAAGTGCGTGGGGAGTTACATGGAGGGATAGACAGACGAATGAGGAAGTAAGAAGGAGGTGTGGTGTGGAGGTAGATGTGCTGGAAAGTGTGAAAAGGAACAACTTGAGATGGTTCGGCCATATGGAACGTATGGAAAGCGTGAGAATGACTAAGAGGGTGTACGAGAGCGAGGTGGAAGGACAGAGAGGGAGAGGTGTACCGAAGGAGAGGTGGAAGGATGGAGTGAGGAAGTGTATGGATGAAGGCGGTGCTGGTTGGGATGAGGGGCGTTGACTGACGGGGGACAGGTGCATGGGGGCGGTTCGTTCGTGGCCACCCCTTCGGGGATCACTGTGTCAGGCAATAGATAGATAGCTAGATATTTTCCAATACCAGTGAAAAAGTGTCCAGACATTTTGCCGAAAAGTTGTTGACCTTCGAATGCTGACCTAAAAACTCCCGTGTTTTTTTTTTTTTTTTTTTTTCTATATTCCAACTACTCCCTCTCGGGCATAGGCTGATAGCCTTTACACTCAACCGCTGAACACGGTGAGGCCCGTGAGGTCTTGTTCCAGCCTAGAGAGTGAGACATGCGAAGCACCCACTCACAGCCCAAACCCAACTCCATCTCTGAAGCTGCTTCACTCCTGCGCTTCACAGTCTCACTCCCTAGGCTCGGACCCTCACTCTCAGAACGCCACCTATTGAGCAATTAACTCACTAGGCATTGCCCTCTGTAGCATATTTTGAATATGGGAATATTCATACAGTACTATTTAATCAGGGAACAATGAGGGTATTTTGTTTTGGCATTTCGGTGTGCTGTGGTAATGCACTGATACTACAGCACAAATTCCATCCCAATAATATCCTCCCATTGGGATATTGGGATTCGAACCCGGGTCCATTGGATTACCAGTCCAGTGGCAAGACCACTCTGCCACACCTCCCCTTTAACCCCTTTAACTTTTTCTGTGCCGACAACGTGTTATTGATTATATTCTAGCTATTTTTAGAAGATTTTTTGCAGTTTTAGAAGAATCTGTGGTAGTAAAAAGGGTTAAGGGAGATAGTTCGAAGCCTGTTAATTACTGGATGCCTTTATTAAACTGAATAAAATTGTCTAACAATAGCCAGAATAAAGTTAAAGGACGGGAACGGAACTGAAAGGGTTAAGTGTTCCCAAAGTATCTCGAATGAATGAATGGATTTTGACAATGGAATGGCCAGGATTCACATTCAATTCCCTACTTACAGATCCCAGTAAAAAGTATCTCAATCATCCCTATGACCGCCACAGTTCCTGCCTAAACTGAATAAAATCGTCTAATGATAACCAGAATAAGCTGTCAAAACGCGTCATAATCCTCGAAGGGTTACGAAGCAAATGTTTGGTTAGCCACCGAAGATGACTCATGAGCTATTATTCGGTTCTATCATTCTACATGTATCTATTTATCTATGTATATATTGAACATACATACTTTCTACCTAATATATCCTCTATCTATCCACCTCCCTTTATATATATATATCTATCTGCCGAAGCTATCTATCTACCCTAATTATCTATCTATCTATCTCTATACCTTCTCTATCTACTGTATCTACATACTTACCAACCTACCTACCTACCTAGGCCTATCTATCTATCTATGTATCTATCTATCTATTTATCTATCTATTTATCTATCTATCTATCTGTATTTAACTGGTGACTTGCATCTATCGGCCCAGTGCCCATGTATATCCCTCTCTTCCACCTGTGTTGTGTACCTGTTTGTCTCCACACCCACCTCCCCCCCCACTCCCAGTGTATGTATTAATCAAAAGGGGGAGAGGGGGGTGGGTGTAAAGGTCATGGTCAGGCTATTTAAAAGGTCAACTGTCGGGGTGAGGAGGGTTGTGGGGGAGGTTAGAATTGGGGTAGGAGGGGGGAAGGAGTTGGGGTAGAAGATAGGTTAGAGTTGAGGGGGTAGGTTAGAGTTGGGGGGGTGGGTTAGAGTTGGGGGAGTAGGTTAGAGCTGGGTGTAGGTTAGCGTTGGGGGAGGGGGTAGGTTAGAGTTGAGGGGGTAGGTTAGAGTTGGGGGTAGGTTAGAGTTGGGGGAGTAGGTTAGAGCTGGGTGTAGGTTAGCGTTGGGGGAGGGGGTAGGTTAGAGTTGAGGGGGTAGGTTAGAGTTGGGGGGGTAGGTTAGAGTTGGGGGAGTAGGTTAGAGCTGGGTGTAGGTTAGCGTTGGGGGAGGGGTAGGTTAGAGTTGAGGGGGTAGGTTAGAGTTGGGGGAGTAGGTTAGAGCTGGGTGTAGGTTAGCGTTGGGGAGGGGGTAGGTTAGAGTTGAGGGGGTAGGTTAGAGTTGGGGAGTAGGTTAGAGCTGGGTGTAGGTTAGCGTTGGGGGAGGGGGTAGGTTAGAGTTGAGGGGGTAGGTTAGAGTTGGGGGGTAGGTTAGAGTTGGGGGAGTAGGTTAGAGCTGGGTGTAGGTTAGCGTTGGGGGAGGGGGTAGGTTAGAGTTGAGGGGGTAGGTTCAGAGTTGGGGGAGTAGGTTAGAGCTGGGTGTAGGTTAGCGTTGGGGGAGGGGGTAGGTTAGAGTTGGGGGAGGGGGTAGGTTAGATTTGGAGGAGGAGGAGGAGGTTAGAGTTGGGGGAGGAGGGTAGGTTAGAGTTGGGGGAGGGGAGTTAGAGTTGGGGGTATAGACCCCCCCCCCATCTATACTATAATGAAGACCTACATATCACAATAAGCCAGTTCATACACGGGGATATTGTGTTTGAGTCATATGATAAATGCTTCAAGTGAGCTGGAGGTGTTTATTGATCCCATTCAAAAGCTTACAGTCATTCAACGAGGCCATCCCAAAGCAGCAGGTACAGCTACTGACAAATGTTCGTGAGCTCTTGCGTTTTTCTTTCTGTAAATATATCGATTTAGCTTGATGTTCAGATCAAATCAGCTATATATAAATAAATACCTAATATGTGTTTAAATGTCTGTTAGATGTGGCACGTGAGAGACATGTAGAAAGAGGGAACATATCTAGAGTAGAAATAGTGAATGCAGTAAACAATTTGAAAAGTGGAAAAAGTTGCTGGTGTAGATGAAATACAGTGAGAAATGATAAGGAATGGAGATGAAGTATCAATGGATTGGCTGTGGAAACTATGTTCAAAAGCTTGGACAAATGGAGTGTTGCCAGTGGACTGGAAGAGGGGAATGAGAGACCCGTTGTATAAAGGTAAAGGTGAACGAAATGAATTACCGAGGTATTACAGAGGTATTAGGTTGTTGAGTGTGGCTGGTAAGGTATATGCGAGAATAGTGATTGACAGAGTGAAAACAATTACTGAAGGAAAAGTGAGTGATGAACAGGGTGGATTTTGCAGTGGAAGAGGATGTGTGGATCAGGTTATTGCAGTGAGACAGGTGATAGAGAAGGCATGTGTAAAACATAAGAAGGTGTAGGCTACATGGTATTTATGGATCTTGAGAAAGCATTTGACAAAGTTAATAGAAAAGGATTATGGACAGTTTTAGAGCTGTATGAAGTAAAAGACAATTTATTGAATGCTGCATTTTTATGATGGTAGTGAAGCATGTATAAGAATAAATGGCGCATTAAGTGAGTGGTTTAGTGTGGAGGTCTGAGTGAGACAGGGATGTGTGATGTCACCCTGGTTGTTTAATATCTACATGGATGGGGTAATGAGAGAAGAAAAGGACAGAACAAAAGAGAGGGAGTAGAAATTGGGAGTGGTGGGAACAGAATTACTGTCACTAATGTGTTGAGTAGAAATGAACCCCTTGAGGATCATGACGTGATTGAACAGTTTATTCAGGCTATCATTAGACAATTTTATACAGCTTGGGAAGGCTCTATCTATATTATTAAATCAGTTTGCGTGTCTGTTTGTCTGTCTGTGTGTTCTTAATAGGCGGCAGCAGTTTTGGACCTGGGGAGCTGAAAGTTTGCATGTGGGTGTCAATTGACCTGGGTCAGGTCATAGAGGGGGCGAGGCCACAATCGGAGGTCGTTTCGAGGCCGAAATTGAAAACAAATTGAAAAAAATGGCCGTTTGGGGCAGAAGGAGGCCTCTGATCGAAAAGGTGTATGGAACGAAAGTTGTTCGCAGCCCCCCAAAATGGGGGTACGGATGAGGTCCGATCCAAAATCGGAGGTCATTTAGCGGCCGAAATCGAGGTCGCCGTTTAATGAGGCACAGGGAGGTCGAGGCCGGTGATTATGGTGGTAGTAGTATTGTGATAATTGTGGTAGTAGTGATTGATGATGGTGATTATAGTAGTAGTGGTGGTAGTAGTGATGGTGATTATAGTGGTACAGTATTATTACCCGGGCAACGCCGGGTACCCCTGCTAGTGGGAATGAAAAGGCTAAAGACTCTCAATTCACCCTCTGACTTCCATATATCCTTCCTAATCTGAATAAAATCGTCTAATGATAAGACAGAAAACAGAACAGAAATAGGTCATCGGAAATTAAAAGTGTTGCCAATATACTGCATGTTAACCCCTTATGTACAGGCGACGTCTTTATAATTATATTCTAAATATGTTTAGACGATTTTGTGCAGCTTAAGAAGGATCTGTGGTAATAAAAACGATTAAATAATATTGTTCGAAACCTGTTAATTGCTAGAGGCCCCTTTTAAACTTAAAAATCGTCTATTAGCAGCTAGAACAAAGTTAAAATGGCGACAACGGTACATAAAGGGTTAAGGGGGCCCACCTCGCATTTTTGCACTTTCTCTCCCTCTCTCTTCTGCTTGCGTCCATTCGGCCCCATTCAGCCTACTGTTTAATACGTTTACCCCATCCAGGTGTCAATATTTCCTGGCGAGCATTAGCGAGCCAACATATATATATTTTTTTTTGGACAGCAAACTAAATTTGTACATTTTTCGATTGAAAAATGTCTCCGGCGAAGCCAGCATATATATTTTTTTGTTTTGACAGCAAACTAAATTTGTAAATTTTTCGATTGAAAAATGTCTCCTGCGAAGTCGGATTTCTCTATACAATGCTGGCTGGCTATCGCTCGCCAGGAAGAAATCGACACCTGGATGGGGATACACGTCTTACAACAGATGGCTGAATGGGGCCGAAGGGATACAAGCCAGAGAAAGAGAGAAAAGGAGAGAAAGAGAAAAAAGCAGGTGACCCCCCCTTAAGGAGTGGTAAATGTTGGGAGGGGGGCTAGTATAAGGAAGTTTGTATGTATGTAAAAATGACATCACCGAACACTGAAGGGGTTAATAATAGACTGTATGTCAACCATTTCAAGCTCCGATTACGCATTTGTTTTATGTTTTCTGGCTGTTATTGGATGATTTGATTCAGATTAGAAAGGGTATATGGAAGTCAGAGGGATATTTCAGATGGTCTTTACCCTTTTCACTCGCGCAGATCCTTCCTAAAGTGTATAAAATCGTCTAATGATAGCCAGAATAAAGAGTCAAAATGCGTTATAATGTTGAGAGGGTTAGCGAGTGTTAGAGGTAGGGTTGACAGGAGTAAAGGAGTGGGCCAGTAAGTGTATTGATGTGACCTTTACCGTGTATATTTATATACGGTATAAAGCCGGGTTGTGCTGTGGAGGGGGGTATCTTGCTATTTAACGGAGGATTTCAGAACCCACTTTTTGTTCATGCTTAGAAATATTTTACTAAATCAACCCCATTGGTTTGGCAATGTTAAAACCTTTCGTGCCATATGGGTGTCGTTTTTTTTTCCTACCGACCCCACGGAAGAACTTCTTGTAGTGACCACCAGTCGTAAAATTGTCGTATAGCCGCAGGGCATAGGACAAGCGGTAATAAACTAGGCAACTCAACAATATATCCAGCTTTATTTAAAAGACCCTACATTCACAAATGGGTTTTTTTTGGTAGTAACATATATATTTATGCACACACAATTAATATATGTATCAACTATATCCCTATAATCATTACACATGGCGAAACAAAAATATATATAAGAATCCACAAATTGCTTGCAAAGTATGAATGTTAACTTGATAAGCACCAAATCCTTATAGAAATAGTATATATAATAAACTCATGTTATAGTAGAATTGTTTACAGTGGAATAAGCTACTGTCGGTAAGTTTAACTATAGTTAAAACTCAATAAACGTATGGACGCGTATTTATATGAGGATATGGCAGGAGTCCCCATAAGTCATCACTGCCGACGTACCATATACGCACTCTCCCCCACTCCTCACGGGAGGGGATGTACGCAGCCGGATACCTTACCCTCTACGCATGCGCGAAAATGTAAGCCTCCCTTGCCCCCCCCCCCCCCCCGTTCCCCGCGTTTAAATAAACCATTCAAACTGTTCCTGCCAGCTCGCTCTGTAGTACAGTCACTAGAGCTCCCGCCTGGCATCCAGAAATGCAGTGTTCGATCCCACTCGAAGTTTAGTATATTTTTATATTTTTATTTTGTTATTTGTGTTTGTTATATTTTATTATATTATATTAGGGTTAGGTTAGGTTAGGTTAGGTTAGGTTAGGTTAGGTTAGGTTAGGTTAGGTTAGGTTAGGCTAGGCTAGGTTAGGTTAGGTTAGGTTAGGTTAGGTTAGGTTAGGTTAAGTTAGGTTAATCTAATCTAATATTATATAATATTTGTACATTTTTGGCAGTGGGCGGAGCCTGGGGTAAAGTATCCGGCTGCGTACAGACCCTCCCCTCCTCACACTAACACGCCCGAGCAACCCACTGTCCTTTTCGTTTCCAAAAACTATATCGACAGCTTACTTAATTTTCCAGAACTTCTGTTGATTTCTTGTAAAAACTTATCATATTATGATAATACATGCATCAATTAATAGAGCATACTTATATGAAAATGTAATCATGCTTTTCGTGATATAGTAATAAAGAGCAAAGGAATGGCGAAATTCTAGAACGGCGAGGAGACCTGTTTACGGATAGAGATTTTGGTACTGTACAGGCAGCAAAATTGATAAGCTCGACTTGCCCAAGGAAGTTGACGCTCGACGCTCAAGACCAATATTTGGTAAAGCCTTTCTTATTTTATGGACTATTGTAATATTCTACTCTACGTGAGGTTTAAGCGCTATATAATGTCAAACACTTCTAAGAAACCTTCATTGGATGAATTATTTACTTCCTAAACCTCTGAATAGAGGAACTGAAGCGATAATATATTGTGTACAAAGGTTTAGACATTCAGAGAAATCTAGTTTTATATTTACAAAGAGCGAATGTGCTACAAATTAAACACACAAAAACTGCTTCAAAAATCATACTAATGGCTGCTAATTGTATACAACGCATAATCTTGGTATATTTATTTTTGACCTAAAAAATGTAGTGGTTCGTTCCCAAAGCGACCATTCTCCATCTGGTGGTCACCCAAAGAAGCTTGCCCGTGGTGGCGCGTCTAAATTGGTGTGTGTGTGTGTTGTCCTTCTGTTGACACAAGTAGTATAATTGGACTGTCACCCACCATTATCAAGAGGGGAAGGAGGGAGGGAGATTTTTATGGTCACTATCTTTATTACTACTCTCTTTTGAATGCTCCCCCGCTCCCTCTCTCTTTTTCTCTTTCCCTCTCTCCCTCCCCCCCCCCCCCCCCTCTCTCTCACTCTTCCTATCCCTCGCTCACTCACTCTCTCTCTCTACCTATCCCTCGCTCACTCTCACTCTCTCTCCTTATCCGTCGCTCAGTCACTCTCACTCTCTCTTCCTATTCCTCGCTCTCTCTCTCTCTCTCACACACACACTCTCTCTCTCTGTCACACACACTCTCTCACTCACACATATATACACACTCTTCCCTCCCACTGTCTGTCAATATCAAGTATAAATATAAAAAAATACATAATGTCTGTATATTTATGCTTGATATTGACAGATAACTTGAATTTAAAGGCATAACGGTGGTGGCTGATAACTACTGTGTTTGATGGAGGAGCAATAATGGTTTGGTGGTTCTCACAGGTAAGCCACGGTAGCCTTGTCCGTTTCTTAGTCATTAATGTGCGACTTTAACCTCATGACTAAGGGACAAGTGGCTTATATCTACACTTTTGGTAATACACAATATTGACAAAAATTAGGGGACGGTGTGAACAAATTTGTGTCAAAATATCATACTGATGCAACTGTTAATAAGTTATTCCCGAAAAACGATGCCACACGGCCTCTGAAACCCATAGTAAATGGCACGAAAGATCTTGATATTGATAAAGAAATGGGAGGAAAGGTCTTAAAATTGATAAACTAATGGGGCGAACATCTTAAAATCTAAACAAATAATGGGGCTAAGCATGAGGGATAAGGAGGGCCAGAAAAACACAACAATCCCCCTTAAACAATTCTTTCCCTTCACAGAAAACTCATCGGAATCGAATTGTGGACTTTTGACGTGTGAGACAGTTGTTGCAGCACCTATGAATAGACTGTGTGAAGTAAATGGACAAGGTCACAATCATCAAGGCTTTCAGAAATTCGATTAACATTATCTTTGAATGAAAGTTACAGATGAACATACCCTCAGGAAAGATAGATATATACTGTAGATAGATATATAGATATAGATAGATAGAGAATGAGAGTGGGTGAGTGTGTGAAGGAGAGTGTGAAAGACAGAGAGAGAGAATGAGTGGGCGACAGTGAGTGTGTATGTGTGAAAGAAAGAGAGTGAGTCAGAGAGTGAGAGCGGCCTGACTGTGCTAGAAGCTCTCCCCCCCCCCATTAATATATTTTACGAGGGTGGAGCGGCGCCCCCCACCAGCGGCAGCTACGGAACCACGGGGATTTTATGGGTCTTATAGGATATAGGGAAGGAGGAGACATTACTGACCTAGGGCAGTAATTCCCTTTCCATTTGTACCTTACCCAGTCTAAGCCAGTGTTGAACACTTTGAAAAACAGTTATTTAGAGGGCAAGCATCCTCGAGGGGTCGCTAGATATGTTGTTGCTGGACTTCCTTTGTACTCTCTCTCAGCTCATTGAAGTCATTAAAATACTGAATAGGTTTGACAATATGGATATTACGTTTTCTTGTTGTTGTTGTTGTTTTTGTTCCCTAAGCTGCCTGGCCGAACAGCCCCAAGTCCCTGAGGAAGGCCATGGCCACGATCGGGTTTTTCCACAGAGCTCTCATTGAGTGTAGATTGTGTTGTTGGCATAAGTGGTTGTGTGAAAGGCAGTCTTCTATGATGTGTTTAATGGTATGGGGTGCTGCGTTACATCCCGGGCAGGCGTCGACAACGGAGTCATTCAGTCTCTTCTGATAGCTCAGGAGAGCTGGATGGTGTCTGCATCTCAGCCTGGCCAGGTGGACTCTGTCCTCGCGAGGAAGGGAGGATTCGGAAGGATGGATTTCGGGAGGTCGTGCATGCAGCTGCGTGTTGTCTGTGAGTGAGTGGATGGATCGGCGATAGATATGAGTATGGATGTGCTTCTGGAAGTTGGTTCGGGGTGGGCAGGGAGGGAGACGTCCTGATGTCCTGATGTGGCGGCGTCTACGCCGTAGGACCACCTCCCGGAGCTGCCAACCGCGGATGGCTGTTGACCCTTCACGGCCGGGGACAAGATCAACGACCAGTGGAGGACAACCGGATGCCGGCCGCGGGGAGCAGTTTCGGGAGCCAAACCGTCACAACCATCCCCTGCCCCCTCCCTGGGGGCACGGGTTCTTGGAGCGGCTTCGGTCGCGCCGGGAATTTCCACGTTTTCTTGTTAACCCGAACAGCGTCAGCAGCATAAATATTCTTTTACCACCCATTTGCTGGCGGATAATTTGTTAGAGCTAAATGAGGTACCTATAAGGTCTAATATGAAGAACAAGACAAAAATAATGTAGGCGCAGGGTATATATATGGGTAAAAAGATCAATAGATAAATAGAGAGAGGAATTGATGAAGGCTTGGGTAGTATGGGGTGATACGAAGGCTTGGGGAGTATGGGGGAGGATAATAGGGAGTGCTGGGCAGTGCTAGGGATCTTATAATAACAGAGATCGGCAATCCAAAAAATAGAATGGGCTGCGTTCCTAGGTATATAGATAGACACTCCAATATCCCCATCATTATAATAAACATTTGGGGATACTGGTACAGGATATATAGTTGGCTCTCTGGACATACATCCCACATAATAATCTTAGAAACTCATTGATGACTTCCCCCTTCGGTACAATCGGCCTAATAAGTGATGTCTCGGCACCAAGTATGTTTTGATCAATATCACAAAATATAACATAATTTATCAACTCTGCGTAAGCAGAGTTAAGTATCGCCCCCCCCCCCCGTATAGTAGGTACCACACGAAAAAAATGTCTGTCGTCGTCCGTCTGTCTCGGAACTCCTCCTAGACCGTTGGACGAATTTTCACCAAATTTCACACAAACATTTGTTGCGTGAATGCAAACGTCAGTCAAAAAGGATTTTTTGAATTTATGCAATAGTTATGATTTTAGGTCCAAAATATGGTTTTACCCCCCCCCCCCCCTCCCCCAGCAATGATGGCGTTATTTGTGTGCGAGCCCCGAAGGGGCTCACACACTAAGAACGCATTCGTTCTGGGGGCGAAAACATCTCGCTCCGCATTTGCTAGGTTAAGTTAGTTTAGTTGGCATTAGAAGTGATGGTAGTAATAGTGGGATTGATGGTGATAGTGATGATGGTGATAATAGTAGTGATAATGGTTGTAGTTGTATTGATGATGATGATAGTAGTGATGATGATGACCGTAGTAAATATGATGGTGACAGTAGTAGATATGATGGTGACAGTACTAGTAGTAGTGATGATGGTCATAATAGTAGTGATGATGGTGAAAAGTAATTATAATAGTTGTAGTGATAATGATGACAGTAGTTATTATGGTAGTGACGATGGTGTGAGTATTATTGATGATGGTGAGTAGTAGTGATGATGGTGAAAGTTGTAATGATGATGACCATAGTTGTGATGATGAAGATCATAGTAATGGTGATGATGGTGATAGGATACATGATGGTAATACTTGTGACAGTAGTAATGATAATGGTTATAGTAGCAGTGATGATGCTAACAGTAGTAATGATAATTGTAAGATGGTGGTGATGATAGTAATAATGTTGGTTGATAGTTGTAGTATCAATAATGATAGTAGTGATTAAGATGCTAGTGACAATGGTGACAGTAGTAGTGATGATGAGAGTAATAGTTATGATTTTAATTGTAGTAGTGATGATGATCAAAGTAATGGTGATGATGACAGTAGTCGTGATGATTGTGGCAGTTATAGTGATGATGGCAGTAGTAGTGATGATTGTGATTGATGATTGTATTAGTAGTGATGATGGTAACCTATCGCAGAGTTGGGTATGCCGTTTTGATTTTGGGCAAAACGCAGAGCTGGGCACCACAAACAAAAAGTCAAGTCAGCAAACACAAATCAGCAAACCCAGAACATAACTTCAGCAAACACAAATGTGCAAACCTTGTGAAATTTCTAGTCCTCAAATGCAAATATGCAAACGCAAACCGTTTTTTATTTATTTTAAATTTAAACTACAGAATCAAGGGTAAATCAATAAATTCAATCTCTAATGTCAATAAATATATATATATTTACTTAAATATAATGTTTCCCAACTTCCACGGACCTCAAGGATATACATGCAGGCTTTTAAAGCTTGGAAATTGCTGTAAATTGCCAAAACATTCCAGAACGTCACCCGCAGTGAAAGGGTTAATATATATAGCATAGGCCACTTAGTTTGTCCACATGGGCAGTAAAACGTTGGGGCAACTTGTTTATGGGGAGAGTGCTTCAGTAATAATCAGTATTCGCAATTCCGCACCATCAGGAGGAGGTACACCGGATCACAGAGGTGCAAGGAGGCGATTTATTCGTGGTCCCCCCTTTGGGAATGGCAATAGGCTATATATGCCTAGATAGGTCTACTTTAGATAGATTAAGTAATTTAATAGAAAGTAGCCTAGACCTATTAATTTTAATGCTCAGAATAAAGGCCTAGCTTCAGATAAAAATTTAATAAAATTTTATTGTAGGCTAAATTTAGTCTAGGCCTATATGATACTTTCAAAATTAACACTTTCTACTTGACACTAATAAAATGAGTGTGATTATAGGCCTAGGCCTATACATAGAAGTTAGAACATGCAATATTTAGCCTAGGCCTACATGCTTTGAGGCATTTTGATGGAATTAGTGACTGATTATAGCCTAGACCTAGGCCTAGGCTATATATTAAAGTCAGAACATGCAATATTTAGCCTACATGCTTTGAGGCATTTTGATGGAATTAGTGATTATAGCCTAGACCTAGGCTATATATATAGAAGTTAGAACATGCAATATTTAGCCTACATGCTTTGAGGCATTTTGATGGAATTAGTGATTGATTGATTATAGCCTAGACCTAGGCCTAGGCTAGCCTATATATATATAGAAGTTAGAAAATGCAATATTATTTAGCCTACATGCTTTGAGGCATTTTGATAGGATAGGGTAGCCTAGGCCTAGCCTAATAAAATTACTTATATTAGTAATTAGCCTATAGGCCTAGCCAGCCGTCCGGCTGGCTCAGTTGATAGTGTGCCTGATTCCCATCTTGAAGGTCTCGCGTTCAATCCCCGCTCAGATTGAAAAGTTTTTCTGGGATATAGCCGGCGGTTACCATCACCCCATGAGCAAGAGGGATGGGTAATGGTCTCTGGTAGACTAAAGAAAGCCAAGCGTTGTGAATCCTCGAAGGAGGAGATACGGGTGCTATATAAGTAACCAGAAGATTATTATTATTATTATTATATTTAGAAGTTAGAACATGCAATATTTAGCCTACATGCTTTGAGGCATTTTGATGGGTTTAGTGATTATAGACCTAGCCTATATAGAAGTTAGACTTAGCCTAGGCCTACATGCTTTGAGGCATTTTGATGGGATTAGGGTAGCCTAATAACATTAGTTTAGGTTAAAAATTAACAGGCTATCAATCAAATTAACGATAGCCTAACTTTATAATCTTAAATTAGGCTAGATTATAAAGTTATAAAGCCCTTCTCCAGAGACATCTTCTAGGTGGGGCCAGGGGTGGCTTAGGTCCTGGATTTCTGCATGCTCTGCAGCATCACTGTCGGATGATGGTGGTGAACTGCTCCCCATGCTGTTGGCAGCTGCGGTAGGCATGATGGTTGGCTCCATGTTCACTTCAATAGGCCGAAAATATAAACAAAGTTGAAGTGCTAGCAGGTTGGAACTCTTGGACTGCTGTGTGTTGTAGGTGTTAGCTCGACGCTTGCTACTAAGTAAGTGAACATTGAACAAACGTGAAGAGCCGATGTATAGGCCTAGATTCCAGAACACAGGTAGTTGGCTTGGTCACATGACTTTTTTTGGCTGGAGATGCAGGAGCGGCCCAGGGCTGGCTGGCGGCTGGAATTTTTATTTTGCGGACTCGAGGTTTGCAACATGGAGGTACTTTCCAGAGCTTCAAACCCGCAAATAGGCAGCCATTTTGGCGCCAACGCTAATTCGCCAACAAAATTACACTTCCGCCATGGCGGAATTGGCTATTTGCGGAAGTGTTGGCTAAAGTGCCCAGCTCTGGCAAAACGGCACGTCTACTTTATCAACTCTGCGTATGCAGAGTTTGGTATCGCCCCCCGTATAGTGGGTACCACACGAAAAAAATGTCTCGCCGTTGTTGTCGTTGCCCATCTGTCTCGGAACTCCTCCTAGACCGTTGGACGGATTTTCACCAAATTTCACACGAACATTTGTTGCGTGAATGCGAACGTCGGTCATAAAAGATTTTTAAAATTTATGCAATAGTTATGATTTTAGGTCCAAAATATGGTATTACCTCCCCCACCTCCCGGAAACCCCCCCCCCCCCAGAAATGATGGCGTTCTGGGGGCGAAAACATCTCACTACGCATTTGCTAGGTTAAGTTAGTTTAGTTGGCATTAGAAGTGATGGTAGTAATAGTGGGATTGATGGTGATAGTAGTGATGATGGTGATAATAGTAGTGATGATGGTTGTAGTTGTATTGATGATGTTGACAGTAGTGATGATGATGACAGTAGTAGATATGATGGTGACAGTAGTAGATATGATGGTGACAGTACTAGTAGTAGTGATGATGGTGACAAGTAATGATAGTTGTAGTGATAATAATGACAGTAGTGATGATGGAAGTGACGATGGTGTGAGTATTAGTGATGATGGTGAGTAGTAGTGATGATGGTGAAAGTTGTAGTGATGATGACAATAGTTGTGATGATGAAGATCATAGTAATGGTGATGATGGCAGTAGTAGTGATGATGGTGATAGTAGGAAACATGATGGTAATACTTGTGACAGTAGTAATGATGATGGTTATAGTAGTAGTGATGATGCTAACAGTAGTAATGATGAGTGTAAGATGGTGGTGATGATAGTAGTAATGCTGGTTGATAGTTGTAGTATCAATGCTAGTAGTGATTAAGATGATTGTGACAATGGTGACAGTAGTAGTGATGATGGTGAGAGTAGTAGTGATGATTGTAATTGTAGTAGTGATGATGATGATCATAGTAATGGTGATGATGACAGTAGTCGTGATGATTGTGGCGGTTGTAGTGATGAAGGAAGTAGTAGTGATGATGGTATTAGTAGTGATGATGGTAACCCATCGCAGAGTTGGGTATGCCGTTTTGATTTTGGGCAAAACGGCACGTCTACTTTATTGATAATTGAGGCATCAACATGGCCTCCAAATATAAAGATGTTCACTCTAACTTACTACAGGTTCTAAAGGTGGTTCCATTAATATATATATATATATATAAAGTCTCCATATATAAATCTCCATCTTAGGAGATTTCAACGTTCACCACCGCCAATGGCTCTCCTCTCACACTACTGACCCACCTGGTGAACAAGCCTACGTTTTTTCAATCATACATGACCTAGAGCAGTTAGTTCAGCAACCCACCCGTATCCCAGATCGCATCGGAGATCGGCCCAACATTTTTTACTTGTTTCTAACTTCTAACCCTTCTTCTTATACTGTCGATCTTTTCTCTCCTTTGGGCTCCTCCGACCATAAACTTATCTCTGTCAACTGTCCTATCTCTCCAGTACGGCCACCCGATCCTCCTAGCCGGCAACGCTTGTGGCACTTTGGCGCTGCCAACTGGCAGGCTCTCCGGCAGTACCGTACTACTTTGATTTCCCATGGAATGATTTCTGCTTCCGTGGCCGGGAACCCTCGGAGAGTGCTGAACGCATTACCGAGGTAATCCTATCGGGCATGGAAGCATACATTCCATTCTCTTTCTCTCAGACTAATGCTAAAAAATCTTGGTTTATTCACGCCTGTTCTACTGCTGTCCGCAATAAGGAGGAAGCATTCAAACGGTACCGACGCCTTAAAACTCAAGACTCTCATTCTTCCTATGTTTCTGCCCGGAATCGAGCCAAATCTGTTCTTCGACTTGCCAAACACTCTTTCATCAATAATAAATGCACTAAACTATCCAACTCTAGCTCTTCCCAAGCTTTCTGGCATCTAGCCAAAAACCTCTCCAACAATTTCTCTTCCTCGTCTTTCCCTCCCCTTTCTCATTCTGATGGCACAACCATCACTTCTTCCTCTGACAAAGCTAAACTCTTCGCTCAAACTTTTGCTAGAAACTCCACCTTGGATGATTCCGGTGCTATTCCTCCCTCCTCTCTCTTACTTATGCCTAATATCCTAATCTCTTCTAAAGATGTACTTTCTACCCTCTCTGGGCTTAATACTAATAAGGCGTACGGTCCGGACGGTGTTCCTCCTGTTCTCAAAAACTGTGCTTCTGTGCTGACTCCCTGCCTAGGCAAAGTCTTTAGTCTCTGTCTATCCTCTAACGTCTTCCCTTCATGCTGGAAGTTTGCTCAAATTCAACCTGTCCCAAAGAAGGGTGACCACTCTCAACCCTCCAACTATCGTCCAATTGCTCTTATCTCATGTCATTCTAAAGTTTTTGAAACTATTCTTGCTTCCAAATTTCTCTTCTCATAATCTGCTCTCAGATCGCCAGTATGGCTTCCTTAAGGGTCACTCTACTGGTGATCTTCTTTCATATCTTACTAACTCTTGGTCATCCTCCTTTCGGGACTTCGGTGAGACTTTTTCTATTGCACTAGACATATCGAAAGCCTTCGATAGAGTCTGGCACAAATCTTTAATTTCTAAACTACCCTCCTTCGGTTTCTATCCCTCCATCTGTGCCTTTTTCTCTAATTTCCTTTCCGGCCATTCCATAGCCGCGGTTGTGGATGGCCATTGTTCACTTCCTCACCCTATAAACTCCGGTGTTCCTCAGAGCTCTGTCCTATCTCCTATTCTCTTTCTAATTTTTATAAATGATCTCCTCAACTGTACCTCAATTTCCATCCATTCATACGCAGATGACTCAACCTTACACTACTCCATTAGTTTTTCAGAACGCCCCAGCCAGCAATCCCTCAACGACAAACGTAATGAAGCCATAGAACTCTTAAATTCTGATCTAAATACTATCTCCAATTGGGGCAGAGAAAACCTTGTTACCTTTAATGCTTCCAAAACCCAATTTCTCCATCTATCTACCCGTAAGGAACTACCAGCGGACTATCCCTTATTCTTCAACAATACAAAAATCAATCCTTCATCTTCTCTCAATGTTCTTGGTGTCTCTTTCTCTTCTGCTCTCAGTTGGAAGGACCATATCACCAGTCTTGCTAAGGCAGCCTCCCAGAAGCTGGGTGTGCTCAACCGCCTTAGGGGGTTCTTTTCCCCTGCACAGCTTCTTGCTCTGTACAGGGGCATAGTGCGTCCTTGTATTGAGTATGGAGGTTCCTCTCACACCGCTCTCCTAGACAAAGTTGAAAGGAAGGCCTTTCGTATCATTAACTCCCGTCCACTCACCAACTCTCTGCAATCTCTCTCTCTCCGCTGCAATGTTGCATCTCTCGCTATTCTATCGCTACTATAATAATCAGTGTTCCTCAGAGCTTTCCCAGTGTATACCACCTCCTTTACGTAGGGCACGTGGTATCCGTCTTGTAACTCAATCCCACCCCTACTCTGTGCAACTCTTCAACCCGAGAGTGAAACGTTACTCTCAGTCTTTCTTCTACTCAACAGCTGAGCTCTGGAACTCTCTCCCAGAATCAGTCTTTCCCTCTTCCTATGACTTAAATTGCTTCAAACTCAGTGTGTCCAGGCATTTTGGCTCGAACGTCCCTTGATTTTGGCCCTGTCACTCTTTCAGGTATGGGGGAGGCACTCGCTATAGGCAGTTCTGCCTTTTGCCTCCCTCAATCACATAGAAAAAAAATATATATACGGTATATATATACCGGTATATATATATATATATATATATATATATATATATATATATATATATATATATATATATATTTAGTATATTTAGTTAAAATTATTTAGTAGGTCCAGAGTATAGTATGAAACAGTGCAATGAAGCCGACCGTGCATTTGTATTTTTGCGTAGGAAAATGAAACTCAGAACAGCAAGCTTTTGTCAAAACTCCAAGACATCTTCCGGCATACAGAGAAGAAAGGGTTGGAGTAAATTTTTCTCTCCTGACCTGTGACCAGTTACCAATTACATTGCTAATGTACGGATTAATCGGTTAAATATATAAAAAACTAAAGTATGTACACTCTAAGACACTAATTCCACCTATATTTTCAAAGGTATCTCGAACTAAACCGAATCTTCTTTTCATGTCGCATAATAATATGCAATTCCAGGGTTTATTTAATCATATATATATATATATATATATATAATTATATATACCTGTATAGATAGTCAGTCAGTCAGTCATAATTTTATTTCATAAAAAGACATATACATACACTTTTTACAGAGTTATTTACGTAATCTACATTAAGCTAAAAGTCCTTAGCGCATAGTTGGTTCTGTGTTCTGTACATAAACAATTCTTGATCTGATAGCATTGATATCATTTAGCAATAAGTTAGTAAATCCATACTCATGTAGGATTATTTTTTCAACATCCTTTACAAGAAAAGATCTATGTAACATGTAATACATGTTCTTCTCTATAAAACTACATGGCTTTATGAGATTTCTATATACAAATCTTATTTTCATCCAGTTAACCAAATGCCTAAACACCATCACTCCACATTCTCTACAAGCACTGTGGTTGCTCTCCCAGTACTTCATATTCAATATTTTCTTTATTGCCTTGTGGTATCCAATGGAAAACTGCTTAAACGGTATATAACATTTTCTATTATTAAACCAAAGTTCAGCGCCATAAAAATTCAAACAGTAGCTTTGAAATAAATTTAAAAATACTTCAGTACTCGTGTTGCTAAACTTTCTTAAAAGACAATTAAACTCATTGTAAAACTTATTTCTGCATCTTATCATATCCAAGTCATTATTAAGATTACAATCGATTATAAAACCCAAATATTTGTATTCAGAAACAATATTTAATTTGTTATTGTCTAAATATGAAAGGATTAATTTCCTGTCCATACTTATATTTAAAGATCATACATACTGATTTTGCAGAGTTAATAGATAAGTCTAGTTGTTTAATTTCATGATCCATAATATCTATCAATGTTTGCAGACCTCTAACCGAAGGAGCCAATATTACAAGATCGTCTGCATAGGCGATCACATTGCTGACTTGTAAACCTAGTCTACAGCCTACATTACTTGCAGATAATTTACTTAATAAGTCATCAATATAAATTGAAAACAACAAGGGAGATAAAACCCCACCCTGTCTCACTCCATTTTTCATAGTCCATTCAGTTGAAATTGAATCTTTAAATTTGACAACAACATGTTGGTTTCTGTAAAAGTAAAATAAAATATTAACCAAGAAATTTGGTAATCCTAGTTTTAAAAGCTTATTTGCAAGTTTGAAATGATTCACCTTATCAAAAGCTTTTGTCAGGTCAATAAAACATGAAAAAACATTAGATCCCTCCGTGGTGTACCTTAAAATAGTTTCCTTGAGAATTAAACATGCAGTAGAAGTAGAATACCTCTCTCTGAATCCATGCTGCCTATCATTTAAACTAACATATCTTAAAATTTTGTACTTCAAGCAGTATTCAAATACCTTCAATAATATTGGCGATAACGTAATTGATCTATAATTATCAAGTGATGTATTATCTTTATACTTATCTTTCAATAAGGGTACCATAATTCCAAAGTTCATTCTTACAGGCATACAACCATGTACAACACAAGAAGAAATCAACTTTGCAATTACTACTATCAGATAGATAGATAGATAGATAAATAGAGATAGAGATAGAGATTTTGTTTACTTTGTTTAGTATATTTCCTAGACCTACATCAAACATACAGTAATATTTTTCAGTCAAGATGTGGGGCGAAAGATTTTAAAATCGCCAAACTGATGGATCAAAAGTCTAAAAAATCTCAAAACTAATGGGGCTAAACATGAGGGAGAAGAGGGTCCAGTACAAAACACCCCCATAATTGATCCTATGCCTCACGTACATTTCAATCCTTTTCTTTTCATTCAATACATAACACCATGGAGTGGGTATAGACAGTATATATATATATATATATATATATATATATATATATATATATATATATATATATATATATATATATATATATATATATATATATATATATATATATGGACAACAGTTCGTTTGTGGTAGTGTGAAACGTACACAATCAATAGGATAAATAGGTATAAACAATGATTGGGTATATTTATAGTGATTTACCTTTCTATCATTACATTCATCTATCATTCGCATGTGTGGGGAGGTTCTACTCATAATGCACTTCTCGAAAGGGTACAATCAAAAGTATTTCGGCTCATCAACTGACCTCCTCTTGTTAAATCCCTACAACCTCTCTCTACACGCCGCATCTCTCTCACTTTTCTACGGCTATTACAATGATCAATGTTTTTCAGAGCTTTCTCAGTGTATACCTCATTCCTTACGGAACAAACATGTATTTACTCTTAGGGTTTCAGTGAAATTCGTCTGATCTCGATGAGATTTGGCACACGTTTATATGACTATGAAAGGATATGAATGGTACCGCCCACTTGACGTTTTATTTTTATGTCTCCGAAAAATTAGGGTAAATATTTAGCGGTATATGTGATTTTCGGAACCTTTAATTACTCCTACAAAATCACCTGTAATATCTTTGTATGGTTGAAGTAGACCACTTTTTCTATTTTTTATCTAATCATGGGATTAGGCGATTTGGGATTTAGGTGAAATTTCATACCCATTTTCACGACTTTCACGACTTGCTATGCACAAACGGGGGATAAATTCAATAAACTATTTTGATGTATCTATACAGCCATTTACGTGCTTTTCAATGGTATATAAATCATCCTTATATGACCAATAATTATGGAGCCATTTCATCTCAAAGTGAGCTAATTTACATTGAGAAAAACCTGTGTAAATTTAAGGAAATTAGGTGAACATTTTCAGACCTTTTCTCAAATTTGGCTACACTTTATGCACGAACGGGACGGAGTAGAAAATAACTCCTTGGGGAACTTATAGAGTTTTTCTCCATTCTTTCGATTGATATATGCACAACAATCGTACTACCAGTAGTTACTTAGTCAGTCAATTTCGGATTTCAGATAAAAACGTTTTAAGAAAATATAAAACATTAAACAGCAAAACAATTTTCAAGTGGTTTTCACCAAATACCATTTCACAGGCTGATGAAGGAATGTTGAATAGACACTTTAACGGCAATATCAGCAATTTTCAGGATCTGAAGTTTTTTAAGCCTAATTAAGGTGTTTGCCTCTTACGGAGAGTGGGGGGACCCACTTTTCAACACATTCCCACCCCTATTCTGCCCAATTCTCTAACCCAGGAGTAAACCAATTTTCCAAATTTTCTTCTACTCAACTAGTAAGCTCTAGAAGTATCTATCGTTCCCTCATCCTATGACATAAACTGCTTTAAGCTCTGTGTCCCGACATTTTGACTTAGACGTACACCCGGATACCACAGAAACTAGCCCAGGTGGGTATGAGCCGGAAATTTGAAGTGGATCCCTTCTTGACGGCATCCCACTCTATCACGGAGTCACACACGAACACACGTTTCGAACCAAAGATGCTGGACTCTCGGCATGTCATGCATGATATTTATCTTGCTCTTTTAATGTTACGCAATCACTAATAGTATTAATGACAATATGTATTGTTTTATTGAATTGTATTTCCTCCAATATTTACATTCAAAAGACACGAATAAATATCCTCATATGTTTTATGAAATTAAGAAACAAACGAGACACTTCCGAATCACCCAGTTATTGCATAGGTTTTCGACTGTGCGTGTGTGGGTTATCTTTCAAAAATTATTTACGGCGTGCATTTGACTAACACTAGCATAGATATTCTACATGCGCAATTAACCTGGGCTCCAAATCATACAGGACAGGACAGTTAACATCTAATTTATACGGCAATTGGGCGTTATTCTTTAACTGTCTTCGTGGCGCAATGCATAAGGTGTTGATTTTCAGTGTGAGCGTCCTGGGTTCGAATCCAGGGACTGCCACATGTGTTTGTAATATTTCATTAATCGATTTTAGGAGTAGAGTTGGTTGTTGGATAGAACATAATAATTGATATTGGTTCAGGAGTAATTTATCGAGAGGCCTTCCCTAGTGGTTAAGGCCCCATTAATTGCTCTTTCCATTCACATATGCATAGCCTACGTGAGTTGCAGTTGGGATGTGTGTACATGCTTAGATTGATATGCAGGATTCGAAGTTGCATAATAAATCGTAGGCAGTGTCCACCATTCTTTAACTGTCTTCGTGGCGCAATGCATAAGGTGTTGATTTTCAGTGTGAGCGTCCTGGGTTCGAATCCACGGACTGCCACATGTGTTTGTAATATTTCATTAATCGATTTTAGGAGTAGAGTTGGTTGTTGGATAGAACATAATAATTGTATCATTATTTTGTTTTACTTCATATATTTTCCCTATTACATATTCTCATTTCTCCATTTATTTTAAATGTCTTTATTTTCTACAAAATAAAATAATCTAATCCTGTCTTATATGTGTGTTTGACCAACGTGGCATTATGTGGATGATTATGTATATATAATTAATTTAGTTGTATGTATTTAAGTCGAATCTTGTTAAAATATATGGTTATTATAATTACCCTAAGGATGCTATTCTAATGGCTTCTACTGAACCACATACAGTGGCTAATAACTATGCATATTCTAATGGCTTCTACTGAACCACACACAGTGGCTAATAACTATGCATATTTATGAGAGATAATTTACATACGTATTTTTTATAATACCGGTAATTTACACACGCCGAAAACCAGTGTATTCATTGGGTGGTTTTGGTAGTGTATTCATTGGGTGGTTTGGTAGTGTATTCATTGGGTGGTTTGGTAGTGTATTCATTGGGTGGTTTGGTAGTGTATTCATTGGGTGGTTTGGTAGTGTATTCATTGGGTGGTTTGGTAGTGTATTCATTGGGTGGTTTGGTAGTGTATTCATTGGGTGTTTTGGTAGTGTATTCATTGGGTGGTATGGTAGTGTATTCATTGGGTGGTATGGTAGTGTATTCATTGGGTGGTTTGGTAGTGTATTCATTGGGTGGTTTGGTAGTGTATTCATTGGGTGGGTTGGAAGTGTATTCATTGGGTTTGGTAGTGTATTCATTGGGTGGTTTGGTAGTGTATTCATTGGGTGGTATGGTAGTGTATTCATTGGGTGGTTTGGTAGTGTATTCATTGGGTGGTTTGGTAGTGTATTCATTGGGTGGTTTGGTAGTGTATTCATTGGGTGGTTTGGTAGTGTATTCATTGGGTGGTTTGGTAGTGTATTCATTGGGTGGTTTGGTAGTGTATTCATTGGGTGGTTTGGTAGTGTATTCATTGGGTGGTTTGGTAGTGTATTCATTGGGTGGTTTGGTAGTGTTCCCTCCGAATCTTAATTTCTTAAAACTTATGGGGCAATATTTTCGTATTCGTATAAGCCTATATATGGAAGGATTTAAAAAAACGTACCTATATATTTTATACTATCAATATTTGATTGCGTTGAATAATAAGAGCACGATAATCATCATACATGACACTTGACAGTCGTCACTATTGGTTCGAAGTGTGTGTGTGTGTGTGTGTGTGTGTGTGTCGCCGTGATAGTAAGAGTGGGCTGACGTCCAGAAAGGATCTGCAGCAAATCTCCGGCTCTTAACCACCTGGGCTAGTTTCTGTGGTATTAGAGTGTACCTTGAATTTTTCTCTCTTTCAACTTGGGGGTGGGGGTGTGGAGGGGCATTTGTTACAAGCAGCTTTACCTTTTGTCTCCTTCATACACATATAAAAAGGTAATGTTTGTACGGGTATTTCATTATGGACACTCTAATATCCCCTTTCATACCTTCTTTACACTCATATTTCTGGTAGTGCATTGAGCGAGAGATGAATGTTAGTAGTGAGTGTGGGTGGTCATTATGGCGGGGGGCTGGTCTGTTATTATACCACAAGCAGACCTCGTTAACTGCTACACATATATCACACACGTACACACTCTCACATACTGTATATACACACATATGAACAGGCGTACAGATGCCCACCTTCACATACACGTACACTCACAAACACAAACTAAAATATTCATACTGTACATAAGCATATATTAATACATACCTACACTGCATTCACATATACACTCGCTAGATCATACAGGCATACAGTTCGTATATCGACCCAACTACATACATCCCATATATACAGACAGGTTAACGTATATACTTATACATTATAACGTTCACACACACACACATACATACACACTTGCACTCATTCTTAGACACACACACACACACACACACTATAATGCAACATGGCCAATTGAAGGGTTTCACGTAAACAAAAATAAACTTAGTAAAAATAAAAATAAATATTCCTACAAATTTCTCTTTATGGTCAAAACTTCAATCGCGTGTTTTCACACCCAAATCCTTTTCCAAGTCAGTCAGTCAGAGAGAGAGAGAGAGAGAGAGAGAGAGATAGAGAGAGATGAGAGAGAGAGAGAGAGAGAGAAATCGATGAGAGATAAGTGTTAGCGGTGGTGGTGGTGGAGAAAATAATAGTGGTGGTGGTGGTGGTGAAGGAAGAAGTAGTGGGGGTGGTGGTGAAGGTGGTGGAGGAAGAAGTAGTAGTAGGGGGTGGTGGTGGAGGTGGTAGTAGTGGAGGAAGAATAAGTAGGGGTGGTGGTGGAGGAAGAAGTAGTAGTAGTAGGGGTGGTGGTGGTGGTAGTGGAAGAGGAAGTAGTAGTAGTAGGGGTGGTGTGGTGGAGGAGGAAGAAGTAGTAATAGGGGTGGTGGAGAGAGTAATAGTGGTGATGGTGGAGGAAGAAGTAGTAGTGGAGGTAGTGGTGGTGGTGGCAGTGGTAGTGGTGGAGGAAGTAGTTGGGGTGGTGGAGAAAGTAGTGATGAAGGAAGTAGTTGTGGTGGTGGTGGTGGTGGTGGAGGAAGTGGGGGTGGTGGAGAAAGTAGTTGTGGTGGTGGTGGAGAAAGTAGTGATGAAGGAAGTAGTTGTGGTGGTGGAGAAAGTAGTGATGAAGGAAGTAGTTGGGGTGGTGGAGGAAGTGGGGGTGGTGGTGGTGGTGGAGGAAGTGGTGGTGGTGTAGGAAGTAGTTGTGGTGGTGGAGGAAGTAGTTGTGGTGGTGGTGGAAGTAGTTGTGGTGGTGGTGGAGGAAGTAGTTGTGGTGGTGGAGGAAGTAGTTGTGGTGGTGGTGGAGGAAGTAGTTGTGGTGGTGGAAGAAGTAGTTGTGGTGGTGGTGGTGGAGGAGGTAGTTGTGGTGGTGGTGGTGGTGGTGGTGGAGGAAGTAGTTGTGGTGGTAGTTGTGGTGGTGGAGGAAGTAGTTGTGGTGGTGGAGGAAGTAGTTATGGTGGTGGTGGTGGTGGAGGAAGTAGTTGTGGTGGTGGTGGTGGTGGTGGAGGAAGTAGTTGTGGTGGTGGTGGTGGTGGAGGAAGTAGTTGTGGTGGTGGAGGAAGTAGTGGTGGTGGTGGTCGAGGAAGTAGTTGTGGTGGTGGTGGAGAAAATTATTCGTGATGAAGGAAGTAGTTGTGGTGGTCGTGGTGAAGGAAGTAGGGGTGGTGGTGGTGGTGGTGATGGAGAAAGTAGTGATGAAGAATGTAGGGGTGGAGAGACAAATGCAATGGGGAGGCATCAAGTTGACACACAGAGAGAGAGAGAGAGAGAGAGAGAGAGAGAGAGAGAGGGAGAGAGAGAGAGAGAGAGAGAAAGAGATGAAGAGAGAGAGAGAGAGAAAGAGGGAGAGAGAGAGAAAGAGAGAGAGAGAGACGGGGTGAGAGAGAGGAGGAGAGAGAGAGAGAGAGAGAGAGAGAGAGAGGAGAGAGAGAGAGAAGAGAGAGAGAGAGAGAGAGAGAGAGAGAGAGAGAGAGAGAGAGAGAGAGAGAGAGAGAGAGAGAGAGAGAGAGAGAGAGAGAGAGAGAGAGAGAGAGAGAGAGAGAGAGAGAGAGAGAGAGAGAGAGAGAGAGAGAGAGGTGCTTGCAGCTTTATGTCGTGCTGTTGGCCGAAAACACTTAAGAGAGAGCTTCTTTTTCTCTCTTTCTTCTTCCTGCAAGCATTACTGTCATTCTCTTCCCCCCTTCATTCCTCTCTTCTTTCCTTCCTTTCTTCCTAATTTTCTTCTTTCCTCCCTCTCTCCCTTCCTTTCTTTGTTTCCTTCCTGAATTCCTCCTCTTCTTCATATTTCTCTCCAAGCATAAGTATAATCCCTTCCTTCTCTTTTTCATCCCATTCTTCTCCTTCTTCTCTCTGCACTCCTCTATCGTAAGTGTGTACATCCTTCCTTCCTTCCTCTTCTTTCTCCTGCAATCTTTCTCTTTCTCTCTCCATGACTGTGTGATCCTAGTGAAGATTATAATATAATTTAATATACAATATTACATCATAATTACAACTTAGGCCGCCCTATCCCGACCACAACCGTCTAAATTTACTATTGGCCAACTTTTCTCGCACCCTTCCCACCTCTCCCTGTCACCCCCACCCCTCCAGTGGCATTCCTCCTCCTCGTCCTCTCCCCCCCGTGGGTAGGGTGGGTCACGTGTGGCCCTAAAATGTGACCTAACGCCACACATCAATAAGTCAAGTCAGGCTCCCAAGGTCTCTCTATACAGCATGGTCCGGAAAGCTGCAACATATATTGTGTAGTAGTAGTATTCCTGCACAGTTGTCCACATACATTCTGTTACTCGTCGTGATCTTACGTATGAAAGACAAATCAGTATGAATGAACTGCGAGTGTGGTTTCTTTTCATTATCAGTTGGCTAGTCAGATGAGTTAACCACGGCATAGGAAACTACACGTGTAATTCAATGACGCGCATTATATTTCCATGTATAAGATCATGGAGAGAAACAGACGGTATGTGGGCAACTGTACATTGGCTCGCCCATGATCAAGAACATTTAGGGTACACCCATTCGTTTATGAGTATTGGTTTCATAGATTTAGTACATGCATAATTATATACTATAGTTATGTACAGCCATAGCTATCAATATAAGTACAATATTTGCAAGAAAACATGATAAACTAACCAGAAAAAAAAACTTAAGGGGGGTCACCTGCTTTTTTTTTTTTATCTTTCTCTCCTTTTCTCTCTTTCTCTGGCTTGTATCCATTCGGCCCCTTTCAGCCAACTGTGTTAAGACGTTTATCCCCATCCAGGTGTCAATTTCTTCCTGGCGACCGATAGCGAGCTAGTATTGTGTGGAGCAATCCTGCTTCGCCAGAGACATTTTTCTATCGACAAATTTACAAATTTAGCTTGCTGGCAAAACAAAAAATAATATATATATGCTGGCTTGCTACCGCTCGCCAGGAAAATATTGACACCTGCATGGGGGTAAGCGTTTTAAAACAGTAGGCTGAATGGGGTCGAATGGATACAAGCCAAAGAGAGAGGGAGAGAAAGAGAAAAAAAGTGAGGTGGGCTCCCTTAACCGTAACGCATTGAGCTACACAGATCGAATTGCAAGTTTGTTTTACCCAATGCTTACTGTCTAGTTTTTATCATGGATGTGTTTTTTTCCCCCCCCCCCCCAAGGCCACGACTCTATACAGTATAATTATAAACAAGCTCCCCCGCTCCGGTTGTAAGCCAAAATAATAACTTGATTGTAATCACTACCACCAACATGACTTACCAATTCACACAGTACTTGCAAATATATTATTCAAAATATCACATGGGTAAGTACAAAACAAGAGAAAAAAGTTTCGTCATATTCATAGGTAACTACTCTGTATATGTACACACACCTACTATTGACAGTAAATACTAAGAAGACACCGACAAGTGTAAAATAGTAAAAGTGTTGAAGCTTTGACCAGCATTTGGCATTAATGACAAAACAAAACTTACTAAATATTTGGCTGTGTGATAAAAAGTTATATATTTATCTGGTATATGCTTTATGTAGACAGAGTACACTATGTAAATGTGAGATAATAAGTGCTACATAATCCAGTATATACTGTACTGTCATGCGGATGGAGGGTACATAGCAACAATCTAGGCATGTGAAACTATACTCTATTCTAAATACGTAGGCCAAAACTCTTGAACATTAACCTCTATAGTTCACAAACGACTAGAGTAATCGAGCTATTATTTCTACCATTTGGGAAGGGTCAGCCAAGGACTAATGGGTGTAGATATGTATAGCCCATTTTCTCTAGCTCTTTTTGTGTTACAGACTTTAGGGTTGAGAGTTTGTTATCTAGGTATTTGGAAGAGGGTATACTGTATTATAGTCTGTTCTTTCTAGGTTGGGCAGAAATCCTAACCCCTATCCTCCCATAACTAAAAAAGGACTAGAGTAATCGAGCTAATATTTCTACCAAATAGGACGACTTGGCTAGGGAATATGTGTATAAATTGACAGCTCATTTTCTCTGGCACTTTTTGAGTTACAGAGGTTAGAGGTTACGATTTGTGCCCAACCTTGAATGAACGGACTATAGCAGTAGTACATGATGAGGGACAGGGTATAGTACTCACGGGTGGTTGTGCCTGGTCGGGGGTCTGGTGACGGGGGGCGGTGGGCCAGGGGAGGTACCTGGTCCGGGGACACGCCCCCTGCCAGTTGCCGTACACGTGGGACATCGATGGGTACAGCTGGGTTGTAATTAATAACCCCGATAGAACATACACTACAGGTGAGTTACAATGATTAACCCCGATAGCACGTACACTACAGGTGGGTTACGATTAATAACCCCGATAGCACGTACACTCGCTGACAGATGACAGGTGACTCATTTTCTTCAGCACTTCTGACACACTGACGAACTATTTTGAAACATTACCTGTCAACACACCTGCCCGAGTCAACGGTTTCCCCTAATCAATGTTCACTGTTGTAAGTTTATCATATCGGAGTTACGTACCAGGTTTTTGTGTAGGTGGTTGTACTCTTGGTTTTTAGTTTTTTATCGCTGCTTCTATTTGTTTGTTGATGTTGTGTTGCTTCTGTGTATTTGGATTTGATTTATCTGTGTCCACTTCTGTTTGATGCATGTTTGAACTTTATTGTATTTGAATTACGTTCTGGTTAACCCCTTCTGTAGCGGAGACGTCTTTATTATTTTGTTTCAGATATATTTAGACGATTTTATGAAGCTTAGGAAGGATATATGGTGGCTAAAGGGATTGAGATAGTCTGTATGTAGCTTTTTAATGAGTAGACGTCCTTCCTACGTTGCACAAAATCGTCTAATAGTTGCCAGAATACAATGAAAAGTACATCACCGGTACAGAAGGGGTTAATATGGGTAGTTCCCGGTCTTCCTATTTGATTCGTTTGGGTTTTATTAACCCGTTCGGTACCAGGGACGTCCTTTTATTAACCCATTCGGTACCAGGGACGTCCTTTTCATCATATTCTGGGCACTATTAGACGAATGTATTTATTTTAGGAAGGACCTCTGGCAGTAATAAGGCTTCAAACTTTCTCAAACAACCCTTTTAACTAGATTTCTGGCTACTATTAGACGATTATATTCAGTTTTAAAAGGGCCTCCAGCGATTAACAGTCTTCGAACTATCTCGCTTAAGGGGAGATGGTTCACTTTTTGGGCAATTTTTGCATGTATTCGTTATTTTTTCTAGTTTCCTTCCTAGACCTCCATCAAATTAAAAAAAAAACACATCCATTAGATCCCCCTTCTAGATTAATTTATATATTTTGCGGTAGAAAAAATTTAAATTTTTAAAAATTTAAAATATTTTAATTTAAAATTTAAAATACAAAAAAACATAGATCCATTGCATAATATCGTCTAAGTATAGCCAGAATATAATATACCAGACCTCGCTGGTACTCAAGGGGTTAATTATAGTTACGTTTAATATAGGTATTTTCCGTGTTTTTCCCCAGCTATTCCTTATTGATTCGTCTGTTTGATTCATTCATATTATCACCAACCCACCAATTAACCACTTGCGAGTTTCAGGCTATAAGGAAGTTGGAATAATAAACATAATTGATATCAAACAGAAATCCAGTAATAATGTAGGCTTTTGATGGATGGACCAATAATATGACGCATTATGTTTTATGTATTTATATGTGCAGCACAACCATATGGGGAGATTTCCACTTGAGGGATTTTTTTCTTGCCCCCTTTCTCCCTCATGTTTAGCCCCATTGCTTTTGAGATTTTAAGACGTTCGCCCCATTAGTTTGGCAATTTTAAGAACTTTTGCCCCATTTATGTCATTTTTAAGACCTTTCGTGCCATTTAGGTGTCTATGTTTTCCTGGCGAGCGATAGCGAGCCTGTAATTTAAGAGGAATCGGCCTTCCGCCGGGACATTATTCTACCGAAAAATGTAGAAATATATCTTTCAAGGGGGTGTAATTTCAATCTTGATGGAAATCTAGGAAACGCACTAAACCCCACCTCTTAAGCTTGTAATATCAAAACCCCTCCCCTTAAGCTTGTAATATCAAAATGAAAAGCTCCAGCTTACTTATTATAGCCTGAAACTCGAAGGTGGTCAATTAACTTACAAATATACCTAATTAAAATCAATGAAACTAATGAATAAATGTGGTACTCCAAGGATTCGAACCTATAGGGTACTCACACCGAATTTCCGGTAGGGATTCACATGTTGTTCCCAGCTGTTCCTGTTTGATTTGTTTGTGTTTTATTAAGGGAGCCCACCTCGCTTTTTTATCTTTCTCTCCCTCTCTCTTTGGCTTGTATCCATTCGGCCCCATTCAGCCTACTATTTTGAGACGTTTACCCCCATCCAGGTGTCAAGGTTTTCCTGGTGAGCGGTAGCTCACGAGCCAGCATATATTTGTTTTTGTTTTGAGAGCAAGCTAAATTTTTACATTTTTCGATAGAAAAATTTCTCCGGCGAAGCCGGATTTCTCCATACAATGCTGGCTCGCTATCGCTCGCCAGGAAGATATCGACCCCTGGATGGAGATAAACGTTTTAAAACAGTTAGCTGAATGGGGCCGAATGGAAACAAGCCAGAGAAAGAGATAAAAGGAGAGAAAGAGAAAAAAAGAAGGTGACCCCCGTTTTTGTTTGATGAATTAATTTAGTATCCTTTCGATTGTTTCCATATTGATTGTGTGAGACTTTCCAGTTTATAAATTTGTTTATTTATTTATTTGTTCTTTTGGATAAATTCTGAACTAGATTTTCACCTGGTCAATTCAGCTGTACAGTATTTGCAGTTTTTTCTCACTGCTACTTCTATCCTTAAGGGGAAGGGGATAGTTATTGGTCGGTTTATATATTTATTAATTTTGTTTTCCTCCCTAGACCTCCATCAAGCTTAAAAAAACATCCCAAAGATAAATTTGTACATTTTTCGGTAGAAAACTGTCCCGGACAAAGGCTGGTTCCTCCCTAATTACAGGTTCGCTATCGCTTGCCAAGACAAAATCTACATCTAAATGACACGAATGGTCTTAATATTGACAAATATATGGGGTGAAAGGTTTTTAGGATCGCCAAACTAATGGGACGAACGTCTAAAAATATGAAAACTAATGGGCTAAACATGAAGGGGAGGGGGGAGAGACAGAAGAAAATACCATACCCCTTAACCCCTTCAGGTTCACAAGAAAATACCATACCCCTTAACCCCTTCAGGTTCACAAGAAAATACCATACCCCTTAACCCCTTCAGGTTCACAAGAAAATACCATACACCTTAACCCCTTGATGTTCACAAGACAATACCATACCCCTTAACCCCTTGAGGATCACAAGACAATACCATACACCTTAACCCCTTGATGTTCACAAGACAATACCATACACCTTAACCCCTTGATGTTCACAAGACAATACCATACACCTTAACCCCTTGATGTTCACAAGACAATACCATACCCCTTAACCCCTTGAGGTTCACAAGAAAATACCATACACCTTAACCCCTTGATGTTCACAAGACAATACCATACCCCTTAACCCCTTGATGTTCACAAGACAATACCATACCCCTTAACCCCTTGAGGTTCACAAGACAATACCATACCCCTTAACCCCTTGATGTTCACAAGACAATACCATACCCCTTAACCCCTTGATGTTCACAAGGAAATACCATACCCCTTAACCCCTTGAGGATCACAAGAAAATACCATACCCCTTAACCCCTTGATGTTCACAAGAAAATATTCGGTAAAAAATGATTTAGATGTCGGCTGGAGTAAACGAGCTGATATTATAATTATAGTGTCTTTAACCCCTTCTGTACCGGGAACGTCTTTTTAGTTCTATTCTACCTACATATAGACGATTCTACCTACATATAGACGATTCTACCTACATATAGACGATTCTACCTACATATAGACGATTCTACCTACATATAGACGATTCTACCTACATATAGACGATTCTACCTACATATAGACGATTTTGTGCAGTTTAAGAATGATCTGTAGTAGTAAAAACGGTTAAGGGGGGATGGGCCGCTTTTCTGGACCACTTTCTCCCTTATGTTTAGCCCCATTAGTTTTCAGATGTTCAGATGTTTGCCCCATTAGTTAGTCGATTTTAAGACCTTTCGCCCCATTTCTTCGTCAATATTTAGACCTTTCGTGCTATTAAGGTGTCGATTTTTTCCCTGGCGAACGATAGTGAGCCTGTAAGTTGCAAGGTCCGGCCTTCGGCCGGGAAATTTTTCTACCGAATAATGTACACATTAATCTAGAAAGGGGATCTAATGGATGTTTTTTATTTTTTTATTTTGTATGGAGGTCTAGGGAGGAAACTAGAAAAATAACGAATACATGCAACAATTGGCCTAAAAGTGAACTATCTCCCCTTAAGCGAGATAGTTCGAAGACTGTTAATCGCTGGAGGCACTTTTAAAACTGAATATAATCGTCTAATAGTAGCCAGAATAAAGTTAAAGGGACGACACCGGTAGTGAAGGGGTTAACACTTTGGGGATTATGACGCGTTGTGGCACTTTATTCTGGCTATCATTGGACGCTTTTATTTAGAATAGGAAAGGTATATGGAAGTCAGAGGGTGAATTGAGACAGTCTTTACCCTTTTTATTCCCACAGATCCTTCCTAAGCTGTATAACATCGTGTAATAATAGCCACAATTTACTGTCACAACGCATCATGGCTTATATGAAGGACCTATATTATTGAGAGGGTTTATTGAGATCGTATTTACCCCTTTGAGTCCTAGAGGTAGATTTTAAGCTAAAGAAAATCGTCTATTGGTAACCAGAATACGATGGAAATTACGTCATCGTGCTGAAGAGGTTGAGGGGGTAGTGGTTGCTCGTTGGTCTATATATATACAGTAAATGTATAAACTTTATTTTTGGTCTATATATATACAGTAAATGTATAAACTTTATTTTTGGTCTATATATATACAGTAAATGTAAAAACTTTATTTTTGGTCTATATATATATATACAGTAAATGTATAAACTTTATTTTTGGTCTGTATATATATAGACCAAAAATAAAGTTTATACATTTACTGTATATATATAAATGTATAAACTTTATTTTTGGTCTATATATATACTGTATATACAGTAAATGTATAAACTTTATTTTTGGTCTATATATATACAGTAAATGTATAAACTTTATTTTTGGTCTATATATATACAGTAAATGTATAAACTTATTTTTGGTCTATATATACAGTATGTATAAACTTATTTTTGGTCTATATATATACAGCAAATGTATAAACTTTATTTTTGGTCTATATACTGTATATACAGTAAATGTATAAACTTTATTTTTGGTCTATATATATACAGTAAATGTATAAACTTTATTTTTGGTCTATATATACAGTAATATATACAGTAAATGTATAAACTTATTTTTGGTCTATATATATACAGTAAATGTATAACTTTATTTTGGTCTATATATATACAGTAAATGTATAAACTTTATTTTTGGTCTATATATATATACAGTAAATGTAAACTTTATTTTTGGTCTATATATATATACAGTAAATGTATACATTTACTGTATACATATAGACCAAAAATAAAGTGTATACATTTACTGTATATATATAGACCAAAAATAAAGTTTATACATTTACTGTATACTGTATATATAAATGTATAAACTTTATTTTTGGTCTATATATTTATTATTAACTTTATTTTTGGTCTATATATTTATTATTAACTTTATTTTTGGTCTATATATACAGTAAATGTATAAACTTTATTTTTGGTCTATATATATACAGTAAATGTATAAACTTTATTTTTGGTCTATATATATACAGTAAATGTATAAACTTTATTTTTGGTCTATATACTGTATATACAGTAAATGTATAAACTTTATTTTTGGTCTATATATATACAGTAAATGTATACACTTTATTTTTGGTCTATATATATATACAGTAAATGTATAAACTTTATTTTTGGTCTATATATATATATATATATACAGTAAATGTATAAACTTTATTTTTGGTCTATATATACAGTAAATGTAAACTTTATTTTAGTCTATATATATACAGTAAATGTATAAACTTTATTGTTGGTCTATATATATATACAGATATAAAACTTATTTTTGGTCTATATATATATATATATACAGTAAATGTATAAAACTTTATTTTGGTCTATATATACAGTAAATGTATAAACTTTATTTTTGGTCTATATATATACAGTAAATGTATAAACTTTATTGTTGGTCTATATATATATATACAGTAAATGTATAAACTTTATTTTTGGTCTACATATATACAGTAAATGTATAAACTTTATTTTTGGTCTATATAGATACAGTAAATGTATAAACTTTATTTTTGGTCTATACTGTATATATATACAGTAAATGAATAAACTTTATTTTTGGTCTATATATATACAGTAAATGTATAAACTTTATTTTTGGTCTATATAGATACAGTAAATGTATAAACTTTATTTTTGGTCTATATAGATACAGTAAATGTATAAAATTTATTTTTGGTCTATATATAATTATACAGTAAATGTATAAACTTTATTTTTGGTCTATATATATACAGTAAATGTATAAACTTTATTTTTCGTCTATATATATACAGTAAATGTATAAATTTTGTCTATATATACAGTATGTATAAACTTTATTTGTATATATATACAGTAAATGTATAAACTTTATTTTTGGTCTATATATATATATACAGTAAATGTATAAACTTTATTTTTGGTCTATATATATATACAGTAAATGTATAAACTTTATTTTTGGTCTATATATATACAGTAAATGTATAAACTTTATTTTTGGTCTATATATATACAGTAAATGTATAAACTTTATTTTTGGTCTATATATATACAGTAAATTTATAAACTTTATTTTTGGTCTATATATATACAGTAAATGTATAAACTTTATTTTTGGTCTATATATACAGTAAATGTATAAACTTTATTTTTGGTCTATATATATATATATATATACAGTAAATGTATAAACTTTATTTTTGGTCTATATATATACAGTAAATGTATAAACTTTATTTTTGGTCTATATATATATACAGTAAATGTGTAAACTTTATTTTTGGTCTATATATATACAGTAAATGTATAAACTTTATTTTTGGTCTATACAGTATATATACAGTAAATGTAGAAACTTTATTTTTGGTCTATATATATATACAGTAAATGTATAAGGGGTCTATGATATATATACAGTAAATGTATAAACTTTATTTTGGTCTATATATATTTATTAACTTTATTTTGGTCTATATATATTTATTAACTTTATTTTGGTCTATATATATTTATTAACTTTATTTTGGTCTATATATATACAGTAAATGTATAAACTTTATTTTTGGTCTATATATACAGTAAATGTATACACTTTATTTTTGGTCTATATATATACAGTAAATGTATAAACTTTATTTTTGGTCTATATAGATACAGTAAATGTATAAACTTTATTTTTGGTCTATATATATACAGTAAATGTATAAACTTTATTTTTGGTCTATATAGATACAGTAAATGTATAAACTTTATTTTTGGTCTATATATATACAGTAAATGTATAAACTTTATTTTTGGTCTATATAGATACAGTAAATGTATAAACTTTGTTTTTGGTCTATATATACAGTAAATGTATAAACTTTATTTTTGGTCTATATATATACAGTAAATGTATAAACTTTATTTTTGGTCTATATATAATACAGTAAATGTATAAACTTTATTTTTGGTCTATATATATACAGTAAATGTATAAACTTTATTTTTGGTCTATATATATACAGTAAATGTATGAACTTTATTTTTGGTCTATATAGATACAGTAAATGTATAAACTTTATTTTTGGTCTATATATATATACAGTAAATGTATAAACTTTATTTTTTAGTTTCCTCGCTAGACCTCCATCAAGCTTAGAAAAACACCTTCTAGACCTCTTTCAAGATAATATCTTGAAAGGGGGTCTAGATGGGTTTTTCTACTGAAAAATGTACAAATATATCATATTTGTACATTTGTCAGCAGAAAAATGGCCCGGCCAAAGGCCGGTTTCTTCTAAAATTTCAGGTTCGCGATCGCTCGCCAGGAAAAAAACACCTAAATGGAAGGAAAGGTCTTAACATTGACAAAATCTCAAAATCGCCAAACTAACGGAACGAACGTCTTTATATCTCAAAACTAATATGCTAAACATGAGGGAGAAGGGGGTCCAGAAAAAGCGAGTACTACCCCCTTAAAACAGAAAAAAGAGAAAGAAACTCAAAACAGTTAAACGGGATATTCGCAGTCCGTAGAGTTCATTGCACGTTAACAGGGCGATACATTCCATCTTCTTTTCAACCATTCTACTGACACTTAAGGGAAGGAAGTTGATTTTTCGAGTCCTCCTCCTCCCTCATGTTTAGCCCTATTAGTTATGAGATGTCAAGACATTCGCCTCATTAGTTTGGCGATTTTCAGACCTTTTGCCCCATTCCTTTGCCAATATTAAAACCTTTCGTGCCATTTAGGTGTCGATTTTTGTTCTGGCGAGCTATAGCGAGCCTGTATTTGAGGAGGAATCGGCGTTCAGCCGGGACATTTTTCTACCGAAAAATGTACAAATTTATATCTTGTGGGTGTTTTTTTGTTTTTAAAGTTTGATAAAGGTTTACAGAGCAAACTAAACCTTAAACCATTGAGCCGAACCAATAAATTATGCTGCACAATACCGTCTGAGCTCCCTTAACTCCTGAATAACAAAAATACTCTGAGTGGCATAAACCATCTTCAGTTATCCCTCTGCCTTCCACAGCTCTTTCATAAGCTGACTAAAATCGTTTATCGTTAGCCAGAATATAATGGAAAAACTACCCGTCAAATTATATTAACCCCTTCTGTACCGGTGACGTCTTTTATAATTGATTTCAGCTACATTTAGACGATTGTATGAAGCTTACGAAGTATATATGGTAGCTAAAAGGCTTGGTTGAGATAGTCTGTAGCCTATTAAATGGTAGACGTAGGTCCTATGCTGAATGTAATCGTCTATTAGGTGGCAGAATGTATCAAAAGGACTTCCTCGGTATTGAATGGGCTAATAGTGAACAAATGTAAGTGATGAGTGTCGAAAAATGGTTCTTTGCTACGGTTGCTTAGATGTATTTACGTTTTCATTAAGGGAGCCCATCTCGCCTTTTTTTCTCTTTCTCTCCCTCTCTCTTTGATTTGTATCTATTCGGCCCCATTCAGCCTACTGTTTTAAGACGTTTACCCCCATCCAGGTGTCAATATTTTCCTGACGAGCGGTAGCGAGCCAGCATATACAGTATATGTTTGTTTTGACAGCAAGCTAAATTTGTACATTTTTCGATAGAAAAATGTCTCCGGCGAAGCCGGATTTCTCCATACAATGCTGGCTCGCTATCGCTCGCCAGGAAAATATTGACACCTGGATGGGGATAAACGTCTTAAAACAGTTGGCTGAAAGGGGCCGAATGGGTACAAGCCAGGGAAAGAGAGAAAAGGAGAGAAAGTTAAAATACAGCCCGTGACCCCCCATAAGGGGAGGTTTTTAGTTGATTCCCTAGACTTCCATCAAGCTTAAAATTACTCCCCCTTGACCCCCTTTCAAGATAAATTTGTACATTTTTCGGTAGAAAAATGTCCCGGCCGAAGGCCGGTTACCCTTAAATTACAGGCTCGCTATCGCTCGCCAGGAAAGAATCGACACCTAAATGGCACGAATGGTCTTAAAATTTACAGAAATGGGGCGAGGGTTCTTAAAATCGCCAAACTAAATGGGGCAAGCGTCTTTAAATCTCACAAGCAATGGGGCTAAACATGAGGGAGAAAGAGGTTCAGAAAAAAAATCCTCCAGGTAGAAATCTCCCCTTAAGGTAAGATGACCATACATAACTAAGTCCATTCATTATATAGGTAGGACCCCCAACATCTTGACCACTAATCACTGTAACTCATACACAACTAGAGTAATCCAGCTAATATTTCTAACATTTAGTTTATTCAAGTACATTGGGGTTTGTAATTGATGATTAATGTTAAGAACGGGGGGTTACTTATTTCGGAAGGGTCAGCCAGGGAATAGGTGTAGACATTAGCAGCCCATTTGCTCCAGCCCCATTTGAGTTACAGAGGTTTGGGCTCACGAATTCTGGCCTACCCATAATGAACAGGGTATAGTTATATCAACGGTTGACTCAAGTAAATATTAGTCATGTGACCAAGGGAATTCGTTTAAGGGGGAGGTAGTTGCTTTTTTATGGACCCTAACCCCCCCCCCTCCCCTCCTCGTGTTTTCCCCACTAATTATGAAATTTTAAGACGTTCGCCCCGTTAGTTTGGCGATTTTAAGACCTTTCACCCCATTTCTTTGTAAGAAATACGACCTTTCGTCCAATTTAGGTGTCGATTTTTGTCAAGGCGATGCGATAGCGAGCCTGTAATATAGTAGTTGTAGTAACCGGTTTCCGGCCGGGACATTTATATATAAAACTATGTACAAATTTACCTTGAAGTATTTTTTTTTATTTTTATTTTTTTTTAAAAGCTTGATGGAGGTCTAGGGAGGAAACTAAACACGTAATATAAAGATAAATACCTAAGCAAAAAAAACACGCCCATCCACCCTTACCTCTAAGAAGGTACGATGCCGAATTTCTATTCTGTTTCTGGCCATTAGTAGACGATTTACTTCAGATTTGGAAGGGTATTTGATGATAGTCAGAGGGATAATTATGATAATCTTTACCCCTTTCCATTCCCACAGATCCTTCCTTAACTGTACTGTATAAAATCGTCTAAAGATATCCAGAATAAAGTGCTAAAGTGAGTAAGTCTTCAAAGGGTTAACAGTGCGTAGTGGCAAAGGCGCTACATAATACAGTAGGTGTTCATATTCCTTTCATAATACAGTAGGTGTTCATATTCCTTTCATAATACAGTAGGTGTTCATATTCCTTTCAAACCCGGGTTCGAATCCCGGTGGATCATATATACTTTAATTAATTTCATTGGGGGTGTGGTGGTGAGATTAATAAAAATAATAATATAATACAGTAGGTGTTCATATTCCTTTCATAATACAGTAGGTGTTCATATTCCTTTCATAATACAGTAGGTGTTCATATTCCTTTAATAATACAGTAGGTGTTCATATTCCTTTCATAATACAGTAGGTGTTCATATTCCTTTAATAATACAGTAGGTGTTCATATTCCTTTCATAATACAGTAGGTGTTCATATTCCTTTGATAATACAGTAGTGTTCATATTCCTTTCATAATACAGTAGGTGTTCATATTCCTTTCATAATACAGTAGGTGTTCATATTCTTTTCATAATACAGTAGGTGTTCATATTCCTTTCATAATACAGTAGGTGTTCATATTCCTTTCATAATACAGTAGGTGTTCATATTCTTTTCATAATACAGTAGGTGTTCATATTCCTTTCATAATACAGTAGGTGTTCATATTCCTTTCATAATACAGTAGGTGTTCATATTCTTTTCATAATACAGTAGGTGTTCATATTCCTTTCATAATACAGTAGGTGTTCATATTCCTTTCATAATACAGTAGGTGTTCATATTCCTTTCATAATACAGTACAGTAGGTGTTCATATTCCTTTAATAATACAGTAGGTGTTCATATTCCTTTCATAATACAGTAGGTGTTCATATTCCTTCATAATACAGTAGGTGTTCATATTCCTTTCATAATACAGTAGGTGTTCATATTCCTTTCATAATACAGTAGGTGTTCATATTCCTTTAATAATACAGTAGGTGTTCATATTCCTTTCATAATACAGTAGGTGTTCATATTCCTTTCATAATACAGTAGGTGTTCATATTCCTTTCATAATACAGTAGGTGTTCATATTCCTTTCATAATACAGTAGGTGTTCATATTCCTTTAATAATACAGTAGGTGTTCATATTCCTTTCATAATACAGTAGGTGTTCATATTCCTTTCATAATACAGTAGGTGTTCATATTCCTTTCATAATACAGTAGGTGTTCATATTCCTTTCATAATACAGTAGGTGTTCATATTCCTTTCATAATACAGTAGGTGTTCATATTCCTTTAATAATACAGTAGGTGTTCATATTCCTTTCATAATACAGTAGGTGTTCATATTCCTTTCATAATACAGTAGGTGTTCATATTCCTTTCATAATACAGTAGGTGTTCATATTCCTTTCATCTCTGGGCCATTTCGCCACAACTGTTTTTCATTATACTGTATTAATTAAACCATTCAAGATTATGCTGAATTTTGACAGTATATTTTGGCTATCATTAGACGAGCGAACTAATATATATATATATATATATATATATATATATATATATATATATATATATATATATATATATTATAAAATAATAATAATAATAATTATAATAAAAAATGAAAACGTAAAAATAAAACCCCCCACCTCTCCTTAGTAGTTATTTATGGTCGTAAACTACGGATATGTGATACAGTGTAACCCATACAGAGGACTTCACAACTAAGTACCCAATAAGTGTATCTTTATCCGGGCGCCTTACTCCTCCTCCTCCGGGAGAAGGACAACCCGTGCCAGTTTATTAACGGACTTCCAGGATTGACCACTCAACTTAGGGTCCATCCGACTCCGAGGCCCTCTATGTATCTTTTTAGCACTATTTGTTCAACAGTGGTGGGTGGCTAGTCCATCCTCCAACCTGCTTCACCCTTAGGTGAGTAGTGTGGATTTGTATAAGGTTTACTCCCCTAGACTGGTTGCCGACCATTTTTAACCAAAGCCGACGAGTCACTTACACCCTAATTTTATATGGTACTATCCCCTAGATGGGTTGCCGATCAATGCTGACAAGTCCCATCCAACCGGTAATCATTATAACACCATGAAAATAGCATAATACGTGATACCCGAATTTGTATTATAGCAATTAACCCAAATATATAGGTATGAAAGATTGGTCTTCGACACTATTTCGTTGGCAGTATTTTCTGGTCAGCTAATATTGTCCAAATTGACAAGGAGCCGATAATTTTCTTTAAGAACCCATGCATGCGTGTGTGTGTGTGTGTGTGTGTGTGTGTGTGTGTGTGTGTGTGTGTGTGTGTGTGTGTGTGTGTGTGTGTGTGTGTGTGTGTGTGTGTGTGTGTGTGTGTGTGTGTGTGTGTGTGTGTTTGGGCATACCGTAAATATCCATCCATGTGAGAGGTAGCCAGGGCTCAGGTGCTCTGTTTATCTCTCCCTGTCGACCTCTTCTCTCTCTTTCCACCTCCCTCCTCATTCCTTCCTTCCTTCCTTGCCTTCTCCTTACCCTCATCCTCCCTCCTCCTTCCTCCTCCTCCTTCCCTCCTACTTCCCCTCATCCTTCCCCTCACCTTTCCCACATCCTTCCTTTTCCTTCCTCCTCCTTCCCAAGCTCCCCCCTTCTCCTTCCTCCTCCTTCCATTCTCTTTCCCTTCATCCTCACTTTATCCTCCCCTCATCCTTCCCTTCATCCTTCCCCTCAACCTTTCCCTTCTCCTTCCTCTCACCCCTCATCCTCTCTTCTCCTCATCCTCTCTTCTCCTTCCCCTCATCCTTCCTCCTCTTTCTCCTCCTCCTCCTTCCTTCTTCTTCCCCTCAGTCTCCTTTCTCTCTCTGTGTCCTGCCTCCTCAAAGCTGGCCCCTGCTAATACAATGTACGTCATCCACGTTGGATCCAACGATGTACAGCGAACCCGGTCGGAAGATTTGCTTTTAAAGTACCAGCAGCTGATCAAGTCGTTTAAGGAGAAGTCATCAAGGATCATCGTCTCAGGAATCGTCCCCCGGCTCGGTGTAGAGAGCCGATTTTACAACATAGCCACCATCACAAATCGTTGTCTAGCAAACCTCTGCAGGAAGGAGAACATGGGATTCATCGACACCTGGGATAATTTCTACTACGATGACTATTTGTTTTCGGACGATGGAGTTCATCTGAACCAGGTGGGAGCAGCACGTTTTGGGTGTCTTCTCAACGATGCGGTGAAGGATTTTCGGAGAAGAAATCGACTCAGCACAGGATAACCAGGAAGGAGGACCGAAGACAGCGAGGACGGCAACCTGCAAAGGAATTAAATGCTAATCCGTCAAGAACCGCAAATTTGGATAAAGCTCCACCAACACGACCCAAATTCAAAACCGCCAGGGATAACGACCGAGGACCGAAGTCAGCCATGAATGTAAATTTAGATCCGACCAGAACCAAATATTTGATTAAAGAACGTTCTGTGAGTTCTAATACCGCAACTTTAAAGGTTTTCTATGCAAACGCTCGTAGCATACGCAATAAATTTTCAGATTTAGAGGAACTAGTGTTTGCAGAAAATTATGATGTGATTGGCATAACAGAATCTTGGCTCAATACAGAAGATAGAGACTTTTTAGCAGAGTATTCACTTCCCGGTTATGTAATGTTTGAGAACAGCCGAATAAATAAAAATGGAGGTGGCGTTTTATATTATACCAAAGAAAGTCTTAACTCGACCCTCTTGTCAAAACTTCAAATTGTGAACGTCGACACACCTTTTGTGCTAATAAAGAATAATAAAGGTACAAAAATAATACTTGCATTAATATACAGACCTCCAGCTCAATCAGTGCAAACTGACCGAGAAATTTATGAACAAATTGAAGATGTAAGTAACTCACAAGATGCCGTATTTTTTGGCAACTTTAATTTACCTGTGACCAAGTGGGGCGATACTCTTACTTCACACTCCGGACATGACTTGTATGCGAACTTGCAAGAGAGTTCACTCTACCAATTTGTTCGATCGCCGACCCGTGGTAATAACGTTCTTGACCTTGTACTTGCAACAAAAGAAGAATTAATAGAGAATTTGAATGTTGGTGATGAATTCAGTAACAGCGACCATCGTACAATAACTTTCACTTTAAAGTTTACTAGTAACGAACCAAATAGCAGCATCGAAAAAGTCCCTAATTTCAAAAAAGCAAACTTTCATAAACTTAGAGCTATGTTTAAAGAAACTGACTGGAGCTTTTTAATTAACAATAAAGACATAAATACATCTTGGGAATTTTCGAAACCACTTACCTAAAAGCAGTGCAGGACTGCATACCATCGAAAATACGGTGTACAGGCCATAATAATAAGCCCAAATGGTGGAATAAAGATATTTCAAACTGTCTGCTTGCTAAAAAGTTTGCTAATGATAGATTAAAATCCTTACAAAATGACGAAGAACGGGAGCTACGACGCAAAGCCATAAAGTTAATTAAGCAAAGTAAAACGACCCTGGAGTTACATGTTGCGAATCAAAGTAAAACAAACCCGAAAGAATTCTATAGTTATATCAGAAGAAAAAAAAGTAGTTACTTCAACTGTTGGACCGTTAGTCGATGAAAATGGAGAATACACCAAAGACGAAGTACAAATGAGTAATGCCCTCAATACCTTCTTTGCATCAGTTTTTACAACGGAAGACCTCAGTGATATCCCTACACCATCGCCGATTCAGATTGATAATTCAGATTTTCTAAGCAATATCACCGTTAACGAGAGAGAAGTATTGAATTGTTTAGATAAACTCAAGGTAAATAAAATGCCTGGACCTGATACAATCTCATCTAGAGTCCTAAAATAAGCTAAGGATGAGCTCTCTAAACCACTGACATTGCTATTCAGTAAATCCTTGCAGTCTGGAACTATGCCTGATCAGTGGAAGCTAGCCAACGTAACACCGATATTCAAAAAAGGCAGCAAATCCCTACCCAGTAACTATCGTCCAATTAGCTTAACCTCAGTTGTATGTAAAATGCTAGAAACACTCATAAGAGACAGACTCGTAAATCACTTAGAGGAAAATAACATACTTAAAGATACTCAACACGGCTTGGCTTTCGTAAAAAACGTTACTGTTTAACAAACCTCTTAGACTTCTTCCACGATATCCTCAACCTCTACGATGAGAGTAAAGCTGTAGATATTATATACCTTGATTTTCAAAAGACCTTTGACAAAGTTCCCCACAAACGTTTACTGCTAAAACTAAAAGCGCATGGAATACAAGATGGTGTGTTGAAATGGATAGAAAATTGGCTCAGCGACAGAAAGCAAAGAGTAGTCATAAACGGTAATGCATCTAAATGGACCAATGTAAGTAGGGAGGTACCCAAGGGATCGGTACTAGGACCAATTCTCTTTCTAATTTACATCAACGACATAGATGAGAGTCTCGCCTGTACAATCTCAAAATTTGCTGACGATACAAAAATTACAAATAGCGTACTCTCAAAAGAACAAGTTGACGATATGCAACACAATCTAGATAAGTTGTCATGTTGGGCCCAAATTTGGCAAATGAGTTTCAATGCGGATAAATGTAAAGTACTACATATCGGATACCAAAATGAGAAAGCAAACTATTTGATGAATGGCACTCAGCTTAAGAATGTAAACAGAGAAACCGATCTGGGAGTAACAATATCGAGTAACCTAAAACCGAGTCAACAATATTCAGAAGTTGTTAAGAAGGCAAACAAAATAATTGGCTTTATAGGCAGGTCATTTGAGCATAAATCCAAAGACGTTATCCTAACCCTTTACAATTCCTTAGTCCGCCCTCTTCTGGAATACTGCGTTCAATCCTGGTGCCCTTATTACCAAAAAGATATAGACAAGCTAGAACGAGTTCAGCATAGAGTTAACAAAATGATACCTAGCCTAAAGAACAAACCATACGAGGAGCGTCTTAGAGAATTAAATCTATTTCCTTTAACCCAGCGCAGATTAAGAGGCGACTTAATTCAAGTGTTCAAAATCATCAAAGGCATCGACAATATGAACTGTAGTAAGTACTTCACTATCGACCAATCTAATTACACGCGGGGAAACGGGTGCAAAATTATTGGTAAATCTTTTAACTCACATGAAGCTAAAAATTTCTTCTTCAATCGAGTTGTCAACTTATGGAATGGGCTTCCCCGAGATGTCATAGACTGCAGCACCTTGATTCATTTAAACTTCGCCTAGACAAATATCTCGCATCAAACCTGCGACTGACTGCATTTGTAAATGAATAACTTTATTTTATCCTCCCCTTAGTTACTAACCCATCTGTCCCCTACTAACTTCCTAATCCTGCGCCGGACATTAGTTCCAGGGCAGTAGTTCCCTTTCTAATGTTCCCTTACCCACTCTAAACCACTGTTTGGACACTTGATCCTCAGTGTTTTGGAGGACAAGCAGCCTAGAAGGGTCACTAGATCTGTTGTTGCTTGATTTCCTTTGTACTCCTCCTTTCTTTCTCCCTCTGTCATACATAGATAAGTTGTCAAGTTGGGCTCAAATTTGGCAAATGAGTTTTATTGCGGATAAATGTAAAATACTCCATATCGGGACCCGAAATGAGAAAGCAAACCATTCAATGAATGACACTCAGCTTGAGAGTGTAGACAGATAAACGGATTTGGGAGTAACAATATCGAGTAACCTAAAACCCAGTCAACAATGTACCTAATCTTAGAAACAAACCACATGAGGAGCGTCTTAGACAATTAAGTTTATTTCCTTTAACCCAGCGCAGATTAAGAGGTGACCTAATTCAAGTCTTCAAAATCATCAAAGGCATCGACAATATGAACTGTAATAATTACTTTACGATTGACCAATCAAACTAAACACGGGGATATGGTTGCAAAATTATTGGTACATATTTTAACTCTCAAGAGTCAATTTTTGTTGTCTTCAATCGAATTGTGAACTTGTGGAATGGGCTTCCTCGAGATGTTATAGACTGCAGCACCGTGGATTCCTTTAAACATCGCATAGACAAACATCTGGCCTTAAACCCTCGACTGATTGCATTTGTAAATTAATTACTTTTTTCTCAGATACATTGTGTTATGTTATTAAGCCAAACTGTTCCCTACTAACATATCCTAACCCTGCCAAGGACATTGGTCTGTGCTTCCCTTTCCAATTGTCCCTTACTCACTCTGAACCACTGCTGGACACTTTGGACCGCAGTGATTTAGAGGGCAAGCAACCTCGAGGGGTCGCTAGATCTGTTGTTGCTTGATTTCCTTTTACTTTGTACTCTTTTGTACTTTGTCTCCTTCCTCCTCCTTTCTTTCTCCCTCTCTCTCCTCCCTCCTCCTTCCCTTCTCTTTTCCCCCATCCTCCCTCCCTCTCTTTTCCACCTGAGAACTGCTTGCTTGGATATACTGCATAATTATACTGTATATATGGGTTATTTTATCTGGACTTGACACTTGTACAAGGAAATGATTTCAACCAGTGTTATTCCACTCGGTACTATTAGGATAAGTTAGGTTAGAACTTGTTTTTGGTGTAGTTGTCACTATAGTCTAGCCATTATAACTAGGCCGGAAATTATGACCTCTCTCCTCTGTAACTCAAATAGGGCTAGAATAAATGGGATGTAAATATTCCATACCTATTCCTTGGCTGGCACTTCTCAAATGATAAGAAATATTAGCTTTATTTTATCCTCTCCTCAGTTACTAACCCATATGTCCCCTACTAACTTCCTAGTCCTGCCACGTTAGTGGCAGGGTAGTAGTTCCCTTTCCAATGTTCCCTTACCCACTCTAAACCACTGTTTGGACACTTGATCCTCAGTGTTTTGGAGGACAAGCAGCCTAGAAGGGTCACTAGATATGTTGTTGCTTGATTTCCTTTGTACTCCTTTGTACTGTTATCTAATCTTGACTTATTTTTCGCTCTACCTTTGCAAATTTTCTAAAGTTTGATATCGCCCTGGTTCTTTCTTTTTGTGTGTGTGTGTGTGTGCGTGTTTTGTTTACAATGTGTTCCTCTCTGTCTCAATCTTTTCTTCCCACCTGGTACATGCTTGGCTAGGCAGTATATTCTTTATTTCCTTTTTGTATTACCTCTCTCTCCCTCTCACACTCACTCTCTCTCTCGTAGTATCCCTTCGCATCCCTTCGCATCTGAGCTAAAATCTACTTCGACTATTCCTATAGGTCCAGTTATAAGACTTCTTCCCTATTCTTTACACAACATAATTAACTTAATATTAAGGACCCTATTGCTACCTCATGCGTGAGAAGAGAGGCTTTGGACACCTCTAAAAATAACACCATTTGACGCTTACAGGTTGAGACTGGAATTAGAGAAATTCCAGGCGGCGTGGACTGTTATGCCCATTTCCCACTGGTGAGACAAGTCAAGATTTTCGTCGCCGAAACCAATAAATTGGCACATTCGTGACATGTCTCAACACCTCTCATGAAAAATCGTTTGACTCTCAAGGCCTTTCAGGCCTTGCAAGGGCCCTCGCGGGTCGTCGCATAATGTTCGCACAGTTCAAAATTTTGGACAAGGACTCACGATGATTGGTTACCCTCGCAAGCATCATCGAACATCGCTGAAGGGTTTCTGCGATCATCTGCGACATCGGCGAGACATCGCGGAGTTTGTCGCAGAAAGAAAATCGTTGAAATGTTCCAAAACTTCGCACGACGGATCGTCGCCGATGCTCTCGGATGTTTCGAGAACATCGACGATCATCGGCGATTTCCTCGTCGATTAGTCGTTGACGTGCGCACGAATACTCGCCGAGAGTATACCCGCCAGGGGTATGCTCCGCACGAGGCATGCGAAGGGCCTTGCGACGTCCGTCGCGGAATGCTGAAGACACACCTGCCGAGGCCAAAGAGCAACTTCGGAGAGGTGGGTAAAAACAAAATATTATAGTGAGATATCTTTCACCTACGGTGAAATTTCACATATTGTTATATTTGTTGTTGTTGTTGATGAAATCTTATAGAATAACCTTTCCTCTTGCCGTTCATGAAAACCAAACAATATAAAAAACAATTATTATGGGTGAAAACCGACTGAGAGTTAGGGCAAATACGGGCGGACTGATGATATGCCTTCACCTACGGTGAAATTCCACATATTGTTATTTTTGTTGTTGTTGTTGATGAAATCTTATAGAATAACCTTTCCTCTTGCCGTTCATGAAAACAAAAACAATATAAAAAGCAGTTATTATGGGTGAAAACAGACAAGAGTTAATATTTTGCTGCGGAATGGATTCTATAAGAGCGAAAAACTATCGTTATAGATTTATTTCTATAAAATCCAATAATGATGATAGAATAATCTAAACACCGCCATCATGTTCAGCGGATATATATATATTTTTTTGTTTTGAGAGTAAGCTAAATTTGTACATTTTTCGATAGAAAAATTTCTCCGGCGAAGCCGGATTTCTCCATACAATGCTGGCTCCCTATCGCTCGCCAGGAAGAAATCGACACCTGGATGGGGATAAACGTCTTAGAACAGTAGGCTGAACGGGGCCGAACGGATACAAGGCAAAGAGAGAGGGAGAAAAATAGAAAACAAAAATAAAAAACGAGGAGAGGGAGAGAAAGAGAAAACAACAAACAGCAGGTGGGCTCAATGTTTGCGTTACGGCTTAACAATTGAGCCCACCTCTTTTTTTTTTTAGTTTACTCTTTCTCTCTCTCTCCTCGTTTTTTTTTTTTCTATTTCTCTCCCTCTCTCTTTGTCTTGTATCCGTTCGGCCCCGTTCAGCCTACTGTTTTAAGACGTTTACCCCCATCCAGGTTTCAATATTTTCCTGGTGAGCGGTAGCGAGCCAACATATAATTTTTTTTTTTTGAGAGCAAGCTAAATTTGTACATTATTTGATAGAAAAATGTCTCCGGCGAAGCATTGCCAACCTCCGAATTAAGGGGAGATGTGTCGTTTTTCTGGTCCCCTTTCTTCCTCATGGTTAACCCCATTAGTTTGCATATTTTATGACGTTCGGCCCATTAGTTTGGCGTGATATGCTAATTCCACTCTGCAATTAGCACATTCACGTTACATTCGCTCAGCTGCGCACACCTCGCCGATCTCGCCGACGTATGTGCGATGCCAACGCCGATGATCGACAATGAATCGCAAGAATTTGTGCCTTAAAAAAATACTCTTATCACTTCGCCCAAGTAAACGCCGAACCATCGCTTGGATCGCCGAAGACGTCGCAGAACATACGGCGAGTATTCTTTCATCCTCGCATGATCTCGCAAGAGATTTTTGAAAATGAGACATGCCTCACAGAGGGTCATCGGCGAAACATCGCTCACTTCCCCGAGAACATCGCCGATGTCGGCGATTGCGTCGCCGACATCGGCGACATCTTCGCCCAGTATAATTTATCATCTGTTTGTAACGGTCGAAATCGTGAAGGTCGCACGTATTCTTGCGAATTTGACAAAACGAAGGCATCGGCGACGAAAATCGTGACTTGTCTCACCAGTGGGAAAGGGGCATAACATGGAGTGTGGCTGCAGTGCCACGGTAAGCCCACTCCTAATGTGTAATGCTTGACCAGTCCCTGTGACTGTTCTATGGTGCATCTGGCTGGAGGTGAGAGCGCTTTACTGCCATGTTGGTTGCCAGGCCAACTAATATACCCGGGTTTGTCTACTGTAATAAATGGGATATCCCTTGATCACTTGATTCTAGAGTCTGGTCCTTTGAAGGTGGTTAGTAGTACTTAGTAATGATTCAGGCTATCACTGTCACTCCTTTCGGAAAATCAGTGTCTTTAAGACACAAGTGCTGCTCAGTTGGGAGCTGCGGCATGTTGGGACTGTCTGACCTCAGGGAGACCTTTGGTTTAGTGTGGCAGGCATAATGAAGTCAGAATCTAGAACAGAACGAACACCATTGACGAATAAGTCGGATGCGGATGACGCGGGTATAATTCACTACCACCTTCTTTTTTATAGCATTGTCCTGGTCATTAGTTTTCCTTGAAGTTAGAAGCCTTTACAAAGTATTTGATTTGAATTGTTAGAACAAATTTCAAACCATGTCAGCTACTGGTACTTCAAAACTTAAAGCAACTTGCACTAAGTGCAAGAAGCTAAAATGGTGTATTGACTTCAACGAAGGTGCATATGCCAGCATCCACCATGATAGTCCCTGTCTCTGTTGTGAGATACAAGGAAAACTCATGAAGGAGGTAGATGGGATTAAGGAAAAATTAAAGCAAAAAGACACTGAAAATACAATCCTGAAGAACGAATAGCTTCTGAAGGAAGAAAAGAAATAGAAGAGTAGAAAAAGAAAATAAATAGCCTTAAAAGTGAAACTAATGTGAGAGTAGCAGCTGTTCCTTCAAACATGTACTTTCCTGCAAACATGCAGGTGGGAATAAGCAAAATAAGAATGCAGTGCCAGTCAAGGAGACCACAATTGAAGCAGCAACTACGGAAGAGACTGCAATTCCTGCCACAGCTAGAACTAGTGACCCTTGTTGTGCTTGGAGAGAGGTCAAAAAAAATAAAAATAAATAAAACAGGAATATGAGGTTAACACCTCAAATAAGTTCAGCAATCTAGACAGTGCCAAACGTCTGTATGACTTCCCCAAGTCCTTCACAGGGAAAAGGGATAGTCATATGCAAAGTGGTCAGTGAAATGCTAAGCCTACTATGCATCATTCAAACAACAAAGGGACCTAACTTAACATGTCAAGCAGGTTTGGTTTTGTTAGTGACAAGGAGACAAAAACCATGTTGATCAAAGATTCTCAGGTCAAAGGACAAGTGCCTAACTTTGTTAAGTTTCGCCGAGATGCGAGATAGGTGAAGAGCCTCTCAGGTGCAAGGACTTCCCAGATCACAAAGGAAGTAGAAAAAGTCTGCTCCAAGACTAAGGGGATGGCAATAATAGCCCAGGTCAGTGGTAATGACCTGTTCCTCAAAAGAAATAAAGTCTGTGCCACAGAGCTGATAATAGGAGATGGTAGGTTTGTAGGTAGTAGGGGTAGGCAGCCCCGCCCAGGGAAGTACTATCGCCAAGGTTTCGGGAGACTCGGGGAATAGCCTGAATTCCATTTTCTCTCCCAGGCCTTGGTAGCTGGATACATATCTTTCTGCCTCACACATCAGGGGTATCAGGAAAACCCTCTTTATATAACATACACATCCAACTTCACGACATTGCCCTACATTGCTATCCTCTATCCATAAAACACTACTCTTCCCACTACATATCATACATGTAACACCATACACCTTACCCAATAAATATGGCAGTACAATTGTTAAGAGCAAACCTGGTGGTCCCTCGGATATCCACCCCCGGCAGGGTTGGGTCATTGACACAGGGCCCTCCCGGTCGTCATCATGCGACTGTGTCAAGAGCATTGCAACGTCCCAAAGCTGCTCGTCGGTGCAGCTTTTTCTTTAGCAATATAAGGGGACTTCACTCTAACATCAATTCTGTACACCAATTTCTTCAAGCAGAATCCCCTACTCTCCTTTTTTTGACAGAGACTCAAGTAACATCCACATCTGACACGTCTAGATTTAATTTTCCAGGTTATCAACTGCTCCAAAATTTCAGACCTAAAGGAGGTGTATGTTGCTTCGCAAAATCTGAAATTGCCCTGGAGGAGGTTACTAGTTTCAATTGTCCCTATTTTGATTATTCTATATACAAATTAATTTCTGCTGGTAAATTTAAATACATAAATACATATGTTGCATCTACCGTTCCCCAAATACTCCTCCAGAGCAAAGTCTTTTTGATTCTCTGTCCTCACAACTCAGTGTCCTCAACTTAAATGCTTCTTCTGAAATCACTGTGTTGGGTGATTTTAATGTCCATAATGTTGAATGGCTCACTCATTCAGCCAGGACTGATGATGCTGGTCTTGAATGTGAGCTATTTGCAGACTCATTTAATCTCACTCATACTAGTCAACCAACCCACCCGTGTACCAGATAATCCTAATCATAATTCCCACCTACTGGACTTATTTTTAACAACCAATTCAGAAAATTATGATGTTACAGTGAGGTCCCCGCTTGGATCTTCTGATCACTGTCTGATACAGGCCACCTGTCTCACCTACCACACCTTCCCACTCTGAACCTGTTTTGGTGACTAAATGGCATTACGATAGGGCAGACTGGGAGGGTCTTCAAGGTTTCTTTATTGATATTCCCTGGACCTCTTTTTTTTTCTAATGATGCACACTCCACCTTGAGCCACATACAAGATTTTGTAAAAATTGGAATGGAAACTTTTATTCCTCATCAAAAGTACAGTAAAAGATCTAATTCACCTAAATGGTTTGACCATAATTGTGCTAGAGTAACTGAACAAAAAGCAATACCCTACAATGAATACACAAGATCAAAAACTCATGAAGCCTTTAATTACTTTAGAAACATCAGAAATCATGCCAAAACTGTATTAAACCTAACTAAATCAAACTTTCTCCACAAGCAGGCAAATAAACTTCTAAATAATCCAAATGATAACAAAATATTTTGGTCTACTCTTAACTCATTTAAATCCAACTTCACTACTGCTTCATCCATTCCACCATTAAAATCTCCGACTGGCAATCTTGTAAGTGACCCACGAGGTAAAGCTAACCTTCTTGCGGATATTTTCTCCACCAACTCAACCTTAGATGAAAAAATCAAGATGTCCCTGTACTTAATTTTAATTCGCCTGAAATTCCCTCACTTAAGATCCACACCAGACATGTCAAAACTATTTTGCAGAATCTCTCAGTAGATAAGGCTCCTGGTCCAGATGAAATTCCTCCAATAGTACTTAAGAATTGCTCCTTGGTGCTCGCTCCTGTATTGGCAAAAAATTTCCGTCTGTGTACTCATACCTCATGCTTCCCAGTACCCTGGAAAGAAGCAAACATCCATCCAGTTCCTAAAAAAGGTGCCTCTTCAGATCCATCAAACTACAGACCAATAGCTATAACTTCCACTCTTGGTAAAGTCTTTGAAATTATATTAAATAATCACATAATTAAGATTCTTGAGAATAATAAATTAATCAGTGATAGGCAATATGGTTTTAGACGATGTCGATCAACTGCAGACATGCTTTGCCTTCTTACGCATAAAATCAACCAAGCTACAGACCAACATGGTGAAACACATACAATAGCACTGGATATATCAAAGGCATTTGATAGAGTCTGGCATCAATCCTTATTGTCGAAGATGTCACACTACGGCCTAGCATCATTAGTTCCACTAATTTCGTCTTATCTTCATAACAGAAAAATATGTGTAATGGTAGATGGCCTTTATTCTCAATTTCACTCAATAAATGCTGGTGTTCCCCAGGGATCAGTTTTGGCCCCAAATCTGTTCCTCATTCATATCAATGATCTCATATCTACCACTCATAATCCAATACATTCCTACGCAGATGACTCAACACTCCACAGTTCCTTCACATTTACCAATTCTTTCACCCAACCCGATCTTATAAATTCAAAAATAAACACTGCAATTTCTCTGAACCAGGACCTTTCTAGAATTAATGGATGGGGACAAAAGAATCTAGTTTCCTTTAATGCACACAAAACCAAATGCATTCAATTTTCTAACCGACAGAATCTCACTGACTCCCATATATTTTTTAATGATGTAAATATTCCCACTTCCCCTAGTATTGACATTCTCGGTGTAACATTAACTACTAACTTGAGCTGGACACATTATGTTAGAAGCATTGCTAAGAATGCCTCTAAAAAACTGGGACTCCTGTACAGAGTTCGAGAATTCTTCACTGACGAGCAGTTGGCCGTGATATATAAAAGTCATGTGCGTTCTCAGATGGATTACTGTTCACCTCTGTGGGGTGGAAGTGGAGTGGTTGCATTGAGGCAGTTGGACAAAATTCAAAATAAAGCTATTAGATTAATCAATAACCCTGCAATCACACAGGACCTTCCTACATTATCCATACGAAGAAACGTTGCACCCTTTGAATTATTCTACAGATATTTCCAAAGTAATTGTTCCGAGGAACTTGCTTCAATTGTGCCGCCTCTCCACATCTTTCCCCGTAGAACTAGGGCAGCTGAGAGCACCCATGAATTTACATTTTCTCCTCCACAATGCAGAACTTCTGCTTATCAGAATTCATTTATCCCCAGAGCTACTACTCTTTGGAATTCACTTCCCTCGAATTGCTTTCCACAAACTTACAATCTACAAATGTTTAAATCCAGTTGTTACAAACATTTTATGAATGGAGGATGCCTTTAGGCACATGGACCTTTTTGTTTTATCTGTGTTTTTCCTTCCTCCGTTCATTGTCTCTTAAAAAAAAAAAAAAAATTCATGACTCTGGTTGATGAGCTCCGACTCAAGACAGACAGTGGCATAATACTTGGTATTTTCCCCAGGATGTATGGAGGGGATTGTGATACCAGCAAAGCAATAGGCTTAAATGGTAGGTTAGCTGACCTGTGTGCCCAGAAAGGAGTGAGATTTGTGGACCCATTTGACGAGTTCTTTGGGAAGCACAACCTCTATCTCTGTGACGGTGTGCACTTGAGTATTAGTGGTAAAGTCAAACTTGGTGATATCCTAAATCACCATCTTTACAGCTTGCTGAGGACAAGCAAAAATATAGAATGCATCCCCCAACAGGAAAAGTGCAAACCCTCACCAACGGTTGATCTCAAACTTCGAAAAAGAGGTCCCACAGAAGAAGGAGTTGTCTCTCTGTGAGCAAGAATACCTCTCAACAAATAGCAGAGTTCCCCAGTAGATTGCGAGACGACCCGCAACTCCTTCTAAATTCTACACCTCAGCCACTAGATAGTGGTTCGTCTACCTCAGGTGAGGATTCACTGCATATAGGGAATTCCAACACCACTGATAGTGTACTGAGAAAAAGTGTGGGAGTTATAATATTTAGCGACCTAAAGCCGATTAAACAATGTACAGAGGAAGTAATACTTGCAAATAATGTTGGTGGGATTCATTGGTAGAATGTTTGAATTCAAATCAGAAAAAGTCATACCTACTCTATAAAACTCACTTTTGCGTCCTCATCTTGAATATTGCGAGCAGTTCTGGTCACCATACTACAGAAAGGACATTAATAAACTGGAAAAAGTGCAAGCAGTCACAAAAATTATACCTAGATTGCGAAACAACCATACAAGGAACGTCTAAAAGAACTAAATTTGTTTAGCCTAACCAAATGCAGATTGAGAGGTGATCTAATAATGTTTTTAAGATTTTTAAGGGATTCAGCAACCTAAATGTAAGTGATCACTTCACTATCGACCGATCAAACTTTACTAGCAACAATGGTTGTAAAATTATAGGGAAGCAATTCCATTCTATTGAAGCAAAAGACTTCTTCTCATCATCAAAGAAGCCCCAAAGAAAACAGAACCCAATCAAACTATTCTTTACTAAAGCCCGTAGTATTCAAAACTCATTATCAGACTTTGAAGAAATTGCATATACTGAAAACTGCGATATTATAGGAATAACAGAATCCTGGCTCAATATCGAGAATCAAGATTTCTTAGCAGAATATTCAATGATAGTTATAATAATGTTTGAATGTAATAGAAAAGACAGAAATGGAGGTGGTGTTTTACTACACATCAAAGAAAATCTTAATCCTGTTCATGCTGCCATTCAGACAGTAAACCATATTGACGTAATTTATATTAATTTTAAAAATAAATTGCACGACAAGGTAACCTTGGAACTAATTTACCGTCCCCCAGCCCGGCCATCAACTATCGATTCGGAATTATTCAACCAAATAGTAGAGATAAGTAATAATCAAAATGCGGTAATTCTTGGCGATTTCAATTTGCCAATGACTAAATGGGGCGAACCCAAAACCTCACATACAGGACAAGATCTCTTTACAAATTTACTGAAAAGTTCACTACTGGATATATCAGTTTGTCAACTCCCCCACGCGTAGCAATAATATTCTTGATCTCATCCTCACAACGAAAAATTATTTAGTAAACCAAGTCGTGGTAGGCAATGAATTTAGTTCAAGCAATCACCGCTCAATAACCTTCAACATTAACATCAATAACGTCAAACCAAACGAAAGCCAGGTGAAAGTACTAAATTTCAGAAAGGCTAACTTTCACAAGCTGAAAAACATCCTCAATTCCACCAATTGGAATCTCATAAACCAGCTAGCAGATATAGAGAAAATTTGGGAAACATTCTCAAACATATATAATAATGCTGTAGAATCTTGCATACCAGTACAACACAGACGTTCAAATCGAATAAATAAACCTAAATGATGAAACAAGGAAATCAAAGATTGTCTAGCAGCAAAGAAACTCGCCCATGAAGCATTCTACCTGTCCAAATGTCAAAATCAAAGGGAAAATTTCATCAATCTTCATCATAAAGCAAACAAATATATTAAGCAGAGCAAAAAGAGGTATGAACAACACAGCGAATTTAAGTAAATAAAATCCAAGAGTTTTATAGCTATATGGAAGTAAAAAAGTAGTTACCTCGACAATTGGTCCATTAGTTGACGAAAAAGTGGAACAAATTGATGATGTAACTCATATGATCAGCACACTCAACAAAATTTGTACATCAGTGTTTAGAGATTCAAAATGATCTAGACAAGCTATCAAACTGGGCTCAGATATGGCAGATGAATTTCGATATAGATAAATGCAAAGTGTTCCACTTTGGCAGTAAAAATGAAAGCGTAAATTATTTGATTAATGGAATTCAACTAAAGAACGCACATATAGAAACGGACCTTGGAGTAACTGTAACAAGTAATTTAAAACCTGTCCAACAAGTCGCTGAAGTTGTTAAGAAAGCAAATATAATTATTTGGCTTCATTGGAAGATCTTTTGAATATAAATCCGAAAACATTATACGCACTTAATATAATTCATTGGTTCGTCCGCATCTGGAATATTCTGTCCAGTTTTGGTCATTGATAAAGTAGAGAGTACAACGAAGATTAACTAAAATGATTCCCCGACTAAGAAAGAAACCGTATGAAGAAGGACTATAAGAGTTAAACATATTTACCTTGACAAACCGCAGAATAAGAGGGGACCTAATCCAAGTCTTTAACCTATCCGAGGCGAGACTCCGATTCGTTAAACGTCCTGTGGGGCGAAGCTATTGCATTAATTTCTGACGAAAATCGTCATTATCCGATAAATATCGTTATTACTTATTCATATGCGCCTATTTTATGTTTAATATGAAGATAGTTACATGTTACAACAATAAAACAAGTGGGAATAGTATTTGGGGGGTGACAAACACAAAATATTGCCAAGCGGTTCATTCATGGAGTTGACAGAGAGCGTAACTGCACCCTCCCTTCACGAGCTCTAGAGCGAGACTGGAGGTAGTGCGGGCTAGTCTCTCTCTCTCTCCTCCCTCCACACCCCTCCCTTTCCACCTTGAAACCGGGTAGGGAGTTTTGGCGCCATAAATAAACCAATAATCACAGGAATAAGAGAAAAATAGGTGATAATTGAGGGGGGAGGGGGGTTAAGGGGGGAATTTGGACACATGTGGAGGAGTGATACGATGTTTGGAGAGGAATTATCTCACATATTTACACATTCCTTTGTTTTGAGTGACAGTGGGAAGTTTGGAAAGTTTTTTTTTAGGCCATGGCTCATACGAGGACGCTCGCCTTCCTAGGGTTCAGACTCAAATGAGGACGCTTGCCGTTTATGGGTTAAAATAATCAAAGGCCATGATATCAAAGGCCATAGCAACATGGATGCAAGTAAGTACTTCACATTTGATAAATCAAATTACACAAGAAATACTGGTTACAAAATTGTCGGAAAGGCGTTTCATTCACATGAAGCGCAGCACTTCTTTTTCAACAGAGTGGTCAACTTATGGAATAAATTGCCAAGAAGTGTTGTAGAGTGCCATACAGTCCAAACATTCAAAGATTGCATTGACAACTATCTTGTCATTAACCCACGACTAACTGCGTTCGTGCATGAGTAATGTAACTGTTTAGTATCGTACATAGTACTATAATATAGTTTTCCGACCACAGTTTTTCTGGAGCTGAAGCCCATCAGTTGATGGATGTGGCAATCTCTTTTTTTTTTTTCAAGCAGCCTAGTAAGGACCAGTAGGTCTGTTGTTGCTTGCCTTTCTTTGTATTATCATGTTGTGAACATTTGGAACCGACTACCTTCAAACATTGTGAACTGTGATACAGTTGAGACTTTGAAGAACCGTCTTGATAAATATTTGGCCAATAACCCTCATTTAACACTATTTCTTTCAGAATAACTCCAAGACATAATGAAGAAATAGCACAGACTGCAATATATATACAATTTCTGCATACATTTTTACTCATGGCCGATATTATGTTTTTTTTCCTTCAGATCTTAGATGTAGAATGAGCGTAGACTACTAATTTATCTCCTTTCGTCCTATCCTATCTTAAATTCCTTGTCAGTTTTTCCATACGGCTTGGTATATTTTTCCAGTTGTTTCTATGCTAGCGTAAGCTGGAGGGAGTGGTGGGTGGGGAGGAACCTTCTGCTTTACTATCCTTTACTTTACCTAGTAGTTAGTAGCTTCTCAGTGTAGATATCCAGACTGCCCCGCAAGGACCTATAGGTTTGTTGCCGTTTGTATGTCCTTTGTATATTCCCTTGTATTCCTAAATTTGTCCCTCTTCTTCCGACTCCTTTGCCTCCTCCTTTGTCTCTGTATCTTCTTCCTCCTCCTTTATTCCCTCCTCCTCCTCCTCCTCCTTGCCGTGTCAGTTTTTCCATGTTGCAGGGGTTTTTTTTCTCAACTATTTCCACCAATAGGACTGTAGCAGTTTGTAAGTCCTGTGTACTCCTTTTCCTCCTACTCCTCTTCCACTTACTTCTCTACTTCCTCCTCCACCTCCACCTCCTCCTTCTCTTCTTCCTCTTTCTCCTCCTAGGTAGTAAAAATTTGCAAATAAGTTGATGGGATTCATATGTAGAACGTTTGAATTCTAATCAGAAAAAATTATACTAACGCTATACAACTCACTTGTGCGTCCCCATCTTGAATATTGCGTGCAGTTCTGGTCACCATACTATAATAAGGATATAGATAAACTGGAAAAAATGCAATGCAGAGGCACAAAAATTATACTTAGACTGCGAAACGAACCATACGAAGAGCGAAGAGCGTCTAAAGGAACTAAATTTGTTTAGCCTAACCAAACGCAGATTGAGAGGTGAGCTAATAGAGGTTTTCAAGATTTTTAAGGGATTCAGTGACCTAAATGGAAGTGATTACTTCACTATCAACCGATCAAACTTCACTAGAAAAAATTATTGTAAGATTATAGGAAATCGATTTCATTTTATGGAAGCAAAACACTTCAATCGTATTGTGAACATTTGGAACAGACTACCTTCAAACATTGTGAACTGCGATTCAGTTGAGACTTTCAAGAACCGTATTGATAAATATTTTTTTTGTGTTTTTTTTTTTTTTAAGAGACAATGAACGGAGGAAGGAAAAACACAGATAAAACAAAAAGGTCCATGTGCCTAAAGGCATCCTCCATGCATAAAATGTTTGTAACAACTGGATTTAAACTTTTGTAGATTGTAAGTTTGTGGAAAGCAACTCGAGGGAAGTGAATTCCAAAGAGTAGTAGTTCTAGGGATAAATGAATTTTGATAAGCAGAAGTTCTGCATTGTGGAGGAGAAAGTGTAAATTCATGGGTGCTCTCAGCTGCCCTAGTTCTACGGGGAAAGATGTGGAGAGGCGGCACAATTGAAGCAAGTTCCTCGGAACAATTGCTTTGGAAATATCTGTAGAATAATTCAAGGGGTGCAACGTTTCTTCGTATGGATAATGTAGGAAGGTCCTGTGTGATTGCAGGGTTATTGATTAATCTAATAACTTTATTTTGAATTTTGTCCAACTGCCTCAATGCAACCACTCCACTTCCACTCCACAGAGGTGAACAGTAATCCATCTGAGAACCCACATGATTTTATATATTACGGCCAACTGCTCGTCAGTGAAGAATTCTCGAACTCTGTACAGGAGTCCCAGTTTTTTAGAGGCATTCTTAGCAATGCCTCTAACGTAATGCGTCCAGCTCAAGTTAGTAGTTAATGTTAAACCGAGAATGTCAATACTAGGGGAAGTGGGAATATTTACATCATTAACCCTCAATTAACCCATCATTAACCACTAACCCTCAATTAACACCATTTCTTTCCGAATAACTCCTAGTCGTAATGAAGAAATATCACAGTTTGCAATGTTAATCAAATTTAGGCATACCATTTTGCTCCTAATTTTGTTTTGTCCTGATCTTAGATGTAAAATGAGCGTAGAGTACTAATTTATCTCCTTTCCTTCTATCTTATCCGAAATTCCATGTCAGTTTTTCCATACTGCTCTCTATATTTTCCCAAATGTTTCCACGCCAGTGTAAGCTGGAGGGAGTAGTGGGTGGGGAGGAGCCTTCTGCTTTACTATCCTTTTCTTTACCTAGTAGTTAGTAGCTTAGCAGTGTAGATATTCAGAATGCCCCGTAAGGACCAATAGGTAGGTCTGTTGCAGTTTGTAAGTCGTTTGTATTCCTCTTTACCCCCCTCCTCCTCTGTAAGCGAAAAGTTGTCAATAGTGTGTGTGTGTGTGTGTGTTAAAAGTCCATCCTGGCTACTCCATGGAGTTTAATATTAATTCATTCTTGTTTACCGTAGATTTATGTATGGCATGGATTGTAAGGTCTTTGAGATACTATCTGTCCTTTGTTATCCACTGTAATACTCTCTCTCTCTCTCTTACACACACACACACACACTCTCTCTCTTTCTCTAAACCTAGAGTGAGCTGGATCCTATTGATCGCCAGTAAGGTCAGAGGTCAGGTCAGCCGCAGGACTTAACGCAGAGAATCCTACACCCTTCTATTGTTCTTCTGTGTTCTTTTATTCTCATATTATTTGCTCGTATTTTCCTGTTATTTTCTTCTATTTTCAGATTATATGATCGTATTTTCCTGCGATTGTATCCAACTTTCAAATCATCTGCTCGTATTTTAATGCTATTTTCTCAGATTTTCAAATAATCTTCTCGTATTTTCCTGCCTTTTTCTATGTTCATACTATATTATCTGCTCGTATTTTCCAGCTAGTTTCTCCTGTTTTCTTTTTATCTGCTCGCATTTCCATGCTATTTTCCTCTATGTTCCTCTAATCTGCTCATATTTCCCTGTTATTTTCTCCTATTTTCAGATTATCTGCTCGTATTTCTATGCTATTTTCCTCTAATCTGCTCATATTTTCCTCTATTGTCATATTACATTATCTGCTCGTATTTCCCCGTTATTTTTTCAACCATTTTCCTATTATCTGCTCGTATTTCCCTGCTATTTTCTCCTATTTTGAGATTATCTGATTGTATGTTCTCGCTATTTTACCATCATTTCGTTTATTTTCTTCAATTTTGTATGCCATTTTCTAATCTTTCTTTTCTATTTTTCGTATCTTCCTGCTATTGTCTCCCACTTTCCCTACTTATCTTATTGTTCTGTTTTTTCTCTTATTTGTTTGCTATCCTTATACTGTCTTCAGGGAATGAAGATTCCGAGAGACAGAAACGAGCGAGGTACGTGGAGAGTAAGAGGGTGGTGAAGAGAGTAGTGAAGGAAAGTAAGAGAAGAGTAGATGAGGAATTTGGAAGGAATCTGAGTGTAAAATGGAGGGAGAGTAAGAAACTGTTCTGGAAAGAAGTCAAGAAAGTTAGGGAAGGTAGCAAGGGAAACAGTAAGGGTGTGAAAGATAAGAATGGGAGAATGCTAGCCGAGAAGCAAGAGAGAGTCGAAAGATGGAGGGAGTACTTCAGTGAGTTGCTAAATGAAAGGAATGAAGAGCCAGCAAACATAGCTGGATATGGTATGGGAGGGAGAAGAAGAGAAGTAGTGGAGGAGGAGGTGGGGATCAGGAGGTCAGAAGTGTGGGAAGCCATGAAAAGAGTGAAGTTGGGGAAAGCACCAGGAACAGATGGAGTGTGTGGGGAAATGTTGAGGTATGGTGGTGAGATAGTGATAGAATGGGTATGGAAAATGTGCAAACTAGCATGGGAGAAGGGGAGTGCACCCGATGACTGGAAGACTGGCATAATAGTCCCCCTATATAAGGGCAAAGGGGAAAGAGGAGTGTGTGGTAACCACCGAGGAATATGTCTTCTAAGCGTAGTAGGGAAGGTATACAGTAGGGTAGTGATTGAGAGAGTGAGAGTGAGAACGGAGAAATGGATAGGCGACGAGCAGGGAGGTTTTAGGAAGGGAAGAGGATGTGTAGATCAGATTTTTACCCTGAATTGTGTTGTGGAGAAGTATCTGGAGAAGAAACAAAAGGTGTATGTTGCCTTTATGGACTTGGAGAAGGCCTATGACAGAGTGGATAGAGAAGGTTTGTGGAAAGTACTTAGAATATACGGAGTAGAGGGCAAGTTGCTGAAAGCAGTGAAGAGCATGTATGAGGGTGCAAAGGCGGCAGTACGTGTGGAGAGTGAGCAGAGCGAGTTCTTTGACCTGAATGTTGGTTTGAAACAGGGGTGTGTGATGTCCCCGTGGTTGTTTACTGTATATATGGATGGAGTTATGAAAGAAATACTATCAAGAGCAGTGGATGTTGGTGTATTGCTGAAAAGGGAGGGAATTGAGTGGAAGCTACCTATACTGCTGTTTGCGGATGATACAGTTCTGATGAGTGATAATGAATGGGAGTTGCAGGGTCTGGTAAATGAGTTTGGAACAGTGTGCGAAAAACGGAATTTGAAGGTAAATACGGGGAAGAGCAAGGTTATGGTCTTCGAAAGGGGTGAAGTCACAGAGTGTGAGGTGAAGCTGAACGGTCAGGCTATGGGGATCGTCAACTCTTTTAAGTATCTGGGCAGTGTGTTGAGTAAAGATGGGACTATGGATGAAGAGGTGCGGGAGAGGGTACAACAGGGGAAGAGGGTTGTAGGAACGCTAAAAGCAGTAACAAGAAATAGGGTGGTCAGTATGGAAGTGAAGAAGTCCTTGCATGACAGTGTGGTAATCCCGACACTGACTTATGGAAGCGAAGCATGGACGTTGGTTGAGAGACTCAGACCAAGAGTGGGAGCAGTGGAAATGAATTACTTAAGGAGTGCGTGCGGAGTTACATGGAGGGATAGACAGACTAATGAGGAAGTAAGAAGGAGGTGTGGTGTGGAGGTAGATGTGCTGGAAAGTGTGAAAAGGAACAACTTGAGATGGTTCGGCCATATGGAACGTATGGAAAGCGAGAGAATGACTAAGAGGGTGTACGAGAGCGAGGTGGAGGGACAGAGGGGGAGAGGTAGACCGAATATGAGGTGGAAGGATGGAGTGAGGAACTACATGAACGAAGGCGGTGCTGGTTGGGGGGAGGGGCGTCGACTGACTGGGAACAGAGGTGCATGGGGGCGGTTCGTTCGTGGCCACCCCTTCGGGGATCACGGCGTCAGGCAATAGATAGATAGATAGATACTGTCTTCCTGCCATTTTCTCCTGTCTACCTGCTATTGAACCTACCTACCTACTAGTGATCCTATCTACATGCTATTGCCTTCTATGTACCTGCTAACATCCCCTATTTTCCTCTTTTTTTCTCCCATTAGTTCTGCCTTTTTCTCCAATGTGTTTGATATTTTCTGCTGTCTACCTGTTATTTTCTCCTACTTCCTACTATTTTCTCGTATATTCCTGCTACTTTCTCCTATCTACCTGCTGTTATCTCCTATTAATCTGCTATTCTCTCTTATTTCCTGCTATTTTCTAGTATTTCCCTGCTTCCTCTTACAATTCCTCTTATTTTCCTGATATTGTTTCTTCCTGTTTTCCTGCCATTTACTGCTATTTGATATTTTCCTGGTATTTTTCCCATTTCTTTACTATTTTCTCACAATTTTGGGCTATTTTTTAACATTGTCTTGCTATTTTCTCACATTTTCCTGCTACAAAACTGGCCAACGATAGCTAGTTTAAGGTGAAGAAACGCGTCTTGGTATACTGAAAGAGATATTTATTTTTAGCTTTGTATTAAGTTTGCTACCTAGACCTCTACCAAGCTCATAAATAACACCCCCAAGACCCTCTTTCGAGATTAATTTGTAAATTTTTCAGTAACAATATGTTCCGGCCAAAGGCCTGTTCCACCTAAATTACAGTCTCGCTATCGCTCGCCAGAAAAAAATCGACACCTGTATGGCACGAAAGGTCTTAATAATTGGCAAAGAAATGGGGCGACAGGTCTTAAAATCGCCAAACTAATGTGGCGAACGTCTTAACATCGGAAAAGTAGTGGGACTAAGCATAAGGGAAAATGAGGGCCAGACATAAAAAAAAAAAAAAAAAAAAAAAAAACGAAACGTCCCCTTAAGTTGGTTAGAGTTCGTCTGAAATTATGTTTAACCCCTTCAGGATACGATTACGCGTTTCCTCATTACATTCTAGCGATTATATGGCAATTTTAGGCAGCCTAGGAAGGATTTATAATTAGCCCTCTGACTTCCAAAACGCCTTCCTTTACTGAATATTCTCGTCTAATGATAGCCAAAATACAAAGGAATACACTAACTTGAAAGATCATAGTTCACCCGAAGGACTTTGTGACCACAGAGAAATAGAACCCTTTCGTGTTATTTAGTTTTCAATTACTCTGTTATGTTATGACGATAGAAATGCGTTGCAATCTGATTTAAACAAGATATCCGAGTGGTCGAAAAAATGGCAGATGCCCTTCAATGTCGATAAGTGTCAGGTGCTGCAGGTTGGTAGCAGAAATATGAAATACAAATACGAAATGAATGGCAAACAAATAAAAACCGCAACGGTAGTAAAAGACCTAGGGGTACTAATATCTGAAAACCTAAACACTTCCGACCAATGTATAGCAGCTGCAAATAAGGCAAACATAGCATTGGGCTTTATTAAACGAAAATTTACATATAAACATGAGAACGTAATAGTGCCACTGTTCAAAAGTATGGTGAGGCCCCACCTGGAATATAGTGTGCAGTTCTGGTCACCTTATCTGATCAAGGACATTGTAAGACTCGAGTCAGTACAGCGTAGAGCGACGAAGATGATACCCTCATTAAGAAATAAACCATATGAAGAAAGACTTAAACAATTGAACCTGTTCTAAAAAAGAGTAGGTTGAGGGGTCAGCTTATTGAGTGCTTTAAGATACTAAAAGGTTTCGACAAAGTCGATGTAAATGCACTATTCACATTAAACAATAATACTCAAACTCGCGGAAATGGAATGAAATTAAAAACCAAAAAGGCAAACCTAGATGTCATAAAGAGTTTCTTCACCTACAGTGTGGCGACAGAGTGGAATAAACTACCAGCGAGAGTGGTGGAGAGCGACACAATAAACGCTTTCAAGGGAAGGCTTGACCTCTATCTACAGAGGGCTGGGGTGATATGAAAAAAAAAAAAAAAAAAAAAAAAAAAATATATATACCGGTATACAGTATATATATATATATGTATATATACATGTGTGTATATATATTATATATGTATGTGTATATGTATGTATATGTATGTATATGTATATGTGTATACTGTATGTGTGCATATGGATGTATATGTATATATACTGTATAATTATGCATGTATTTTTTTTTTTTTTTTTCTATGTGATTGAGGGAGGCAAAAGGCATAACTGCCTATAGCGAGTGCCTCCCCCATAGTTGAAAGAGTGACAGGGCCAAAATCAAGGGACGTTAGAGCCAAAATGCCTGGACACACAGTGTTTGAAGCAATTTAAGTCATAGGAAGAGGGAAAGACTGATTCTGGGAGAGAGTTCCAGAGCTCAGCTGTTGAGTAGAAGAAAGTTTGAGAGTAATGTTTCACTCTTGGGTTGGAGAGTTGCACAGAGTAGGGGTGGGATTGAGTTGCAAGACGGGTACCACGTGCCCTACGTAAAGGAGGTGGTATGCACTGGGATAGCTCTGAGGAACACTGATTATTATAGTAGCGATAGAATAGCGAGAGAGATGCAACATTGCGGCGGAGAGAGAGAGAGAGATTGCAGAGAGTTGGTGAGTGGACGGGAGTTAATGATACGAAAGGCCTTCCTTTCAACTTTGTCTAGGAGAGCGGTGTGAGAGGAACCTCCCCACACATGTGAACAATCCTCAATACAAGGGCACACTATGCCCCTGTACAGAGCAAGAAGCTGTGCAAGGAAAAAGAACCCCTAAGGCGGTTGAGCACACCCAGCTTCTGGGAGGCTGCCTTAGCAAGACTGGTAATATGGTCCTTCCAAATGAGAGCAGAAGAAAAAGAGACACCAAGAATATTGAGAGAAGATGAAGGGTTCGACCTGGAAGTTATGGAGGAAGTGGAGGAGATGAGCAAGGTGTTTAAGGATGAGATCTGTGCAGCATGTGAGGAGGTGTGTGGAGTGAGGAGAAGAGGGAGGGGAGTGAAAGGTACAGCATGGTGGACAGAAGAGGTAAGAATAGCTGTGGAAGAAAAGAAGAAAGCATATAGAGAGTGGTTGGGTAGTAGAGGGAATGAAGATTCCGAGAGACAGAAACGAGCGAGGTACGTGGAGAGCAAGAGGGTGGTGAAGAGAGTAGTGAAGGAAAGTAAGAGAAGAGTAGATGAGGAATTTGGAAGGAATCTGAGTGTAAAATGGAGGGAGAGTAAGAAACTGTTCTGGAAAGAAGTCAAGAAAGTTAGGGAAGGTAGCAAGGGAAACAGTAAGGGTGTGAAAGATAAGAATGGGAGAATGCTAGCCGAGAAGCAAGAGAGAGTCGAAAGATGGAGGGAGTACTTCAGTGAGTTGCTAAATGAAAGGAATGAAGAGCCAGCAAACATAGCTGGATATGGTATGGGAGGGAGAAGAAGAGAAGTAGTGGAGGAGGAGGTGGGGATCAGGAGGTCAGAAGTGTGGGAAGCCATGAAAAGAGTGAAGTTGGGGAAAGCACCAGGAACAGATGGAGTGTGTGGGGAAATGTTGAGGTATGGTGGTGAGATAGTGATAGAATGGGTATGGAAAATGTGCAAACTAGCATGGGAGAAGGGGAGTGCACCCGATGACTGGAAGACTGGCATAATAGTCCCCCTATATAAGGGCAAAGGGGAAAGAGGAGTGTGTGGTAACCACCGAGGAATATGTCTTCTAAGCGTAGTAGGGAAGGTATACAGTAGGGTAGTGATTGAGAGAGTGAGAGTGAGAACGGAGAAATGGATAGGCGACGAGCAGGGAGGTTTTAGGAAGGGAAGAGGATGTGTAGATCAGATTTTTACCCTGAATTGTGTTGTGGAGAAGTATCTGGAGAAGAAACAAAAGGTGTATGTTGCCTTTATGGACTTGGAGAAGGCCTATGACAGAGTGGATAGAGAAGGTTTGTGGAAAGTACTTAGAATATACGGAGTAGAGGGCAAGTTGCTGAAAGCAGTGAAGAGCATGTATGAGGGTGCAAAGGCGGCAGCAGTACGTGTGGAGAGTGAGCAGAGAGCGAGTTCTTTGACCTGAATGTTGGTTTGAAACAGGGGTGTGTGTGATGTCCCCGTGGTTGTTTACTGTATATATGGATGGAGTCATGAAAGAAATACTATCAAGAGCAGTGGATGTTGGTGTATCGCTGAAAAGGGAGGGAATTGAGTGGAAGCTACCTATACTGCTGTTTGCGGATGATACAGTTCTGATGAGTGATAATGAATGGGAGTTGCAGGGTCTGGTAAATGAGTTTGGAACAGTGTGCGACAAACGGAATTTGAAGGTAAATACGGGGAAGAGCAAGGTTATGGTCTTCGAAAGGGGTGAAGTCACAGAGTGTGAGGTGAAGCTGAACGGTCAGGCTATGGAGATCGTCAACTCTTTTAAGTATCTGGGCAGTGTGTTGAGTAAAGATGGGACTATGGATGAAGAGGTGCGGGAGAGGGTACAACAGGGGAAGAGGGTTGTAGGAACGCTAAAAGCAGTAACAAGAAATAGGGTGGTCAGTATGGAAGTGAAGAAGTCCTTGCATGACAGTGTGGTAATCCCGACACTGACTTACGGAAGCGAAGCATGGACGTTGGTTGAGAGACTCAGACCAAGAGTGAGAGCAGTAGAAATGAATTACTTAAGGAGTGCGTGCGGAGTTACATGGAGGGATAGACAGACTAATGAGGAAGTAAGAAGGAGGTGTGGTGTGGAGGTAGATGTGCTGGAAAGTGTGAAAAGGAACAATTTGAGATGGTTCGGCCATATGGAACGTATGGAAAGCGAGAGAATGACTAAGAGGGTGTACGAGAGCGAGGTGGAGGGACAGAGGGGGAGAGGTAGACCGAATATGAGGTGGAAGGATGGAGTGAGGAACTACATGAACGAAGGCGGTGCTGGTTGGGGGGAGGGGCGTCGACTGACTGGGGACAGAGGTGCATGGGGGCGGTTCGTTCGTGGCCACCCCTTCGGGGATCGCGGCATCAGGCAATAGATAGATAGATAGATGAAGGGTTGATTTTTGTATTGTTGAAGAATAAGGGATAGTCCGCTGGGAGATCCTGACGGGTAGATAGATGGAGAAATTGGGTTTTGGAAGCATTAAAGTTAACAAGGTTTTCTCTGCCCCAATTGGAAATAGTATTTAGATCAGAATTTAAGAGTACTATGGCTTCATTACGTTTGTCGTTGAGGGATTGCTGGCTGGGGCGTTCTGAAAAACTAATGGAGTAGTGCAAGGTTGAGTCGTCTGTGTATGAATGGATAGGAATTAAGGTACAGTTAAGGAGATCATTTATAAAAATTAGAAAGAGAATAGGAGATAGGACAGAGCCCTGAGGAACACCGGAGTTTATAGGGTGAGGAAGTGAACAATGGCCATCCACAACCGCGGCTATGGAACGGCCGGAAAGGAAATCGGAGACAAAGGCACATATGGAGGGATAGAAACCGAAGGAGAGTAGTTTAGAAATTAAAGATTTATGCCAGACTCTATCGAAGGCTTTCGATATGTCTAGTGCAATAGAAAAAGTCTCACCGAAGTCCCGAAAGGAGGATGACCAAGAGTTAGTAAGATATGAAAGAAGATCACCAGTAGAGCGACCCTTAAGGAAGCCATACTGGCGATCTGAGAGCAGATTATGAGAAGAGAAATTTGGAAGCAAGAATAGTTTCAAAAACTTTAGAAAGACAAGAGATGAGAGCAATTGGACGATAGTTGGAGGGTTGAGAGCGGTCACCCTTCTTTGGGACAGGGTGAATGTGAGCAAACTTCCAGCATGAAGGGAAGACGTTAGAGGATAGACAGAGACGAAAGAGTTTGCCTAGGCAGGGAGTTAGCACGGAAGCACAGTTTTTGAGAACAACAGGAGGAACACTGTGTCCAGACGTACGCCTCATTAGTGTTAAGCCCAGAGAGGGTAGAAAGTACATCTTTAGAAGAGATTAGGATATTAGGCATAAGTAAGAGAGAGGAGGGCGGAGAGGGAGGAATAGCACCGGAATCATCCAAGGTGGAGTTTCTAGCAAAAGTTTGAGCGAAGAGTTTAGCTTTGTCAGAGGAAGAAGTGATGGTTGTGCCATCAGAGTGGGAAAGGGGAGGGAAAGACGAGGAAGAGAAATTGTTGGAGAGGTTTTTGGCTAGATGCCAGAAAGCTTGGGAAGAGCTAGAGTTGGATAGTTCAGTGCATTTATTATTGATGAAAGAGTGTTTGGCAAGTCGAAGAACAGATTTGGCTTGATTCCGGGCAGAAACATATGAAGAATGAGAGTCTTGAGTTTTAAGGCGTCGGTACCGTTTGAATGCTTCCTCCTTATTGCGGACAGCAGTAGAACAGGCGTGAGTAAACCAAGATTTTTTAGCATTAGTCTGAGAGAAAGAGAATGGAATGTATGTTTCCATGCCCGATGTGTATGTATGTGTATGTATGTACACTGTACAGTATGTATACATTATGTATGTATGTGTATATGTACAGTATATATATATATATATATATATATATATATATATATATATATATATATATATATATATATAGTTTGTAAGGCCAGACTGCGTAGTAAGGACCTTGAGGTCTGTGTGGTCTGTGTATCTATGTAGCTCTCTCTCTCTTTCGTCACCCTTCTTCCTGATTGCCATCGCTCTTTCAACGGTTAATTAATTTCTTCCCCTGATATAATCGTCATCTTATGCAGGTTCTTCGTTTTGTCTTTCGTGATAATTATATTGTAGTGTCGTATATTTCATTATGACAATTAATTAACTCCCCTTCTCTTACTTGCTAGCTTATTTACGCTCTCTCTCTCTCTCTCTCTCTCTCTCGTAAACTGAAAGAATTATCGCGAATTTCAGGATGAATATCTAAGCGTAGTTATAAATGAAAATCTAAAATCAACAAATCGGTGGACAGTAGCAGCAAACAAAGCACTAGGATTCATCAAAGGGAATTATTAATATGGCGGCCAAGACATACTATACCCTGTACCAAATATGTAGGCCAAAAGTCTTGAACATTACCTCACAAACGACTATAATTATCGAGCTAAAAATTCTACCATTTGGGAAGGGTCAGTCAGGGATAATGTGTGGAAATTTACAGCCCATTTTTCTAGTCTTTTTTGAGTTGTAGAGGTTAGGGCTCACGATTACTGGCCTACATATTTAAAACAGGATATAGCTATACTATTAAGTGAAAGTAGAGTGAAGCCTCATTTGGAGTATCCTGTACAACAATTATTCTGGTCTACTTACCTCGTTAAGAACGTTGACCACTGTAATCTGTTTAAAGAACACACACACACTTACACTCTCACTCTCTCACTTAGTCATAAATGGTAAGGCATCTAAATGGACCAATGTAACTAGTGGGGTACCCCAGGGATCGGTATTAGGACCAATTCTCTTTCTAATTTACATCAACGTCATAGATGAGGGTTTCACCTGTACAATCTCAAAGTTTGCTGATGATAGAAACGTTGCAAATAGCGTACTCTCAAAAGAGCAAGTTGACGATATGCAACACAATCTAGATAAGTTGTCATGTTGGGCCCAAATTTGGCAAATGAGTTTCAATGCGGATAAATGTAAAGTACTACATATCGGATACTGAAATGAGAAAGAAACTATTCGATGAATGGCACTCAGCTTATGAGTTTAGACAGAGAAACCGATCTGGGAGTAACAATATCGAGTAACCTAAAACCGAGTCAACAATGTTCAGAAGATGTTAAGAAGGCAAACGAAATAATTGGCTTTATAGGCAGGTCATTTGAGCATAAATCCAAAGAAGTTATCATAACTCTTTAGAATTCCTTAGTCCGCCCTCTTCTGGAATACTGCGTTCAATAATGGTGCCCTTATTACCAAAAAGATATAGACAAGCTAGAACGAGTTAAACGTAGAGTTACCAAAATGAACAAACCATACGAGGAGTCTTAAATATATTTCTTTAACTCCGTGTTCAAAATCATCAAAGGCATCGATAATATGAACTGTAGTAAGTACTTCACTATCGACCAATCTAATTACACGCGGGGAAACGGTTGCAAAATTATTGGTTAATCTTTTAACTCACACGAATCAAAGCATTTTTTCTTCAATTGAGTTGTCAACTTGTGGAATGGGCTTCCCCGAGACGTTATAGACTGCAATACCGTTGATTCTTTTAAATTTCGCTTAAGCAAATATTTTGCATCAAACCCACGACTGACTGCGTTTGTAAATGAATAACTTTATTTTATTCCCCCCTCAAATTCATCAAGGATTATTGCGCATATATATATTACTAAGACGTTACTCTTTATTTTTCCCAGATATACGAAAGATCACTTATAATTGTGTTATGTTACTAACTCATCTGTCCCCTACTAACTTCCTAATCCTGCCACGGACATTAGTTCCAGGGCAGTAGTTCCCTTTCCAATTTTCCCTTACCCACTCTAAACCACTGATTGGATACTTGATCCTCAGTGTTTTGGAGGACAAGCAGCCTAGAGGGGTCACTAGTCTGTTGTTGCTTTATTTCCTTTGTACTTCTTTGTACTTACGCACACTCACACATACTCTCTCACTCACACACACACTCTCTCTCATACACACGCACTCTCTCTCTCACACACACACACACACACACACACACACACACACACACACACACACACACACACACACACACACACACACACACACACACACACACACACACACTCCCCCCCCCCACTCTTTCTCTCTCTCACTGTTTCAGTTGAAAAGGTTTTTCACTTCTAACTTGTTTCATGTACGGTACGGCAAATTGCCGGAGGGACGGAGAGTTGGGAAAGAACCTTCATCTTTGCTCTCCTTTCCTTCCATTTTCTCTAACTCCTAGGGTTGCTATCTCTAATAGGATTAAGTCCTGGCCACCTCGCAGGGCTCGTAAGATCTGTGTGGCCAGTGTGTCTATGTCAGGGGTCGGCAACCTGCGGCTCAGGAGCCGTATGCGGCTCTTTCAGGACACTTGTGTGGCTCCAGAAGCTTCAGAAATAATAATTCTTCCTTCAAAATGAAGACAACATATAACACATTCAAGACAACATATAACACATTCAAGGCAACATATAACACATTCAAGGCAACATATAACACCAACATATAACACATTCAAGGCAACATATCCAACACATTCTAGGCAACATATAACACATTCAAGACAACACATATCCAACACATTCAAGGCAACATATCCAACACATTCAAGGCAACATATCCAACACATTCAAGGCAACATATCCAACACATTCAAGGCAACATATAACACATTCAAGACAACATATAACACATTCAAGGCAACATATAACACATTCAAGGCAACATATAACACATTCAAGACAACATATAACACATTCAAGACAACATATAACACATTCAAGGCAACATATAACACATTCAAGACAACATATAACACATTCAAGGCAACATATAACACATTCAAGGCAACATATAACACATTCAAGGCAACATATAACACATTCAAGACAACATATAACACATTCAAGACAACATATAACACATTCAAGGCAACATATAACACATTCAAGGCAACATATAACACATTCAAGGCAACATATAACACATTCAAGGCAACATATAACACATTCAAGACAACATATAACACATTCAAGACAACATATAACACATTCAAGGCAACATATAACACATTCAAGGCAACATATAACACATTCAAGGTAACATATAACACATTCAAGGCAACATATAACACATTCAAGGCAACATATAACACATTCAAGGCAACATATAACACATTCAAGACAACATATAACACATTCAAGGTAACATATAACACATTCAAGGCAACATATAACACATTCAAGACAACATATAACACATTCAAGGCAACATATAACACATTCAAGGCAACATATAACACATTCAAGGCAACATATAACACATTCAAGACAACATATAACACATTCAAGGCAACATATCCAACACATTCAAGGCAACATATCCAACACATTCAAGGCAACATATCCAACACATTCAAGGCAACATATCCAACACATTCAAGACAACATATAACACATTCAAGGCAACATTAGATGTGTTTATTCAACTTCCAAAAGATGTATAGGTATCAATCGTTATGATTTCTAGAAATGTGACACAATTATTTGCTAAGCTTGTGAATACCAGGATATTGAACAATATCACTATAATTTGTTTAGTTCAGAAGTAGGGTATATTCTCTTATTTCTGAAGTACTGTATATTTCGGTTGATGAGACCAATTTCTTTGTATTGCGGCTCCGACAGTACAACATTTTTATGAAACTTTAAAAAATGGCTCTTCTAGCTTTAAGGGTTGCTGACCACTGGCTATGTAAGTATATGTAAATATCTGTGTGTGGCTCCAGTTCAATATATAGACTCAGTAATAGCAGTGTTCAATACCAGGCTGGCTTGAACCCCGGCACACACACACCCCTACAGATTATTATACTCGTTTTGCCTTGGTACAGTTGGCCACATAAGTTCTATACTTCTCCGTGATCTTATACGTGGAAATATTAGGAAATATTACGAGTGTAGTTTCTTGAGCATTGGTTAAGGGGACATAGGCCGGTTTTCTGGACCACTTTCTCCCTCATGTTTAGCCCCATTAGTTTTCAGATGTTAAGATGTTTGCCCCATTAGCTAGTCGGTTTTAAGACCTTTCGCCTCATTTCTTCGTCAATATTTAGACCTTTCGTGCTGTTTAGGTGTAAATTTTTCCCTGGCGAACGATAGTGAGCCTGTAATGTTGGAAGAACCGGCCTTCGGCCGGTATATTTTTCTACCGAAAAATTTACAAATTAATCTAGAAGGGGGATCTAATGGATGTTTTTTTGTTATATTTGATGGAGGTCTAGGGAGGAAACTAGACAAATAATGAATACATGCAAAAATCGTCCACAAAGTGAACCATCCCCCCTTGACTCATTTGACTAGACAACTGATGATGAAACCACACTTGCAATTCATTCATACTAATTTGACTTTCATACCTAAGATTGAGACGACGAATACAACTTATGTGGGCAACTGTACATATTATGTACAACTTATGTGGGCAACTGTACATATTATGTACAACTTATGTGGGCAACTGTACATATTATGTACAACTTATGTGGGCAACTGTACATATTATGTACAACTTATGTGGGCAACTGTACATATTATGTACAACTTATGTGGGCAACTGTACATATGTACAACTTATGTGGGCAACTGTACATATTATGTACAACTTATGTGGGCAACTGTACATATTATGTACAACTTATGTGGGCAACTGTACATATTATGGATCAAGGCTCATGAATTAACGGGTTGTAGCTTATTAGTATCATGGAATTTATTTTATAGTGTTTTTAAGTCGCTAGTTTGCTGGTTATAAGACACTTCGTCCCATCTAGATTTTATGTTTTCTTGGGCAAGCGAAAGCGAGCAGGAAAAACCAAAAACACTGTACATATTTAGCTTGAAGGGGGTCAGGGGGGTCCTAAGGGGTAGGGTAGGGGGGGGGGGACTAAAAATACATTGGTCCAACGTGGCGTCAGCAATCAAAGCCCTCAATAATAATGATGAACCAAATATCATAATAGTCCATAAGAGATCGCAACAGATAGTGTTAAATTGTGGGGGGATGACTGTGTTTATTTAATTATATATTTGTTTTTTATTTATTTTTATTTTTTTTCCCTAGACCTCCATCAAACTTTTAAAAAACATCCCAAAGACCCCTTTTCAAGTTAAATTTGTACATTTTCGATATAAAAATGTTCCAGCAAAAGGCCGGTTCCTCTTAAATAACAGGCTCGAAATCGCTTGCCTGGAAAAAAAAGCAACACCTAAATTGCATGAAAGATATTAATATTGGCATAATAATAGGGCGAAAGATCTTAAAATCGCCAAACTAATAGGGCAAAATTAATGTCTTAATATCTCAAAACTAATGGGGCTAAACATGAGGGAGAGGGTGGCCAGCAAAAACAATCATGTCCCCTTAAGCAGTTCAAGGGTTGCTAATACGTGAGCAATTAGACCGTGTTTCATGTTATTTATTTAGTACTTTATTGTTGTTTCTTAGTTTCCTCCTAGATCTCCGTCAAGCTTAACAAAAAATATCCCCAAGAAACCCCTTCGAGATAAGTTTGTGCATTTTTCGGTAGATAAACGGTGCCTCCTAAATTGCAGGCTCGCTGTCGCTCGCCAGGAAAATATCGACACCTACAGTAAGTGGCAAGAAAGGTCTTAAAATATCGACACCTACAGTAAGTGGCAAGAAAGGTCTTAAAATATCGACACCTACAGTAAGTGGCAAGAAAGGTCTTAAAATATCGACACCTACAGTAAGTGGCAAGACAGGTCTTAAAATATCGACACCTACAGTAAGTGGCAAGAAAGGTCTTAAAATATCGACACCTACAGTAAGTGGCAAGAAAGGTCTTAAAATATCGACACCTACAGTAAGTGGCAAGAAAGGTCTTAAAATATCGACACCTACAGTAAGTGGCAAGAAAGGTCTTAAAATATCGACACCTACAGTAAGTGGCAAGAAAGGTCTTAAAATCGACAAACTAATAGGGCAAATGACTTAAAATCTCGAAACTAATGGGGCTAAACACGAGGGAGAAGTTAGTCCCCCCTCCCTTTATATATGCTCTCAACTTTGTTAGTTGCTGGTGAATCTATCTATCTACCTATTGCCAGACGTCATTATCCCTAAAGGGTTGACCACGGATGAATCGCCCCCATGCATCTTTGTCCCCCGTCAGCTTACGCCCTTCCTCCCATATAACACCTCATTCACGCGTATGCCTTTCAACTCCATCCTTCCACATCACTCTCGGTCTGCCTCCCCCTCTCTGTCCTTCCACCTCACTCTCGTACACTCTCTTAGTCGTTCTCTCGCTACACAAACATTCCACATGGCCAAACCATCTCAAGGTATTCCTTTTCACACTTTCCAGCACATCCACATCCACACCACACCGATCTCATACTTCCTCATTCCTCTGTTTATCCCTTCATGTAACTGCACATACTTCTCAAGTAACTCCTTTCCACCCCTCCCTCTCTTGGTTTGAATCTCTGCAACAATCTCCCCATGCACACTCCCGTACGTCAATGTCGGGATCACCACACTACGGTACTATTCAAGGCCTTCTCTACTTCTATGATGACCTCCCTCTCTTTGTTACTGATTTCACCAACTACCGACATTAATTATTCTGTTGCGTAGGATAATTATCCATTGATCTTTAGTCGCCTTTATAATATTTATCAATGTCACCGTTTTTTGTTTTATCTTTCTCTCCTTTTCTTTCTTTCCTTGGCTTGTATCCATTCGGCTCCATTCAGCCAACTGTTTTAAGACGTTTATCCCCATCCAGGTGTCGATTTCTTCCTGGCGAGCGATAGCGAGCCAGCTTTGTATGGAGAAATCTGGCTTCGCCGGAGACATTTTTCTATCGAAAAATTTACAAATTTAGCTTGCTGTCAAAACAAAAATATATATATGCTGGCTCGCTACCGCTTGCCAAGAAAATATTGACACCTGGATGGGGGTAAACGTCTTAAAACAGTAGGCTGAATGGGGCCGAATGGATACAAACCAAAGAGAGAGAGAGAGAGGAAGAGAAAACAAAGCGAGGTGGGCTCCATTAACTCTTTCGAGATCCAATTACGCATTTCTTTTCTGCGTTCAGGCTATTATTAAAGCATTTTATTCATATTAGTAAGAGCATATACTGTAGAAGTAAGAGGATTAATTGAGATAACTTTTAGCCCTATAATTCCCCAAGATCCTGTCTAAACTGTATATAATCGCTTAAAGATAGTCAGAATATACTGTCAAAGTACGTAATAGTCTTCAAAGTGTTAGGCATTACCAGAGATAGTCAGAATATACTGTCAAAGTACGTAATAGTCTTCAAAGGGTTAGGCATTACCAGAGATAGTCAGAATATACTGTCAAAGTACGTAATAGTCTTCAAAGGGTTAGGCATTACCAGAGATAGTCAGAATATACTGTCAAAGTACGTAATAGTCGTCAAAGGGTTAGGCATTACCAGAGATAGTCAGAATATACTGTCAAAGTACGTAATAGTCTTCAAAGGGTTAGGCATTACCAGAGATAGTCAGAATATACTGTCAAAGTATGTAATAGTCGTCAAAGGGTTAGGCATTACCAGAGATAGTCAGAATATACTGTCAAAGTACGTAATAGTCTTCAAAGGGTTAGGCATTACCAGAGATAGTCAGAATATACTGTCAAAGTACGTAATAGTCTTCAAAGGGTTAGGCATTACCAGAGATAGTCAGAATATACTGTCAAAGTACGTAATAGTCTTCAAAGGGTTAGGCATTACCAGAGATAGTCAGAATATACTGTCAAAGTACGTAATAGTCTTCAAAGGGTTAGGCATTACCAGAGATAGTCAGAATATACTGTCAAAGTACGTAATAGTCTTCAAAGGGTTAGGCATTACCAGAGATAGTCAGAATATACTGTCAAAGTACGTAATAGTCTTCAAAGGATTAGGCATTACCAGAGATCACAATAATAAACCCAATATAACGATTACCAATACTTCTTTCATCCTATTAATCCCTTGCCGCGTTTTGGAGAGTTTAGTCTGGTTATCATTAGACGATTTTATACAGCTTGGGAAGGATCTGTGGGAGTTTAAAGGGTAAAGACGGTCTCAATTAACCCTCTGACTTCCATATACCCTTCCTAATCTGAATAAAATCGTCATCTAATTGCTAGAACATCGAAAAGAGATGCGCCATCGTATCTTGAAAGGGTTAATATAATAACTCAATATGCATAAACACATTTGAAGACGAAAATTATTCAATACGTGGAGGCTAATTAACCAACATTCTTCAGTTCTCTGGGATAAACACTTATTTCTCATCCTACTACTTCCAATTTTCCCCTTTTTGCTTCAAGAACCTTGGCATTAAATTCAGCTTGCCATTTTTGTCCTGTATATGTGTTGTGCATAATGTATGTAACACTCACAAGCAACACAACTTCAAACCACAAGTATTCAGTCATTTTCATATAATTGTTCAACTTGGGTTAACATAATTTGTTCAGTCTTCTAATTCTTTCTTCTCGCCTACACCTTTCTTCACGTTACCCTCCGACAGCACTAAAGTCTCATCAGTCTAGCCACCCGATACAGACCTACCTCACTCGCAGCCGATATATTTCACACCTACAAGTTTTCAGGCACATAATTTCTATTCACTCAAAAATAAAACTACATAACAAAGGGACTGGTGTTCACGAAAAGGGGCTCCAGTCCTGATGCTATTCTTGACTTACAGTGTGCTGGGTTAATAATCCAGATGGGTTGATAGCCTCTCAAATCCTATTGTACCTTACTACATGACACTTGCACATTCAGTCCCCCCGGGTCCTTCAACCCGTGTCTCTCCGTCACTGTATATCCGGACGCGGCCGCAGGAGTATATCACCGCGGTAGAACTCCCGCGACGGGCTGCAGGGTGGTGGTGGTAATGAGACAGGGAGGGCGGCTGGGGATACACTGAGGGCACTCTTGTCATCTGGGGCGAATGTCGTCCCCTTGGAAATCGCTAAAGCCGGATTTACACCAAGCGTTTTTTTAGCAACTTTTATACAGTGTTGCTAAGTTAGCTACTCTCCCGCTAGATCTAGAAGTATTTACTTCGATCTCGAGGTACATTTTTACAACTAGCGACATGAATTCGAGCGATATTCTGTAGATTTGAACATTTTAAGAGCAACATTGTAGAGATTTTGCCATTATTGTAGCGATTTTCGGCATTTTACTATCTAGCGGACTTTATTTGGTAACGCTGCCAGTGTGTTATGTGCATCACAGACCTGACAGCTGCTAATATAGCCTTCACGAGATTTTAGATGCCCTTGATGATCTACCAGTGTTAAAAAAAATCAAAATATTACCAGAAAGAAAGAGCCGTGGTGTGAATCCGCTTCAACACGTCACCACATTTGCCCTCAACATTTATGGGCAATTTTGGTGTGGCAGCTTGTGGACTAAGTTTTATGATACAAATTCTGTCCCCTATATCATCTGTGAAGGTAACGGGACCTATCAGTGAATATAAACTATGGCTCGGGTTCCTGTTTGCTAGTTGTATGTGGGGAGTCCATCGGAAAAGTGGCCGCGGTGTTGCTATACGTATATATGTGTATCACAGTGCTCGAACCCGATTGCATTAAAGAGGTGAGTTGGGGGCAGGTGATACATTGTTACCGTGACAGCCGCAGGGAGGGAGGGAGAGAGGGAGGGAGGAAGTAGATGAAGGGGAGAGGAGGAGGGAGAGATGGTCAAGGAGGAGGTGGAGGATATCAGGGAGGGGAAGGAGAAGGTAGAGATCAAGACGGGAGAGGAACAGAACAGATGGAAGGGGAGAAGGAGGAATGGGATAGGAGAAGAAGGTCTGGGGGATGGTGAAGGAGGAGATGAAGACGGGAGAGGAGAAGACCAGAAGGAGGATGTCTGGGGAGGGGGGGGGGGGAGGCGGCCTAGGGAGAGAAGGAAGGGGATAGGAGAAGGAGGTCTGGGGACGGGGGGGGGGGGGGGTAGGAAGGGGATAGGAGAAGAAGAAGGAGGAGGAGGCCTGGGGGGAGGATGAATAATATAGGAGGAGTAAGAGTTCTGGGGAGAGGAGGAGGAGGAGATGACATGTAGGTAATAATATAATACGAAATGAAAGTATATAAGGAGGATGAAGGTCAAGGTACAGAATTGTTGATGTGAAGGTGAGAAAATAATGGCACGATAAGTACACTCCAAGACACCAATCCTGACCCAATATAAACCCTCCAACTTTACAACACAAACTTAGAAATGTAAACAGTAGGTAACAGATTCATGGCAAGCTTCGATTCAGTTTGCGTTACCAGATTTGTGTCCTCGAGTGTACAGTCACGGATTAAGGGGTGATGGCTGGCTATGTTTATTAAGGGAGCCCACCTCGCTTTTTTTTTCTCTTTCTCTCCCTCTCTCTTTGGCTTGTATCCATTCGGCCCCATTCAGCCTACTGTTTTAAGACTTTTATCCCCATCCAGGTGTCAATGTTTTCCTGACGAGCGGTAGCGAGCCAGCATATATATATATATATATTTGTTTTGACAGCAAGCTAAATTTGTACATTTGTCGATAGAAAAATTTCTCCGGTGAAGCCGGATTTCTCCATACAATGCTGGCTCGCTATCGCTCGCCAGGAAAAAATCGACACCTGGATGGGGATAAACGTCTTATAACAGTTGGCTGAATGGGGCCGAATGGATACAAGCCAGGTAAAGAGAGAAAAGGAGAGAAAGATAAAAATAAAGCCGGTAAGGATATTCATTTGCTATTCCTTTTAACTTCATTTGGTAATTTCATTGTATTGTACTGTCAAATTGGGATTACTTCAAGTTATAATGGGCGTGCCCAGTTTGCTTTCAATATGTAATACTTGACTATTTTCTGCGTTGAAGTCTCTCTCCAATTTTCATGAACACTTTCCTAATCTAGTTAACCCCTTTTTGACAGTATATTCTGGTTATCATTAGGCAATTTTATACAGCTTAGGAATTTCCTGTGGGAATTAATAGGGTAAGAACTATCTCAATTAATAGGGTAAGAACTATCTCAATTAATAGGGTAAGAACTATCTCAATTAATAGGGTAAGAACTATCTCAATTAATAGGGTAAGAACTATCTCAATTAATAGGGTAAGAACTATCTCAATTAAGGGACAAGTGGCCGTTTTTTTATTTTTGTTGGTCTATTGATTCATCTATCTATCTATCTATTGCCTGACGCCGTGATCCCCGAAGGGGTGGCCACGAACGAACCGCCCCATGCACCTCTGTCCCCAGTCAGTCGACGCCCCTCCCCCCAACCAGCACCGCCTTCGTTCATGTACTTCCTCACTCCATCCTTCCATGTCATTCTCTCGCTTTCCATACGTTCCTTATGGCCGAACCATCTCAAGTTGTTCCTTTTCACACTTTCCAGCACATCTACCTCCACACCACACCTCCTTCTTACTTCCTCATTTGTCTGTCTATCCCTCCATGTAACTCCGCATGCACTCCTTAAGTAATTCATTTCCACTGCTCTCACTCTTGGTCTGAGTCTCTCAACCAACGTCCATGCTTCGCTTCCGTAAGTCAGTGTCGGGATTACCACACTGTCATGCAAGGACTTCTTCACTTCCATACTGACCACCCTATTTCTTGTTACTGCTTTTAGCGTTCCTACAACCCTCTTCCCCTGTTGTACCCTCTCCCGCACTTCTTCATCCATAGTCCCATCTTTACTCAACACACTGCCCAGATACTTAAAAGAGTTGACGATCTCCATAGCCTGACCGTTCAGCTTCACCTCACACTCTGTCACTTCACCCCTTTCGAAGACCATAACCTTGCTCTTCCCTGCATTTACCTTCAAATTCTGTTTTACGCACACTGTTCCAAACTCATTTACCAGACCCTGCAACTCCCATTCATTATCACTCATCAGAACTGTATCATCCGCAAACAGCAGTATAGGTAGCTTCCACTCAATTCCCTCCCTTTTCAGCGATACACCAATATCCACTGCTCTTGATAGTATTTCTTTCATGACTCCATCCATATATACAGTAAACAACCACGGGGACATCACACACCCCTGTTTCAAACCAACATTCAGGTCAAAGAACTCGCTCTGCTCACTCTCCACACGTACTGCCGCCTTTGCAGCCTCCTACATGCTCTTCACTGCTTTCAGCAACTTGCCCTCTACTCTGTATATTCTAAGTACTTTCCACAAACCTTCTCTATCCACTCTGTCATAGGCCTTCTCCAAGTCCATAAAGGCAACATACACCTTTTGTTTCTTCTCCAGATACGTCTCCACAACACAATTCAGGGTAAAAATCTGATCTACACATCCTCTTCCCTTCCTAAAACCTCCCTGCTCGTCGCCTATCCATTTCTCTGTTCTCACTCTCACTCTCTCAATCACTACCCTACTGTATACCTTCCCTACTACGCTTAGAAGACATATTCCTCGGTGGTTACCACACACTCCTCTTTCCCCTTTGCCCTTATATAGGGGGACTATTATGCCAGTCTTCCAGTCATCGGGTGCACTCCCCTTCTCCCATGCTAGTTTGCAAATTTTCCATACCCATTCTATCACTATCTCACCACCATACCTCAACATTTCCCCACACACTCCATCTGTTCCTGGTGCTTTCCCCAACTTCACTTTTCATGGCTTCCCACACTTCTGACCTCCTGATCCCCACCTCCTCCTCCACTACTTCTCTTCTTCTCCCTCCCATACCATATCCAGCTATGTTTGCTGGCTCTTCATTCCTTACATTTAGCAACTCACTGAAGTACTCCCTCCATCTTTCGACTCTCTCTTGCTTCTTGGCTAGCATTCTCCCATTCTTATCTTTCACACCCTTACTGTTTCCCTTGCTACCTTCCCTAACTTTCTTGACTTCTTTCCAGAACAGTTTCTTACTCTCCCTCCATTTTACACTCAGATTCCTTCCAAATTCCTCATCTACTCTTCTCTTACTTTCCTTCACTACTCTCTTCACCACCCTCTTACTCTCCACGTACCTCGCTCGTTTCTGTCTCTTTGAATCTTCATTCCCTCTACTACCCAACCACTCTCTATATGCTTTCTTCTTTTCTTCCACAGCTATTCTTACCTCTTCTGTCCACCATGCTGTACCTTTCACTCCCCTCCCTCTTCTCCTCACTCCACACACCTCCTCACATGCTGCACAGATCTCATCCTTAAACACCTTGCTCATCTCCTCCACTTCCTCCATAACTTCCAGGTCGAACCCACCTAGTCGTCTTTCCACTGCTCTCCTGTACTCCTCCCTGACTTCCTCCTCCTGCAACCTCTCCACCCTCCGCACCATTCCACCCTCCTCTCGCCTCCATCCAGCTCTCCTCACCCACTTCTTTTGTATCCTAACCTTAGCTACCATTACTTACCATTACTTACATAATGATCAGACAGACCCCCTCCAATACCCCTATACACCCTAGCATCCATCACAGATTTCTTCATTCGTTCATCCACACATACATAATCAATCAATGACTTTCGTTCCACCACTGTCTTATCCTTCATCGTCAACATCCGTTTCCACGTGTACCTGTGGATCATTCTGTGTCAGAAAAAGGTGTTGGCTATCCACAGCCTCCTCCCCACACATACGTCCACAAGTGCACTACCATTCCCATTCACCTCTGATGGTACCCCCCACCCTCCCACCACTCCCTCAACTTTCCTATCACCCACCTTACCATTCATATCCCCAATCAGAAATATTCTTTCGTTCTTGTCAAACTTCTCCAGGCACGCCTCCACATTCATCCAGAACTCCTCTTTCTTTCTTTCAAGTATATCCTCTGTCGGGGCATACACGCATACAATCACCCACGTTTGTATTCCTACTTTCATTCTCACCCACACAATCCTTGAACCCACAGACCCATACTCTCTTACACATTCCTTCCATTTGTTACTTACAAACAAACACGCACCTTCTCTCGCTGTTCCTTCACTCACTCCAGCACACACACCCATTCCACACTCCCACTCTCTCACATCTGAACCTTTCCATTTGGTCTCTGTCATTCCACATACATCCAGCCTGGCATTCACTAACACTTCCAGAACCTCTCTCTCTTTTGTGCCATCATTCATGCCACTAACATTCCACGTAGCCATTCTCAGAATGTCCGAAGGAATGTCCTTAGTCGGTCGTGGTTCGTCAACGTAGGTTCCGTCCGCATCCGAGGCTGTTCGTTCGTTTTTTTTTTATTCATGTATTCATTAATTATTTGTTTAGTTTCCTAGCTAGACCTCCATCAAGCTTAGAAAAATACCCCCTAGACCCCCTTTTAAGATTAATGTGTACATTTTTCGGTAGAAAAATGTCCCGGCCGAAGGCTGGTTACTCTTTAAAATTACAGGCTCGCTATCGCTCTTCAGGAAAAAAGTCGACACCTAAATGACACAAAAGGTCTTAAATTTGACAACAAAATGGAGCGAAAGTTATTACAATCTAATGGGCCGAACGTTATCAAATCTGAAAACTGATGGAGCTAAAGGCCGCGTCATACAGAGGTCGACCGCGACCCGACAGTAACCCGAAGGCAATGACTTGCACTTTTCACCCGAATTCACCCGAAGTCCCCGAATGAGACTCGTACCACGACTATGACTAGAAAGCAATTCGAATGCAACCCGAGGGACTCGAATGCGTCTCTAATACGAGTCGATGTTATCCCGTATATTACTCGAAACTAACCAGAAGTAGAACGGAATTGAATCGACCATGAGTCGAAAGCTAATCGACGGTGACCCGAGTAGCAGATACCAACCCGAGTTAAAACCGAATCACACCCGAAGTAACCCGACTTAAAACCGAATGAAAATCGAACCCCACCCGAAGTCAGGAAACCAACCGGAATGAAACCAGAATGTAAGTCGAACGTGACTAGAATAAGTAGATTATGACACGATTTTGAAGTTATGCATCACCCCACTATATAAAGAGAGGGTGTGCTCACACAAGCTTCATTTGTACAGTGCACCCAACACAACAACATGTCACAGGAAAGCAACCTCCCGGACCCATCACGACCAGAAGAGATGGATGACGAGGCATTGGAGTTGGCAATCTTGAGGCAGGAGATAGTTAATGCCAACCTCAGATATCAGATTACTGCCCGCGCCATCATGGACAAAGAACGTGAACCCCAACGTGCTCAACCTCGACGGCCACGACGACCAAGGAAACCCCGAAGCTGCAGCGTCAAGCCATGGGTGGCACAGCGAGAGACACACGGACACTACCACCAGTTGCTGAAGAAACTCCAGGAAACTGACGTGGTTACCTATAAATACTTTCTGCGTATGGACGAGGAGCTGTTTAATATGATTGTCGAACGTGTCACACCCAGGATCAAGAAGGACGAGACCAACTGGAAGGATCCCTTGGAGCCCGGACTGCGAGTTGCCATGACACTACGCTTTTTGGCCACTGGCGAGGCCTATAAGAGCATGGCACTGAACTTCCGTGTAGGTGCCAACACGATATCACTGGCAGTGCGGTAGACGTGCGAGGCAATCATACAGGAATACATGGAGGAGCAAATAGTGTGCCCATCAACACCTGAAGGTTGGAAGGAGGTCGCCAAGGGCTTCAAGGATAGGTGGGACTTCGGACACACCATTGGGGCAATTGATGGGAAGCACATTGCCATACAGCCTCCAAGCAACTGCGGATCCTTGTACTACAATTATAAGCACTACCACTCCATTGTGCTCCTGGCAATAGTCGATCACCTGGGAAAATTTATGTACGTTGACGTTGGAGCGAACGGGTCAGCATCTGATTGTGGTATATTCCAGGTGACTGACATCCGGAAGGCCCTGGAGGACGGAGCAGCAGGATTGCCACCACCCGAGCCATTCCCAGGGGAGGACCAGCCAGTGCCCTACTTTCTGGTTGGTGATGACGCATTCCCAATGAGGGAGTGGATGCAGAAGCCACACCCACACCGAGGGCTCGATGATGACAAGAGAAACTACAACTACAGACTGTCTAGGGCCAGGAGACAGGTAGAGAATGCCTTCGGTATGCTAGCCAACCGCTTCAGGTGCCTACTGACTACCATCAACGTACACCCCAGTACCGTGGAGAAGGTAGTCCTGGCTTCATGCATACTCCACAATATGCTAATCGACCGACGTGAGCCCCAACCAGAAGCCGGACTTCGTCAAAGTGACTGGGCGAGGGACCCCTTGGATGGCTTGGAGCCACTTCAGCGCCAGAGAGGACCAGCCGCTTCCAAAGTGACGAGGGACTACCTGACCCAGTACTACAACCGCCCTGAACAGCGCCTTGCCTGGCAGGACTAGTAAAAAGGTACGTTTCCACTATATGCAGGTCCATAATATCCCACACCCGTTGTATAAGAACATAAGAACATAAGAAAATGGGAGTCTGCAGAAAGCCGATTGGACTAAGCAAGGCAGATCCCTGTCCCACACAACCCCAATTACAAAGCCCAATTATAGGCTCAACACTCTAATACCCTGAGGATCATCTTACCAAAACGTTTAGAGATTAACGCAGGATTACGGGGGTCTGCAGAGCGCTGATTGGCCCAACCCTGCTGATCCCCCTTCACACCCAACCCTTCTCGTCCATATGCTTATCCAATTTTATCTTAAAGCTCCCTATCGTTTTTAATCCCACTATAGCACTTGGTAGTCCATTCCACCCATCTACAACTCTGTTACCAAACCAATATTTGCCTATATCTTTTCTGAAACGAAATTTATCTAATTTGAAACCATTGGTACGAGTTCTTTCGCTATCACTGAGCTTTAGTACATTTGTCATGTCCCCTTTGTTAATCCCACTAACCCCCTTGAACACCTCTATCATATCCCCTCTAACTCTGCGTCTCTCTAATGAATGTAAGCCTAATTTCTTCAAACTTTCTTTATACGGAAGATTTCTAATATTATGGATCATTTTTGTCATTCTACGTTGTACTCTCTCCAATGAATCTATGTCCATTCTGTAATAAGGACACCAAAATTGAACAGCATAATCCATATGGGGTCTCACTAATGACAAGTAAAGTTTTAAGATAACATCAGCAGTTCTGTTACTCACACTCCTTGAGATGAACCCGAGAATCCTGTTTGCCTTGTTTCGAACGCTTATACACTGTTGTCTAGGCTTCAAATCATTGCTAACAAACACACCTAGATCTTTCTCACAATTCGAGTTTTCTAATTCCACATTAGCTAGTTTATATTTAACATTTGTATGCATCTTCCCTATCTTTAATACCTTGCATTTGTCAATGTTAAACTTCATCTGCCAATTTACTGACCATTCGTGTAAGGTATCTAGATCCCTTTGGAGGCACTCTATATCTCTATCTGAATCAATTGTTCTCCCCATTTTGGTATCGTCTGCAAATTTACTTATCCTACTAGTTATACCTAAATCAAGGTCATTTATGTATATAACAAACAACAGAGGACCTAATACAGATCCCTGGGGGACACCACTTTTGACTGCTCCCCATTCTGACTTCGTACCATTTATGCTGACTCTCTGCTTCCTACCAATTAGCCATGACCTAATCCATCCCAACAACGCCCCACCTATTCCATGCGCCTCAACCTTTCTCATCAATCTCTCATGGGGGACTCTGTCGAAAGCTTTACTGAAATCTAAATATATTATATCATATCTACTGCTTCATATACCTCTGAGAAAAAACTAAGCAAATTAGTAAGGCAAGAACGTCCCTGAGTGAATCCATGCTGAGAAGAATTTATTAAATTAAATGTATCTAAGTGGTTTCTAATTTTACTAGCAATAATTGACTCTAGTAGCTTTCCTATGATTGATGTAAGACTAATGGGACGGTAATTGGATGCTATTGATTTGTCACCTTTTTTGAAGATCGGAACTACGTTTGCAAGCTTCCAAGCTTCTGGAACTATACCCGTCTCCAATGACTTGTTAAATAAAAATGTTAATGGGTAACTTAACTCATCCCTACATTCTTTTAATACTCTAGCATATACCTCATCAGGACCAGGCGATTTATGAGGTTTCAGTCTGTCAATTTCCTTAAGCACGTCATTTCTACTTATAGTAACCGTACTTAACCTATTTTCTATACTATCGCTATATACCTTACGGACTTCTGGAAACTGTGCCAAATTTTCATTAGTGAAAACGGAAAGAAATTGACTATTTAATGTACTGCACATTTCTAAATAATTTTCTGTCATTTCTCCTATCGAAGTTTTAAGGGGACCAATTACATCTCTAACCTTGGATTTATATAGTTGGTAAAAAGCTTTAGGATTATTTTTTGAGTCATTGGCAACCTTAATTTCATAATTTCTTTTTTCTTTCCTAATATCCTTTTTTACCTGTCTTGATAGATTCTAATAGTAAGCAAGTAGGTGAATTTCGCCTTTTCTAATTTTTCTATATATTCCTCTCTTTTGTCCTAGAAGATCTAATAGTCTATTATTCATCCATTTGGGTTGGTTCTGTGTTGATCTAAATTTTCTTTTGGGGATGTATTTATTTTGTGCATTGAATACTGTCTTGATAAAATTATCGTATGTATCTACCAAGGTTGACGTCTCTTCCTGACTTAAGATGACAGGTGCCTGAGAAGGGGTACACTCATTTGGACACCTGGATCGACTTAATTTTTTGACCATAGGGTCCGCTAATAGGGCTCTTCTTAACCCACCATAATTGGCTTTTCTAAAGTCGGGTATTAATGTTGTATTCTCTCTGGTATTACCTTTCCATTGTATATTAAAATACACAGAATTGTGGTCACTATTTCCTAGGTGGTCCCCTATCTCTACATTATTTACCATATGTTCATTGTTACTGAAAACTAAATCGAGAATATTATTACCTCTAGTCGGCGTATCTATGAATTGAAATAAAAAACTATCTTGTACTACCTCTATAAACTCCTCAGAATCAGAGTCTCCTATTTGATGCTGCCAATCTATATTCGGAAAATTAAAATCCCCCATAATGCACACATTGCTAAACCTTGATGCCATTTTAATTTCCTCCCATAATGACGTTCCGTCATTTCTACTCATATTTGGCGGTCTATACATAACTCCAATAACTATGGTCTCACTACCTTCGTTAACCTCTACCCTAACACTTTCACTATCGTTATTTAGTCTAATACCTGATTTAATACAGCTTTTTAATGTACTCCTGACAAACACTGCTATACCGCCACCCCTCTTACTTGTTCGGTCATATTTAAACAAACTATATCCTGGTATATCAAATTCTGCTAAAAAATGCCTGGTTTCTGTATTAATCCACGTTTCAGTTAGCGCTATTATGTCTATATTTTCTTTGCTAACAAGGGCTCTAAGTTCGTTCATTTTGTTACATAGACTCCTACAGTTTGTGTAATATACTCTCAATTTACTTCTTTTCTTTATACCTAATTTACCTTTGTTTTTAGCGACATTTCCATCTTCCGTTGCACCATCACTACTATCATTTGCATTATAGTCATCATTTTTAGCATGAGACTGAATATCCTTATCGCTTTTGCCTGACGCTAAAATTGTTCCATTTAACCTCTCATTTACACTCTCAATATTTCTGTTCAAAACCCCACAACCACCCTATCTAAAGAGCTAGCTAATGTAGAAACCCCTAACCGTGAAAGATAAACCCCATCCCTTGCGTACATCCCATCTCTCCCATAGAAACTATCCCAGTTATCAATGAATGGTATTGCTTTTTCTTTGCAATATTTCTTCAAACGGCAATTGACACCAATCGCCCTGAATGTCCATTCCTTGGGAACTCCTCTTCTGGGTAGGATACAATGTACTACAGGGATCCCTCCCTTCATCCTAACTTTATCTAACACATCCCGATACTGCTGCAGCAGTTCCTCACTTCTACCCTTACCAACATCGTTACTCCCGGCACTGAGACAGATAATGGGGTTATCTCCACTATCTTCCAAGATGTGGTCCATCTTCTCTAAAACCCTCCCAACTCCATGGCCAGGCAGACACACAACCTTCCTAAGTTTAGTGCGGGTAGCCCTAACTAAATGTCTTACCATGGAGTCGCCCACAATCGACACAGACTTACCTTCTCGGGACACAGACTTACCTTTCCCTCGGGAGGATCCAGCAGCTGCAGTTGGAGAACCCCCGGTGGTGGCAGAAGCTCCCTTGGTGGTGGTGGGGGTAGTGGTGGTGGTAGGTAGCACAGCGTCAGAGGTTGGAGCTGAGTCGGCGGCAGGCACTTCGGTTATCCCTCCCTTATCCTGACTATCTTTTCCCTCACATTCGTCTCGCAAAGGAGAGAATGTTTTTGTCACACTCATACCTATTCTACTATCCTGCTTCTTGAGTGTGACTTTCTCACCCGTATTTTTAACAACCTGCCATGAATACAATTTTTCATCAACTTCCTCCCTTTTCCCCTTACTTGACTTTATTTCCTCTTGGCTAAGCTTGAAAGCTAGATTTTCGTCTTTAATCAAATCCACTTCCCTCTGAAGTTTAACATTAACCTCCCTTAGAGCCAAGACCTCTTCCTTCACCACAACCATCTCCTCTCTTACCTGGAGAATAAGATGATGCAGATCAGTTAGAGACTCGCACTCCATACCTGCCATGATCCCAATAAGCTTAGCGAGGAGCAAGAAACTAAGTACAGAAAAACAAAAACAAGTAAACTACCAGCTAAAAACTGAGCTATAACACTTTTATATAACACGAGTGCACTGCCCCCAAACACAGGTAGGTGTAATGGTCACTAAAGGTCACTGGTAAGTGGTCCGGGCAGGAGCTCAGATTAACACAACCTTCTCCTGTCACTGACTGAACTAGGAAGTGTTGCACAATGTTGCAGTGTGACTGCCGTAGGTGTCCCAATACTGTCATTGCAATGACATAAATCAAACTCCCTTCGATGCCGTATTATAAAAGTGTCAAAGTCTTTGATAAATATATTGTATACAAACCCGAAAGTGAATCACAGCACTAAATATCCTGACCTGTTATAAAGTTGTTATAATATATATCCTTGAAACATAAGTTCATTAAGATATAGCCCCTACTTTATTATTAATATATTTGGTCAAAATCTCACTTAATTAAGATAAATCCCCTAATTTATTATTATTATATTTGCTCAAAGCCTCTAATTGAAATAACAAAAGAAATTGTTACCTTACTTTGGACTGCATGTCCACGTCACTTTATATGTTAAACTTTAATATTGTTTTCTGATTAATATTCACGAACATGTTGCTCAAGGATGTTGATTTGGTTAAAGTAATAACATGTTAACTTTTAATTTTAGTCAATTATTTTCAATGTCCATATTATTTATATCATATTGGGATGTGTTAAATTTCTGTTTTTTTTTCTTATTTGTTGATGTTGATCTTGACTGTTGATTTGTTTAAAGTAATAACATGTTAACATGGTCCAAAAATTTCAATGTCAATTTAATATATATCATATTGGGATGTGACACATTTCTCTATTTTTGTTTGGTTGTTTTCAATTTAATTTTCTTCTATATCCTATTCCCATGTGATCTACTCGATCATATACTTTAACTTTATATTCCCTTTAATTATTATTAAGCAAGCAAATTAACCTTAGGAACAAGTAAAACATAGAAAATAAATGTTAGGAGTAAGCACAAGACAAGTCAAACATAGAAAATATATTTTTATTATAATAAATGAGGTACAGAGGTAGAGATATTGGTTTTTGAATGGGGTAAATCCAGCATGGTCTCCAAGAAGGCAGAGTCCAGGGGTGATTGTTGTACGGGCGTGGCACAAGGACGTGAAGGCCCATAGGGCTTCCACTGAGAGGGTGTGTCTGCCTGCTGGATTGGAGACTGCTGATTTTTTTTTCCTATATGGTGGTAGGACGTGCTAGTGGTAGGGGCATTAAGAGTTTCATAATACTGACGTTGGGGATGATGTTGGGAAGAGCTTGGGGACAGGGGGTGGGTGAGGGGTGGTGGGAAATCATGGCATTTGAAAATCTTAGGACGTCCAGCTGGAAGGCCTGAATCAAGGGTGATGGAAGGTCACGCATGTTGGTCTGGAGTGTCTTGAAGTATGGCTTCAGACTCGCCTCTGCGGGGGTGTCCACCTGGTGGCTCCTCTGCCACACATGGTAGAGGTTGTCCAGCTCCTTCTCACCTTCACGAAGCTGTGTGAGAAAAATAAATGTATTAGAATGAATCAGACAATACTTCATAAACATTAATGCAGTGTACCTTCATTACAATAATGCGTGACAAAATAACCTCTGCACCATTAATATTGCCTAATAAACGTTACTGCATTGATAACATCGAAATTTATAATAGATTTATTGTATGAAACATTTTCTTTTTATATATACTAAAACATTTACAAAATTGCGAATGTACAATTAAATGTGTTCAATAATATAATGGGTGACAGTCAGTGAGTGGCTCAGTGAAGGCACAGAGGGTGGGGTGTTTGGTGTTGCATGTGGGTGTATGTGTTTACGAGTGGAGAGATTCAATTATGATGGTATGTTAACATTGGATACATAATAATGATATTTACCCTGTCATACACGTCGGGTTGGGCGGCTGGCGCCTGGCTGGGGGTGGCATCGGACCCAGATGACCCGGGAGTTGCCACCACGGTTGAGCTTCCGGTCGCGGTGTCCTGGGTAGCTGTGGTTTGGGTTGGAGTGGGAGTTGACTCTGGCCCGTCCTCCCCTTCAGGCTCGACGTCGTCAACCATCTCCTCCTCCACAGTCGTTGTCTTGTAGAGCTGTGGAATGTATCAGGTTATTAGTTTATGACAGTGTTGAACATCAATTTATAGAGTAAATAATTTTCTAGCAACACTCATACATATATATAAAATATATATATATATATATATATATATATATAAAATATAATATCAATGGTTATTTAATTTGGTCACTTTTACATAGCAATAAATATTCACAATAATCTGGGTGCAGCTTATTATTTATACATAGAAAAAATTAAAATAAGTATTATACATGTTACACAATATTATTATTCGATTTTATTCTATTTACAACATCCAACAATAATGGTTAAACATTTATGTAACTTATGTTTATTAAATCTTATGTTGAACATCACCAAGATATTTTTTATACCTTTAACATTTATTTTTGATTAAAAATAAAATTGCAATAGACTTGATAAACGTACCTTGCTCTTTCTGGTGGGCAACTTCACAAGATGGGGTTTGAGGAACGCGAATTGGGTCTTGATCCAGGCGTCTCTCTCAGTCAGCTGGACCGCACCTGAACCAGACACGGGAATCTTGTCAAGCTTCCCGTACCTGGTCCTCATCCCTTCCATCCACTTGTTGAGTGTTTCTGCTGAAAAATTTAAATAATATATATTAGGAGTGATTACGTACAAAATATAAATAGTATGGGGACATCGATTATCACAACCAAATTTATTATCAGTCAACCTGAATAAGTATGGTTCACCTGGGCAGGTAACCAAACTGCACACATTGATATGAGGGAAGTACAATGCAAGACTGCACACGAAACATTATCTATTATTAACTCCAAATATTACCTAGTTATTTCAATTCCGAAAACAAGATTCGCCAGCAATGTTAACGCCAAACTTTATGATAAATATGTATCCACTTTGCACGGCACAGGTAAATTATTCCAGAAACATAGATGTGTTTGGTATTTGTAAGTAATATCACTCAACATAATGGTTATTATATCATAAGTACGCACACAACCAACCTTCAATGTTGAGCTCCTTTGCCTTCGTGGCGAGTGTCTTCTCCCGCATGTTCTTATCCTTGTGGGCCCTCATTTTTCTGTTGTACAGGAACTCTTGTTCTCCATACCACTCGGCCACTTCCACCTCCTTCTCATCAGGGAGCCTGGCGTAGGTCCTCCTCCTTTTCGGCACAGGTTGTACTGGGTTGATGGGTGGCGTGGTCTGGGTAGGCGTCTCGGAGTATGTTGTTGGTGTCTGGGTAGGTGGCTCGGTGTGTGGCGTGAGGTCATCTTGGGTGGCGTCATCATCCTCGCTTTCCTGTTCCGAAGGACTGTCACCTTCGGTTGACACGATAGGGTGGGTCTTTTTGTGAGGGACATGGGCTTTCTTTGGTATAATGATAGACTGTGACTCTGCTTCCTCGGTTGGGTTTTCATCGTCGAAAACAGGGTTGGAGTCGATGTGCTGCCTCTCCTCTACTTCCTCCTCGCTTTCCTCTTGGGATTGCTGGGTGGCAAACATGTCCACAGACTCCATGGTGAATTTGTGGGGCCTCTTCACTGCCTTGCCTCCTTTAACATAGTTTCCGGGCATGTTGGCGACAAGAGTTGGAGAGAGAGACGTGATGGGCGAGAGAGACATGGTGGGCGGTGGGTACTGGTGTGGAATGGAGCGAATGACTCCCACCCGCTAATGTATAGGGCCCGTGCGGGGGTGGCAGTGTACGATAATTCGGGCCGCTCCAACCGCACATGGGCCTGCTTCACGTGGCTCCGCCCATCGACTCGCGTTCAGGTTTGATTTGACTTGGCTTCGACAACCCTTCGACTTACATTCTAGTCATTCGGATCACGATCGAATATTCATCGAGTTTAATTAGGAATGTCGGACATGCATCGAGTCATTTTCTAGTAGTATTCGAGTATCCATCCAGTCACCATCCTAAAATTCGGGTCAGCATCGAGAACAGTAGAAGTTCGAACAACTTTATGTAGGAATTTTTCAGTGAGCATGGAGTCTAATTCGGGTTACGGTCTAAATCATCGAGTCTAAGTCCACTTAGGTTCGATCAATTCTGGTATGAATCGAGTTAAATTTTTTGACTCGAAAGTGACTCGCATAGGTCGAATGCAATCAGAATATGGTAGCATGTAAGTCGAATACGAATCGAATGTAAATCGAAGGTGACTCGAGGATTTTGTAACGGTATTTTGACCCGAACGCACTCGAGGATTTCCAAAAAGTTAACGCATGCACTAACTTTTGGCCGACTCATCCGAACTTTCGGGTGATGACCAGAGCATGACTAGAACGACTCGACCATACCAGAATCATACTCGATGTCGCCCGATTTTTGGGCCGAATACACTCGAACCGCAAAAATTTGCAAGTCCTTGTCTTCATGGTTACTGTCGGGTCGCGGTCGACCTCTGTATGACGCGGCCTTAAGCATGAGGAAGAAGGGAGGCCAGAAAAAACGGCCCATGTTTCCTTAACCCTCCGACATACATACAGTAGGTCAGTCCTAAAAGTATTGCCTAATAATAGCCAGAAAACGGGAAAGAAATACGTCATCGAATCTTGAAAAGGGCCCATTTTTACTTTAACTCTTGTGCTTCTAACGTTATGTTCCCTTTTCTCTCTAAACTTTTTCTTAAATTTTCTCCCTATGCTTTTTTTGTTTTAACTTTCTATACTTTCTCCCTATAGTTTTCCCTTTTCTCCCTATTGATTTCCCTTTTCCCCCAATACTTTTTCCGTTTTCTCCCAATATTTTTCCCTTTTCTCCCCATACTTTTCCGTTTTCTCCCTATACTTTTATTTTTTCTCCCTATTCTTTCCGTTTTCTCCCTATACTCTTCCGTTTTCTCCCAATACTTTTCCCTTTTCTCCCAATACTTTTTCCTTTTCTCCCTATGCCAATTAAAAGGCTACAGACTATCTCAATTAATCCTTTTAGCTGCCATATATCCTTCCTAAGCTTTATGAAATCGTGTAAATGTAGCTGAAATCAAATATAAAAGAAGTCACCGGTACTGAAAGGGTTAAAGGGGTATCACACTAGCGTATTTCCCTCAACATTCATCGTCAACAATGGTATTATATCTTAGGAGGTAAACGTTTGCATTAATATCTGTCTCTTAAAGGGAGGGGGGGGGGGGTTCTGAACCCTCTTCTCCTTCATGTTTAGCCCTAATGGTTTTGTGATTGCAAGAAGTTTGCCTCATTAGTTTGACAATGGTAGACCTTTCGCCTTCTTTCTTGAGTGGCGAGTGATATCGAGCTTGCAATTTAACCCATACAGTACCGGTGACGTGTCATTATATTGTGGCGAATATAAGACGATTTTATGCAGATTAGGAAGGACCTATAGCAATAATACGGCTTCAAACTATCTCAACCAATCCTTTTAACAACCGCAGATTCTTCCTAAACTGCATATTATCGTCTACATACAGCTAGAATAAAAGATAGCACACGTCGCTGGTACTCAAAGGGTTAAGACGAACCGGGCTTTGGCCGTGATGTACAAATTTATCACGAGGGGGGGGGGGGGTTCTTGGGGGGCATTTGTTACGCTTAATGTAGGTCTAGGGAGCTTATAATAACAATACATACAATATAATTAAGCTACATTGGTAGCAATAAACCCATTTTATACAAGGATAGATACATAAATCACCAATATACCCAATGATTTGATATATACCTCGTTCATACCTTTTTATATCCAAAGATTATATATATATATATATACTAGCAGGGGTACCCGGCGTTCCCCGGGTAATCACCATAATCACCATCACTACTACCACCATCACTACTACCATAATCACCATCATCAATCACTACTACCACAATAATCACAATACTACTACCATAATCACCGGCTTCGACCTCCCTGTGCCTCATTAAACGGCGACCTCGATTTCGGCCGCTAAATGACCTCCGATTTAGGATCTGACCTCATTTGTACCCCCATTTTGGGGGGCTGCGAACAACTTTCGTTCCATACACCTTTTCGATCGGAGGCCTCTTCTGCCCCAAACGGCCATTTTTTTAGCATTTTGTTTTCGCTCCCGTATACTGCATAAGTTCTGCCGAAAATTTTATTAAACAAAAGTGTCTCTGATTTCAACTAAACTCGCCTAAAAACATCTCCAAAGCCTGGGCTTTCCAACGGTGCCCCACACTCCCACCTGGCACCAAAACTGTGGGAGGAGTTTAGTAACAAAGGTCGGGTAACTGATCGGGTAACTGACAAACATTGACCTTTATATATTAAGATATATATATATATATATATATGTATATATATATATATATATATATATATATATATATATACATATACAGTATATATATATCTGTGGCAGGTTGACCTCCAGGGTACCGGATCTTAAACGAACGTCCCTCTAAGCGAAACAACAGACATGATCCTCAGCAAATACCACCCGAATGAATTTGTTGGTGCAGATAAGAACACTATTAAGAAACTGTTAATATTTGCTACATCTGACTCCGTATTTACATTAAATGGTAAATGATATAACCAGATCGATGGGGAATCCATGGGCTCTCCACTCGGCCCGGTTTATGCTAATACGTTTATGTGCGAGAGTGAAATCAAATGGCTAGACCAGTGCCCCATAGAATTTAAGCCAATATTTTATAGGAGGGAAGCAGATCACCGCTTTAGTGAGGATGATTTTGGAATAGTAGCTAGGTTTAGGAATAAACAAGAGGCATTTATAGGAGAAAAGTATTTTATAGATACTATAAAACCCGAACTTAATACTCAAATAGACAGGTAAAAAACGGAGGCATCGCGTATTTGTCTTCTATAAATATCGCTTCGCTCATACTTATCCATTTATTTTCAATTACACAAATATTTACTGCTTCGCCGAAAATAAAATAAATTTAACGAACCTATTTTAGAATTTCAAAATGTAGATAAATGACTAGACACGTTTAACATATTCTATTCTTAATTATTGTCGTACATTTGATTTAAAGTTTCAATCTTTACAAACAATTTCAGTCACTGATTCGTGTCCTATACAGTATATGCAGCTATTTGATATATTATTCATTAAGATTAACACACAGCGCGCAACTTTTTAAAATGTTCTCTTAAGATTTAATTAATATTTACGTGTTGGTAACTCCTTAACGTTTCCCATGCCTCTAGATGTTGTCAAACCCTCATTCTGTGCTATCCTTAGGAGTAAGACGGAGATACGTAGGGTAAGTTTAATTACATTAATAAGCAATGTTTCCCGATGTGTAACACGGATTTATTGGTGGTAGTTGTATACTAGTTATTTACATGTGGTAGTTTTAGCTCTCTTATTAGACTTATACATTATTTTTTATCCACACCCTATTTTTAAAAATGTCATTAAAATAGAATGTTATGTTCTTTAAAGGTGGAATTGATGTATACCTGAAGATGGACTAAGAAAGTCCGAAATATAGTGAACTACAATGGAGACGTGTTTCGCCCTTATTCTTCTCTTCATTTATATATATATATATATATATATATATATATATATATATATATATATATATATATACCGGTAATGTATATAATATATATAATATATTACAAACACCTTACGTAGTACACCACTTTTTTTACCAATTATATGACTAAATCACGACCAGCCTCGGAGTCCCCAGGGGGTGGGGGGGGGGGGGGGACCAGAAATGCCCCCATTGATCTGGCCCCTTGCAATGACTTCCCAAAATGCTCTGCACCACTACCTTCTACTCTTACTATAAATGTCTGCAACATTCGTGGCCTTTCCTCTAACTTCCACTCTGTGGAACACCACCTCTCCTCTGCCAACCCTGATCTTCTCTTTCTCACCGAAACTCAGGTGTCTAGGACTACTGACAGCAAACCCTTCTCTGTATACTCTTACTATCTCTATCCTCAGTTTCAAGCCAAAGGTGGATGTTGCGTATATGTGCGCAACAATCTCGCTTTCTCTCGTGTTCCCAACTTTGACCCTTCTGAATTCTCAACTCTCTGGCTAAAGCTTTCTTGTCACTCTCAAACTAAATATTTCTGCGCTGTTTATCTCTCCCCTAATTCTACTGACTATCCAAAATTCTTTGACTATCTAACTTCTAAAGTGGAACACATTCTATCCATCTCTCCTTTCGCAGAAATTTCCATCATAGGTAGGAGATTTCAACGTTCACCACCGCCAATGGCTTTCCTCTTTTTCCACTGACCAACCTGGTGAACAAGCCTACATCTTGTCTATCCTAAATGACTTAGAGCAGTTAGTCCAGCAACCCCCCCGTATCCCGGATTGCTTTGGAGATCGATTCAACATTCTTAACTTATTTCTAACTTCTAATCCTTCTGCTTATACAATAAATCTTTTCTCTCCTTTGGGCTCTTCCGACCATAAACTTATCTCTGTTACCTGTCCTATCTCTCCGGTACGGCCACCCGATCCTCCCAGCCGGCAGCGCTTGTGGCACTTTGGCGCTGCCGACTGGGAAGGATCTCCGGCAGTACTTCTTTGATTTCCCATGGAATGACTTTTGCTTCCATGGCCGGGAACCCTTGGAGACTGCTGAACGCATTAACGAGGTAATTCTCTCGGGCATGGAGGCATACATTCCATTTTCTTTCTCTCGGTCTACTGCAAAAAAATCTTGGTTTACTCACGCTTGTTCTACTGCTGTCCGCAACAAGGAGGAAGCATTCAAACGGTACTGTCGCCTTCAAACTCAAGAATCTCATACTTCCTATGTTTCTGCCTGGAATCAAGCCAAATCTGTTCTTTGACTCGCCAAACACTCTTTCGTCAATAATAAATGCACTGAACTATCCAATTCTAGCTCTTCCCAAGCTTTCTGGCATCTAGCCAAAAATCTCTCCAACAAATTTTCTTCCTCGTCTATCCCTCCCCTTTTCCACTCTGACGGCACCACCGTCACTTCTTCCTCCGACAAAGCTGAACTCGCCCAAACTTTCGCTAGAAACTCCACCTTGGATGATTCCGGTGCTATTCCTCCCTCTCCACCCCCCTCTCACTTACTCATGCCTAATATCCTAATCTCTTCTAAATATGTACTTCCTACCCTCTCTGGGCTTAATACTAAGAAGTCGTACGGTCTGGACGGTGTTCCTCCTCTTGTATTAAAAAACTGTGCTTCCATGCTGACTCCCTGCCTAGGCAAACTCTTTCGTCTCTGTCTCTCCTCTAACATCTTCCCTTCTTGCTGGAAGTTTGCTATCATTCAACCTGTCCCAAAGAAGGGTGACCGCTCTCAACCCTCCAACTATCGTCCAATTGCTCTCATCTCTTGCATCTCCAAAGTTTTTGAAACAATTTTTACTTCAAAATTTCTTAAGCATTTGTATTCTCATAATCTACTCTCAGATCGCCAGTATGGATTCCTTAAGGGTCGCTCTACTGGTGATCTCCTTTCATATCTTACTAACTCTTGGTCATCCTCCTTCCGGGACTTCGGTGAGACCTTTTCTATTGCGCTAGCTAGACATATCGAAGGCCTTTGATAGAGTCTGTCACAAATCTCTAATTTCTAAACTACCCTCCTTCAGTTACTATCCCTCTATCTGTGCCTTTATCTTGAATTTAATTCTGGCCGTTCCATAGCTTCGGTTGTGGACGGCCATCGTTCACTTCCTCAACCTATCAACTCCGGTGTTCCTCAGGGTTCTGTCCTATCTCCAATTCTCTTTCTAATATTCATGTATGATCTTCTCAACTGTACCTCCAGTCCTATCCATTCACATGCTGATGACTCTACCTTACACTATTCAACTAGTTTTCCAGAACCCCCAAACAAGCAAGCATTCAAAAAATCATGCGAAGATGCCATAAAACACTTAAATTTTGACCTATGAAACCATTTCCATTTGGAGCAGAGAAAATCTTGTTACTTTCAATGCTTCCGAAACCCAATTTCTCCATTTATCTACCTGTAAAGAACTCCCTCAGGACTGTCCCTTATGTTTCAACAATACACAAATCAATCCATCATCTTCTCTCTGTATTCTAGGAATCTTTTTCTCTCCTGATATCACTTGGAAATACCATATTACCACCCTTGCTAAAACAGCTTCCCAGAATCTGGGTGTGCTCAACTGCCTCCGAGGGTTCTTTACCCCTGTACAGCTTCTTGCTCTGTACAAGGGCAGTAGTGTGCGTCCATGTATTGAGTATTGTTCGCATGTGTGGGGAGGATCATCTCACACCGCACTCCTAGACAAAGTAGAAAGGAAAACCTTTCATATCATTAACTCCCGTCCACTCACCAACTCTATGCAATCTCTCTCTCTTCGCCGCAATTTTGCATCTCTCTCGCTATTCTACCGCTATTACAATAATCAATGTTCCTCAGAGCTCTCTCAGTGTATACCACCTCCTCTACATAGAGTAGGCTATGTAGCACCCGTCTTGCAACACAATCCCATCTCTACTCTGTGCAACTCTCCAATCCAAAAGTGAAACAATATTCTCAAACCTTCTTCTAATCAATGGCTGAGCTCTGGAACTCTCTCCCTGAATCCATCTTCCCCTCATCCTATGACTTAAACTATTTCAAACTCCGTGTGTCCAGGCATTTTGGCTCAAACGTTCCTTGAATTTGGCCCTGTCACCGTTTCAACTGGAGGAGGCACTCGTTACAGGCAGTTCTGCCTTTTGTCTCCCTCATCATCATAGAAAAAAAATATATATATACAGGTACCAGTATATATATATATATATATATATATATATATTTTTTTTTTTTTTCCTATGGGAGTGATGGAGACAAAGGGCAGAACTGCCTGTAGCAAATGCCTCACCCAGAGTTGAAAGAGTAACAGGATGAGGAAGTGAGCGATGGCCGTCCACAACCGCAGCTATGGAACGGCCGGAAAGGAAATAAGAAACAAAGGCACAGATGGAGGGATAAAAACCGAAGGAGGGTAGTTTAGAAATTAAAGATTTGTGCCAGCCAGACTCTATCGAAGGCCTTCGATATGTCTAGTGCTATAGAAAAGGTCTCACCGAAGTCCCGAAAAGAGGATGGCCAAGAGTTAGTAAGATATGAAGGAAGATCACCAGTAGAGCGACCCTTAAAACCCGGCAAGCGCGATAGGCCTCACGGAAGGCTTCCTATAGGGAACGCGATAGGCCTCACGGAAGCAAGACCATAAAAAAAGCCTTCCAAAAAAAAAAAGGGCCTATCAAAACAAAGGATTTTGTCTCTAGGTGAGATAATTCCCCTCTAGTACTCATCCATGTGTTTCTCACCCCTCCCCCTCCCCTCCTTCCCCACCTTATTCCCCCCTCCCCCCCCTCCTCAATTATCACCTATTTATCCACTTATTATCATCATTTATCGGTTATTTTTCTCTCCCGCGATAATGTAGCACAAGTGGGTTGCATAAAAGATCGTTATGCAACACCCAGACACCGGCACACACCGCCCCGCTCGTCTCAGTTGACTCCCAGACAGCGAGAGGGGAGGGCTGCCTGTGGCTCTCTCTCGCCTGAGATTATGACCGGGTGGCCAATATCTTCGTTTTTCACCACCCAAATGCTTTTCCCACTTATTTTAGCACTCTTGAAGGTTCATATATACATCATATATGTAAAATAAAAGCATACCGAAAACAAATAATGGTTTATATTGTAAATATAACGAATTCTGTCAGAATCCAGGGCTAGAAATGCACAAATAACTACCCTAGCACCTAGGTCTATATCGCGCTTGTCAGGTTAAGGAATTATGAGTAGATTATGAGAAGAGAAATGTTCAAGAAATTTAGAAGCAATAATAGTTTCAAAATGTTTAGAGATACAAGAGATGAGAGCAATTGGACGATTGCTGGAGGGTTAAGAGCGGTCACCCTTCTTTGGGACAGGTTGAATGAGAGAAAACTTCCAGCAAGAAGGGAAGACATTAGAGGAGAGACAGAGATGAAAGAGTTTGCCTAGGCAGGGAGTCAGCACGGAAGCACAATTTTTTAGTACAACATATGTAGGAGAGAGGGGGGTGGAGAGGGAGGAATAGCACCGGAATCATCCAAGGATGGACTTTCTAGCAAAAGTTTGAGTAAACGAAGAGTTCAGCTTTGTCAGAGGAAGAAGTGATGGTTGTGCCATCAGAGTGGAAAAGGGGAGGGAAAGACGAGGAAGAAAAATTGTTGGAGAGGTTTTTGGCTAGATGCCAGAAAGATTGGGAAGAGCTAGAGTTGCATAGTTCAGTGCATGTATTTTTGATGTAAGAGTGCTTGGCAAGTCGAAGAACAGATTTGGCTTGATTCCGGGCAGAAACATATGAAGAATGAGATTCTTGAGCTTTAAGGCATCGGTACCATTTGAATACTTCCTCCTTGTTGCGGACAGCAGTAGAACAAGCGTGAGTAAACAAGATTTTTTTGCATTAGACTGAGAGAAAGAAAATTAATTGTATGCTTCCATGCCAAAAAAGGATTACCTCGGTAATGCGTTCAGCACTCTCCGAGGGGCCCCTGCCATGGAAGCAAAAGTCATTCCATGGGAAATCAAAGAAGTACTGCCAAAGAGCGTCCCAGTCGGCAGCGGCAAAGTTCCACAAGCGCCGCCGGTTGAGAGGATCGGGTATATATATATATATTGGATATACAGTATATATATATATTTTATATATATACCGGTATATATTTTATATATATATAAAATTATATATATTTTATATATACAGTATATATATATATAATTATATATATATATATATATATATATATATATGTATACTCCCGGTCGGACTCTAACCTCCGACAGTCAGGACGAATGTCCAAGGTTTAATCCACTACACCACGCCATAATAAAGGAAACTTAACCTATTCCTATTTATATTAACCCCCACTGTACTGTAGGATACAGTAATAAAAGTCCCACCCCCCAGTCCCAAGCAATGTGGCCAAAACGGCAAGATAAAACAACCTTCCATCTCAAGAGATGAAGGAAGTTTGGCTCCCCCAGCCTTCAGAGGGTCTTATATAAGTTGAGAAGTGTTGCCATATCGAGAGCAGTGCTCAAATGATCGTGGTACCAGGTACAGCCTGATACAGGCAGTTACAAGGAAATTACATTACTGACGGCTACTAGCCGACGCTGGGACTGGGGAGTGACTTATCTACTGACGGCTAGTAGCCATCGCTGGGATTGGACGGGTTAAGGAGAAGGGAAATCCTACTTGGAGAATATATTATAATTCGTACACAAGTCTTACAATCCATATTCCAGGATACCATACAGGGATTTTTACAAGTTTCCCCACCCAACTTTGTGTTATAAAGATTTCATGTAATTCTCGCCCAGCCAAACACGAGAGTCATTAATATCAAGTATATCTCACAAATACACGTGAGCTGCTAAATGTTTGAGAGCGGCCGGGAGTATATATACATTTAGTAGTGTGTGTGGGTGTGTGTGTGTGTGTGCGTGTGCGTGTGCGTGTGCGTGTGCGTGTGCGTGTGCGTGCGTGTGCGTGTGCGTGTGTGTGTCCATCTGTCTCTACGGCCGTCCGTCTGTCTATCCAAGTGACTGTTTCTATTATATGTACTGTATACAGAATATGTGTGTGCTTCCATGTGCGTGTACAGTATGTATGTGTGTGCATGTGTGTAATCAAGATGTACTCCACCATATACCCTCATTGTTCCCTTCCCATAACCTCCCTTACCTACGTCATGGCTTGATTGGGCTTCTGATTGCTTGCTAAACGACACCGTGAGAGAGAGTGAGTGAGTGAGTGAGTGAGAGTGAGTGTGTGTGTGTGTGTAATAATAATAATAATAATAAACGGTTTATTAAAGTATGGCAGCCTCATGAGCTGAAAATACACATTTTACAATTTAGTGGATGAACATGAGATGTACAGATATGAGGATGGTAAGCTCAGTTTACAAACAAAATAAATAAATACAATAATGATGCATGTGCAGAATACAAATTATCATAAAATAACCATGAGAGTAAGTGATATACAGTACATATACACATTTATTTACTTACTCACATACAGAACATACGTATATACACGTACGTGCGCACATACATATACATACATATATAGGAACATAAGAACATGCAGTAAGTGTGCACATGTCCGTATACACAAACGCTCACGTATGCACACAAACATACATACATACAGAAACTGCTTTGGTATGGTCAGGGTAAAGAGGGTGCAGCAATTCAAGTCCGTATATGGTCCGTATGGTCAGGTACAGCCTACTACAATGGGAGGTTAATCCTCGGGTAGTGTAGGTGTGTGGATTAACCTCCCATTGTAGTAGGCTGTACCTGACCAAGAGGTGTGTGTGTGTGTGTGTGTGTACTATTTCACTTATTTTGGCCCCTTCATTATACGGTACTGGTAACTCATTTGCTGTTGTGTTCTCGCTAAAAATAGACGATTTATATAACATAGGAAGGACCTCTAATGTTCAGTGAGGTGCAAACGATCTCAATGAACCCTCTGATTCTCGGATTTGTTTTCCAATATTAACCCTTTCAGTTTTCGAGGACACTTTTCCACTTTATTTGAACTAGAAATCCTGCTAATTCAGTTGATAACTTCTCTGCCTACCAACCCGGCAGACTTGGGTTCAATCCACACTCAGATTGAATTGTTTTTCTGAGATATAGCCGACGATTACCGTCTCCCCTTGAGCAAGGTAGATGGATAATAGTCTCTGGTAGATTAATGTTGTCAAGCGCTTCTGAATCTTTCTGTACCCGATGATGCCTTTCTTCACATTATTTTGGCTAACATGTTAACCCATTCAGTATGATGTCCCCTTTTTTAATATTTATTCTGGCTAACATTAGACGATTTTATGCTTATGGTTAACTTTTGGGCGATTTTTGCATGTATTCATTATTTTTCTAGTTTCCTCCCTAGACCTCCATCAAATTTAAAAAAACAAAACATCCATTAGATCCCGCTTCTAGATTAATTTGTAAATTTTTCGGTAGAAAAATTTCCCGGCCGGAGGCCGGTTCTTCCAACATTACAGGCTCACTATCGTTCGCCAGGGAAAAAATCGACACCTAAATAGCACGAAAGGTCTAAATATTGACAAAGAAATGGGGCGAAATGTTTTAAAATCGACTAACTAATGGGGCAAACATATTAACATCTGAAAACTAATGGGGCTAAACATGAGGGAGAAAGTGGTCCAGAAAACCGGCCCATCCCCCCTTAAGGAGATATATGTGATTTAAATGGTTTACCGAGATATTATTTACCCCTTCAGTACAGTGACTCTCTTTTCTTGCCTTTTATTCTGGCTGACATTCAACGATTTTATGCAGTTTATGAAGATGATGTGGGATGTATATTATGGTTTACCGAGACGCTATTCACCTCTTGGGATCCTAGAGGTAGAACATAGACTAATGGAAATCGTCTAATGGTTACCGGAATATGACGATAATGACGTCATCGTGTTGAACGGGTTAAGATTTGACTGAGCCTAAGTTGAGATGGTTAATTTTTTGGGCGATTTTTGCATGTATTCATTATTTTTCCAGTTTCCTCCCTACTGTAGACCTCCATCAAATTAAAAAAAACATCCATTAGACCCCCTTTCTAGATTAATTTGTACATTTTTCGGTAGAAAAATTTCCCGGCCGAAGGCCGTCTCTTCCAACATTACAGGCTCGCTATCGTTCGCCAGGGAAAAAATCGACACCTAAATAGCACGAAAGGTCTAAATATTGACGAAGAAATGGGGCGAAATGTTTTAAAATCGACTAACTAATGGGGCAAACATCTTAACATCTGAAAACTAATTAGGCTAAACATGAGGGAGAAAGTGGTCCAGAAAAGCGTGCCATCCCCCCTTAAGGAGGGATCTGTGGGAGCTATAAGGTAGGTCATAGAGGTGGGCTGTATGTATAGCCTTATGGGGTAACTATAATATACTGTAGTCCATGCATTACAGGTACGCCAACGAAAATCTGAAGGGGAGGGAGACCGTTTTTCTGGACCCCCTTCTCCCTAATGTTTAGTCCCACTAGTTTTGAGATTATAAGACGTTCGGCCCATTAGTTTGACGATTTTAACACCTTTCGCCTTATTTCGTTGTCAATTTTAAGACCTTTCGTGCCATTTAGGTGTCGATTATTTCCTGGTGAGCGATAGCGAGCCTGCAATTTTATGAGAAATCGGCCTTCGGCCGGGACATTTTTCTACCGAAAAATTTACAAATTTATCTTGAAGGGAAGTCTAGGGGGTGTTTTTCTAAGCTTGATGGAGGTCTAGGGAGGAAACTAAAAAAATATATGAATAAATTAATTAATAGACCAAACAAACGGTCAGTCTCCCCTTAACTACAAACCTTAATAACCCATAGAGGACAATAGTAATCGAGCTAATACGTCTACCATTTGGGAAGGGTCAGCCAGGGAATAGGTGCGGAAATTTAGAGTCCACTTGCTCTAGCCCTTTTTGAGTTACAGAGGTCACGATTTCTGACCTACCTAAAGCGTTCCCAGGGTTAGTGAAATCCTCATTATCATCATCATCATTCATGCCACCACACACAATATGAAAGGCTTAATAGAAAATATAATAACAATGTAATTCCCTCCCGTTCTCCCCCTTCACCCAACACATCCAGCCTACCATCAAATCTAGTTACCTTCCATCCCCCTTCACTAATTGTCTAATTACCCATACCAACAACCAGTTATATACAACATGGCCACATTTATTCTTACATTGTCTAATTACCCACACCAACAAACAGATATATACCACATGGCCACAGTTATTCTTACATTGTCTAATTACCCACACCAACAGATATATACCACATGGCCACAGTTATTCTTACATTGTCTAATTACCTACACCAACACACAGATAGGCGATTTTAAGACCGCCCCATTTCTGCCAATGTTAAGACCTTTTCATGCCATTAAGGTGTCGATATTTTCCTGGTGAGCGATAGCTCACCTACAAATATGCACAATTATCTCGAAATTATCTCTTGTGGGTGTTTTTTCCAAGCTTGCTGGAGATCTAGGAAGCAAACTAAACACCTCCCCTCAAATGACAATGCCGGCCAAATTATCCAAAGGGGCCAGATCAGGACATTCTCATCACTCACACTAACCCCTTGAAGATCAGGACGTGTTTTCACATTATATTCTGGATATCATTAGACAATTTTATACAGCATAGGAAGGATCAAAGGGCAAAGACTGTCTCAATGAACTCTCTGATTTCCATAGAGCATTCCTAATCTAAAAACAAAATAGTCTACACTTGTTTTCAGTGGGAAACGACGTTTTCTCGATCCTAAATGACGTATTTCATATCAATTATATATTTTACTTTATATTTCGTCATTGTTCGAGGTTAATCGACAATGTCAAACAAATTGAACAAACGATCTTTCGGAAATGGAGAATAAACACTTGGAACGATATTTATCACTTGAAATCGGCTATTTTCCACATGAATTGGCATTGTTTGCCTGTGTTCGACATATTGCATTTGCTTTCGACAAATTTAATTTGAAATCTCATGGAGAATATTATCTATTTACGCCAATTATTTAGTGTCGGGCAATGAAACCAGTTACTTTGTTTTGCAGAGTCAGTTTTTGTGATTGGGTATCGTACTTCACACTTTGTTGTAGTTGGTTAATACGATTGAATCGAGGTGATGTTAGGGTCAGAATAAACCTCCAAGACCAATCATATTCCTCAAGGGGCTACTAATCCTTTTATGCTGACCAATATTAGACGATTATATTCAGCTTAGGAAGGACGTGTGAGAGACCAAAGGGTAAAATACAGTTTTCTCCTTAACCCTTTGACGATTATGATTTATTTTGACAGTTTATTGAGGCTATCATTAGTCTATGTTTTACAGTTTAGGAAGAATCTATGGGAATGATAAGGGTTAAGACTAATTTAACCCTCTGAGTTCCACATACCCTTCCTAATCCTGGTAAAATCGTCTAATAACAACCAGAAAACCGAAAAAAATGCGTAATGGGACCTTCAAAGGGTTAACGAGTAACTGTTCAAACCACCTGAACGAAACTGGTTTGTATTTAAAAGGTGTGGCAGGCCGGTGAATAGATCGTTGCGTTGGTTGGGATTGATTAGGATGTATTTATTTAGGGATATATTAGGATGTATTTTGTAGGGATTTAATAGGATGTATTATTTAGGGATTTATTAGGATGTATGTAGAGATTTAATAGGACATATATATTTAGGGATTTATTACGATATTCGTAGAAAGGTAATAGGATTTATTTAGTTAAGCATGTCTGTGGATGTATTTATTCAGGGATTTATTATGATGAATTAATTTAAGGATTTATTATGATGTATTTGTTTAGGTATCTATCAGGATGTATTTGTTTAGGTAATTAATTGGATGTATGTATTTGGGAATTTATTAGGATGTATTTATTTAATGATTTGTTAGGATGTATTTATTTACTGTAGGTATTTATTATGATGTATTTATTTAAAGATTTATTAGGATGTATTTATTTAATGATTTGTTAGGATGTATTTATTTACTGTAGGTATTTATTATGATGTATTTATTTAAAGATTTATTAGGATATATTTATTTAATGATTTGTTAGGATGTATTTATTTACTGTAGGTATTTATTATGATGTATTTATTTAAAGATTTATTAGGATGTATTTATTTAATGATTTGTTAGGATGTATTTATTTACTGTAGGTATTTATTATGATGTATTTATTTAAAGATTTATTAGGATGTATTTATTTAATGATTTGTTAGGATGTATTTATTTATTATGATGTATTTATTTAAAGATTTATTAGGATGTATTTATTTAGGTATAGACCGTGCACATCAGTGTTTAGGGAGGAACTTTCATTATGTTCTCTCTCTCTCTCTCTCTCTCTCTCTCTCTCTCTCTCTCTCTCTACATGCCCTTATTACCAAAAAGATATAGACAAGCTAGAACGAGTTCAACGTAGAGTTACCAAAATGATACCTAGCCTAAAGAACAAACCATACGAGGAGCGTCTTAGAAAATTAAATCTATTTCCTTTAACCCAGCGCAGATTAAGAGGTGACTTAATTCAAGTGTTCAATATCATCAAAGGCATGACAATATGAACTGTAGTAAGTACTTCACTATCGACCAATCTAATTACACACGGGGAAACGGGTGCAAAATTATTGGTAAATCTTTTAACTCACACGAAGCTAAAAATGTCTTCTTCAATCGAGTTGTCAACTTATGGAATGGGCTTCCCCGAGATGTTATAGACTGCAGCACCGTTGATTCATTTAAACTTCGCCTAGACAAATATCTCGCATCAAACCCGCGACTGACTGAGTTTGTAAATGAATAACTTTATTTTATCCTCCCCTCAGTTACTAACCCATCTGTCCCCTACTAACTTCCTAATCCTGCCACGGACATTAGTTCCAGGGCAGTAGTTCCCTTTCCAATGTTCCCTTACCCACTCTAAACCACTGTTTGGACACTTGATCCTCAGTGTTTTGGAGGACAAGCAGCCTAGAAGGGTCACTAGACCTATTGTAGCTTGATTTCCTTTGTACTCCTTTGTACCCTTTGTACTCTCTCTCTCTCTCTCTCTTTCATGTGTGTATAGTGGTAGCATATACTGTATATATATATATATATAAGCTTGCTAATTAAGCATAAAATAATGTTCTATGCCTTTTTATCAAATTACTCAACTCATGCACTTATGATAAAGCAAATATATCAATGCACACACACTTACATAATTACTGCATATAAAAATAAAATAAAATAGAAAAAAACTAGGACATGGTAAATAATGTGGATGTGCTGTATTAGTCATGACCGTAACATAAAGATCCATAAAGACAGACATAAATTATATGACTAAACACAAAGTAGGACATGTTATATAAAGACTTGGAAGTGTCCTAGAGCTGTCGTCCCCCATACATTGTCGTAGTGGTGGTGGTAGTGACGTAACAATAACAACCCTGAGAACCTAGATAAACCAATCATACCACCATCTTCATCTCTACCTCCCCCCATACCACTACCACCTTTATCTCTACCCCCACCCCTACCCTACCTCCCCCCCCTTCTTTACCTCTACACCCCCATACCACCACCACCTTTATATCTAGCCCCCCCCCCCCCCCTTACCTCTCTACACCTTTCTGTATCCAGGTAACTCCTCACCTACTTATGCACCTACTTTTTTATTTGTTTTTGTATCTTGGTAACTTCACCTAGTATTATGTCTGGCTCACTCTCACATACACACAACACACTCTCTTTCTGTGTGTGTGTAATAATAATAATAATAATAATAATAATAAACGGTTTATTAAAGAATGGCAGCCTCATGAGCTGAAAATACACATTTTACAATTTAGTGGATGAACATGAGATGTACAGATATGAGGATGGTAAGCTCAGTTTACAAACAAAATAAATAAATACAATAATGATGCAGGTGCAGAATACAAATTATCATAAAATAACCATGAGAGTAAGTGATATACAGTACATATACACATTTATTTACTTACTCATATACAGAACATACGTATATACACGTACGTGCGCACATACATATACATACATATATAGGAACATAAGAACATGCAGTAAGTGTGCACATGTCCGTATACACAAACGCTCACGTATGCACACAAACATACATACATACAGAAACTGTTTTGGTATGGTCAGGGTAAAGAGGGTGCAGCAATTCAAGTCCGTATATGGTCCGTATGGTCAGGTACAGCCTACTACAATGGGAGGTTAATCCTCGGTAGTGTAGGTGTGTGTGTGTGTGTGTGTGTGTGTGTGTGTGACAGAAGGCGAAATATGGAAGAGCTGGGCGTTCTATTGTTAAGGGTGGAAATACATGGATGAAGATACGCGAACACTTAATAATAGATAATGCTTATGCATAGATTTATAATCAGAAGTTGCGCTAGTGAGCAATATGTTCTCGCTCATATGTACGTATATTTACATACATATGTGCATATGACCATATAAATACACGTACAGTACATATATATATTATATACCTTATATTCTCAACCGGGCTCGAACCATTGACAGCACATACACACAGACATACATATACATAAATATATGCACATTACATGCATATATGCTCTTCTCTTATCCTACCTGATACTCTCAGCCAGGCTCGAACCACAAACAGTATACACTATAGACACATATATATATACATAAATAACGCATACATACATACACATATACGCACACATACATACACATATACTGCACATACATAGATACATATATACACATATACATAAACAAACTCAAGCAAATACATACATAATTATATTCTAATACACACACGCACACACACTTATGCATATATTATTAAAGGTGGGCGCGTATATATGGTGTGACAGGCCGTTACTACACATTATTAATAATATTAACAATGGTTGGGATAGGACTATTTTTATATCTGTCAGTTCTTGCTCTTATTGGTTGGAGTGTGTTGAAATGACGAGCTGCACGTGTAGGTCTAGGGGCGTCTGGTGGAAGTAAGTTTCTGTGTCGTGGGTGAACAAGCAGCTTAGATGCAAACTGTTTGAGTGTGTTGTAGTGGTGGGTTGAAAGTGCAGGTATGCTAAGGGTGGTGAGAGCTTCCTCGTACCCTGGATATGTGCCACCCAGGATGATCCTGCATGCCCTCCTCTGAACTCTCTCCAGTTGACGTTGTTGTGTTAGGGTTAGAGAGGAGGACCAGGCGGGAGAGGCGTAGGTGAGCTTAGGGAGTATGAAGGTGTTATATATACTCTTCAGCTCATTCTCCGGCGCCCCCAGGGATCTCAACCGCCTTAGCATAAACAACTTGTAAGTGGCGGTCCTGACTGTGGTAGTTACATGTTTCTTCCAGTTCAGTTTGTTGTCCACAGTGATTCCGAGGAGTTTGGTGGACTCAACAAGCTGAAGGGGATGAGGACCAATTGTGACAGTGGGTGGAGGAAGGTCGGTAACGGAAGTGTTGATGTGCATGACCACTGTCTTGTCATGATTGATAGTCACATGATTGTCTGTGGTCCAGGCTTGAAGACGGTCGAGGATGTCTTGTAGGGGGTCATAGTTAGGGGAGGTGTTATCGACAGTAATGCCGCCTGTCGAGTCGTCCACGTACTTCCAGTGGAATGGGGTGTCCTTTAGGGCATCATTACACATAGTGTGTGTGTGTGTGTGTGTGTGTGTGTGTGTTTTATCTTAGTAACTTACACTGTTTTGACTACCCTTATATCTCCCTTTCCTGGTAACTTCATCTACTTACCCTTGTGTACAGTTCTCAGCATATACCGGTATAGAGTTACACCAGTTCGAATATTTGAACCTTTAAATAATGTATTGTATTGTTTCGTTTGCGTTCGATACTGATTCAAATGGGTGTGTCGCCACTTATGCTCATGACTGTACTTGAGTCTATCTTTCCTAATACTATTCATCTTATTATTTATATTCTTTTATTACTGTCCTTTTATTATTGCTGCTCTTGTTATACTTTTTCACATTATTGCTATTCCTGTCTTCCATTTCTAATAGTTTACCTTTTCTCATTATTACTATTTTTTATATTACTGTCCTTTCGTTATTGATGCTCTTATTTTACCTTCTCATTATTACCATGCCTTGCTTCCCTTTCTATCAGTATTAATATCCTCGCATCTCCTCTCCTTTTTTCCAATCATGTTATATATTTTCCATTGCCATCCTGCCTTTTGTTCTCTTGTCTCTGCCGTTCCTCTTTCTCTCCCTCTCCACTCGTGTTTTTATAGCTCCCCCCTCCCTCCAGTGACCCGCCCCCCCCCCCCCCCCACTCCCCATTCATCGACCCCCCCCCCCCACCTCCCCTTCAGCGACCCCCAAAGAGCCAATTTCAGGTGCGGGCAGGTGCTATTAGGCAGTAATTGGAGGGAGAGTCTTGTTGGGTGACTTTGCCGGGCAGCACACATACTGTACTATGTTGGTGCTGGTCGTATATACAGTATACCGGTATATACTGTATATATATATATATATTTTTTTTTTTATATAACTGGCACAGATCCTTCCTAAACTGTATATAATCGTCTAATGATAGCCAAAATAAACTGTCAAGATGCATCATAATCTTCAAAGGTTTATAATAGGATGATAACATAAATACAACGTACTGTAGGTGTGTAGCCAACATGGTACACTTACGGATCTCTTGACAGCCATATCATAACTGAATTGTATCCTCCTCAAGCGATGTTATGGGAGCGTAGGTTTAATATGGGATGCGTGGGTAACTTTGGAGACATGCAGGCACGCGACTGAACTTTTGGGTATGCAAGCAAACTATTGGGTGTGCAGATGAACTTTTGGGACGTGCGATAAAGCCTTTGGGTATGCAGGCAATCTTTTGGGTGCACAGGTGAACTTTTGGACGTGCGGTCAAGCTTTTGGGTACGGTACACAGGCAATTTTTTGGGTGCGCAGATTTTTTTTTTTTTTAGACGTGTAGTAAAGCTTTTGAATACACAGGAAGCCTTTTGGGTGCATAGGCGAACTTTTGGGCCGCACAGGCAAACTTTGGACCGTGCACCTACGCGACTGAACTTTTGGGAGCACAAGCTAACTTTTGAGTGCACAGGTGAACTTTTTGACCATGTGAGTATATTTTGGGCCATGCAGCCACACGACTGAACTTTAGGGTTCGCAAGTAATGTTTTGGGTGGATGGTGGAACTTTTGGATCCATGGTCAAATTTGTGGGCTCTTGGGGAATTTGTGGAGTGTGCAGGCAAGCTTTGGTCCGTGCAGCCACTTGACTCAACTTTTGGGTTTACAGGTAAACCTTTGGGTTCACAGGTAAACTTTCGGGTTCACAGGTAAAGTTCTGGGTTCACAGGTAAACTTTTGGGTTCACAGGTAAATTTTTGAGTTCACAGGTATGCTTTTGGGTTCACCAGTAAACTTTTGGGTTCACAGGTAATCTTTTGGGTTCACTGGTAAACTTTTGGGTTCACAGGCAAACTTTTGGGTTCACAGGCAAACTTTTGGGGTTCACAGGCAAACTTTTGGGTTCACAGGTAAACTTTTGGGTTCAAAGGAATTTGTTTAGGTTCAAACTTTTGGGCATGCGAGCCTTCCTTTTGGTGCGCAATGAAACGCTTGGCCATGCAGCTAATTTCATGTTGCACAGATTTTCGGCTGCCTATAATTATCATACATGTAAGGCCAATGTTTGGATCGTCCATTTATATAGCTATTTTGAGACCTTTTGCCCCATTTCTTTGTCAATTTTAAGATTGTTCGTGCCATCTAGGCGTTGATTTTCGCCAGGCGTATTTTTCTGCCGAAAAACGCCCAGATATATCTCGAAAGGGGGTCTTGGGGGTATATTTTAAGCTTTATAGAGGTCTAGGGAGGAAACTAAAAAGAAAATACAGTGTATATAATTATATATACTGTAGATATTTTTATATTATAATATGCATAACACATGATTATAGAGAACACTAACATATTTTAGCGATGTAATTGGTGTGGAAATGGATGCCTGATGAACGAGAGGACCGATGTCGACGCTTGGTCGCTTACACCTACGTTACAACTCGAAAACACGGGATCTGGCTGTGTTGTTGGTAGCGTCTATTATTTTCTGTTTTCTGGATATTATTAGACGATTTTATTCAGATTAGGAAGTGTATATGTAAGTCATAGGGTTGATTGAGATAGTCTTTACCGTTTTAATTCACACAAATCCCTCCTAAGCTGTATAAAATTATCTTATGATAGCCCGAAGAAACTGTCAAAATGCGTCATAATCCTGAAGGGGTTAAACAGAAATGCAATAATAATAATAATGTAGGTTACTGATGGATAAAGAGTTTGTTGAATTGGGTTTCATGTATGCATTGATTAACTCCAACCGGATTTTTGCTGGTAGTTCTACTAAATATTGATGGCTACAGCTCCAACTTCCTTATAGACCGAAACTCGCAAGTGGTTAATTGGCTACTTGTGAGTTTCGGGTTACAAGGTCTATCTATCTATCTATTGCCGAACGCCTTACTCCTCTTTACGAGGGTGGCCATACACAAAATGCCCCCAAGCAGACCTAACTCTTGTGAGAAAGACAACCCGTGCCAGTTTACTGAAGGACTTACAGGATTGACCACTCAAGTTTGGGTCCGTCTGACTCCGAGGCCTTCTATGTATATTTTTAGCACTATTTTTCTACAGTGGTGTGCAGCTAGTCAATCCACTAACCTGCTTCACCCTTAGGTGAGCAGTACGGATTTGTATAAGGTTTCCTCCCCTAGACAGGTTGCTGACCAAGGCTAACGAGTCCCATCCACCCGGATTTGTATAAGGTTGTCTCTCCTAGATGAGTTGCCGACCGAGGCTAACGAGTCTCATCCACCCGAAGGTATTAATAGGAAATATTTATCATATATATAAGGAGATAATATCTCCTGTATATTATACAGTATAGCTGACCTATATGGAGGAATTGTTCTTCAGTAATTGTAATAAACCCAGGCGTGCTTTACAAATCCACTCTCAACTAACCCCTTGTGGATAATGACGACGTAAGGCCGGTTCTTCCTAAATTATAATCTTGCTATCGCTCGCCTGGACAAATCGACACCTAACTGTCTCGAAAGGTCTTAATATTGGCAAAGAAATGGAGCGAAAGGTCTGATAATCGCCAAACCAATAGGTCGAACATCTAAAAATCTAAAATCTATTGGGGCTAAAGAGAAGGGAGAAGGGGGTCCGGAAAACCACCCTCCCCGAACTAAGGAATTAATTCATTCGTCAGTATGTTATTCCATACGTTATACCAAATGATAAACAAATAATAATCCAAATAATCCAAATGATAACAAAATATTTTGGTCTACTCTTAACTCATTCAAATCCAACTTCACTACTGCTTCATCCATTCCACCATTAAAATCTCCGACTGGCAATCTTGTAAGTGACCCACGAGGTAAAGCTAACCTTCTTGCGGATATTTTCTCCACCAACTCAACC
>CM064497.1:45788702-45816202 GCA_032716605.1 Paralithodes platypus | reverse complement strand
CAGAACAACAACTGACGGGTGCGGTATAGGTTGCACGAACTAGAGAAGCAGTTTGACAGTTTGTTCTGGTTACCATTAGGCGATTGTATACAGCTTAGGAAGGGTGTGTGGGGATGGAAAGGGCAAAGACTCTCTCAATAAACCCTCTGACGTCTATATATATATATATACCCTTCCTAATCTTAATATTATCGTCTAATAATAGCCAAAACATTAACAAACGAAAATAAATAAAAATAATAAAAACAGAAACAAATGCATAATATTATCTTGAGAGGGTTAACCCCTTCTGTACCGGCGAGGTCTTCCTTTTTATTCTAGTTCTATCTAGACAATTTTGCGCTGCTTAAGAAGGATCTATGGTAGGAAAACGGGTTAATTAAGATAGTTCGAAGCCTCTTAATTGCTGGAGGCCCTTCCTAAACTGAATAAAATCGTCTATTAGTAGCTAGCATAAAATGATAAGGACGTAACTGGTATTGTACGGATTAACCCCTTGTGTACCGGAGACGTCTTTTAACTTAATTAGTAGCTAGCATAAAATGATAAGGACGTAACTGGTATTGTACGGATTAACCCCTTGTGTACCGGAGACGTCTTTTAACTTAATTAGTAGCTAGTATAAAATGATAAGGACGTAACTGGTATTGAACGGATTAACCCCTTGTGTACCGGAGACGTCTTTTAACTTAATTAGTAGCTAGCATAAAATGATAAGGACGTAACTGGTATTGTACGGATTAACCCCTTGTGTACCGGAGACGTCTTTTAACTTAATTAGTAGCTAGTATAAAATGATAAGGACGTAACTGGTATTGAACGGATTAACCCCTTGTGTACCGGAGACTTTTAACTTAATTAGTAGCTAGCATAAAATGATAGGACGTAACTGGTATTGTACGGATTACCCTTGTGTACCGGAGACGTCTTTTAACTTAATTAGTAGCTAGTATAAAATAGACGTAACTGGTATTGAACGGATTAACCCCTTCCGGAGACGTCTTTTAACTTAATTAGTAGCTAGCATAAATAATAAGGACGTAACTGGTATTGTACGGATTAACGTGTACCGGAGACGTCTTTTAACTTAATTAGTAGCTAGTATAAAATGATAAGGACGTAACTGGTATTGAACGGATTAACCCCTTGTGTACCGGAGACGTCTTTTAACTTAATTAGTAGCTAGCATAAAATGATAAGGACGTAACTGGTATTGTACGGATTAACCCCTTGTGTACCGGAGACGTCTTTTAACTTTATTGTGGTTAATATTAGACGGTTTTATTCAGTTTCAAAAGGGCCTCCAGCAATTACTAGGCTTCGAACTATCGTAAATAACCCTTTTTCTACCACAGATCCTTCTTCAGCTGCACAAAATCGTCTAAATATAGCTAGAAAAAAGGGGAAAAGACATCGCCGGTACGGAAGGGGTTAAGGAATAATAATGATAAAAATACGAATGATATCAAAATGTTGGAGTTTAAGGGGAGATTTTCAGTCAAGGGGTGTTTTTGTCTGGACCCCCTTCTCCCTTTTGTTTAATACCATTAGGTTTGAGATCTTAAGACGTTCGTCCCATTAGTTTGCCGATTACGAGACCTTTTGCCCCCTTTATTTGTCCATTTGAAGATCTTTCGTGCCATTTAGGTATTGATTTGTTTTCAGGCGAGCGATAGCGAGCCTGTAATTGAGGAGGAACCGGCCTCCAGTTGGAACATTTTCTTACCAATTTTTGTTTTTGTTTTTTTGTTTTTTTTAAACCTTGAAGGACGCCAAGCTATACCCCCCCCCCCCCAACCCCTTGAGGATCATGACGCATTCAACAGTTTATTCTGGCTATCATTAGACGATTTTATGCAGATTAGGAAGGGTATATGCATTATTATGTTACCTCCACCAACCGACTTTACTCCTAAACTAAATTAATGAAATCAACAAATACATGTGGCAGTCCAGGGATTCGAACCTAGGATGCTCACACCGAAATTCAGTGCATTTATCCATTGCGCTACGAAGACAGTTAAAAAATGGTGGACAAGCCTACGATTTATTATGCAGTTTCGAATCCTGCATACCAATCTAACCATGTACACACTTTCCAACTGCGCTATCATAGGCTATGTATAGATGAATGGAAGGAGTAATTAATAGGTCATTAACCCTAAGGAAGGCCTCTCTATAAACTACCCCTGAACCTGAATGAATTATTATGTTACCTCCACCAACCGACTTTACTCCTAAACTCAATTAATGAAATCAGCAAATACATGTGGCAGAGGGTGAATTGAGACTGTCTTTACTCTTTTAACTCCCACAGATCCTTCCTAAGCTGTATAACATCGTTTAATGATTGCCAGAAGAACTGTCAAAACGTGTCATGATCCTCAAGGGGTTAAAGTAATACAGCATAATATAGCATAATACATGAACAATACAAACGCTTACTAGTATTATTGTATATGTATGAAATATATGTCAAACTATGTAATGAAGAGCAGTTACCCCCTTGGAAAACTTATATAGGCTACCTAAATATTGTATACTAGATAGAGAACCTGTATGTTATGTCAATAGTAGGATGTATATGTGTAGAGCTCACGTTATTCACACACATACATACTTTGGCGCTGCCGACCGGGAGACTTTACCGCAGTACTTCTTTGATTTCCCATGGAATGATTTTTGCTTCCGTGGCCGGGGACCCTCAGAGAGTGCCGAGCGCATTACTGAGGTAATCCTTTCGGGCATGGAAGCATACATCCCATTCTCTTTCTCTCAGACTACCTCACAAAAATCATGGTTTACTCACGCTTGTTCTACTGCTGTTCGCAATAAGGAGGAAGCATTCAAACAGTACCGTCGCCTTCAAACTCAAGAATCCCGAACTTTATAATTATGCATCTGCCCGGCATCAAGCCAAATCTGTTCTTCGTCTCTCCAAAAACTCTTTCATCAAAAACAAATGCTTTGAACTTTCCAACTCTAACTCTTCCCAAGCTTTTTGGCATCTAGCCAAAAACCTCTCCAACAATTTCACTGCTTCATCTTTTCCTCCCCTCTTCCACTCTGACAGTACTTCAGTTACCTCTTCCTCAAATTGTGAACGTCGACACATCTTTTGTGCTAATAAAGAATAATAAAGGTACAAATATAATACTTGCATTAATATACAGACCTCCAGCTCAATCAGTGCAAACTGACCGAGAAATTCACGAACAAATTGCAGATGTAAGTAACTCACAAGATACCATAATTTTTGGCGACTTTAATTTACCTGTGACCAAGTGGGGCGATACTCTTACTTCACACTCCGGACATGACTTGTATACGAACTTGCAAGAGAGTTCGCTTTATCAATTTGTTCGAACGCCGACCCGTGGTAATAACGTTCTTGACATTATACTTGCAACAAAAGAAGAATTAATAGAGAATTTGAATGTTGGTGATGAATTCAGTAACAGCGACCATCATACGATAACTTTCACTTTAAAGTTTACTAGTAACGAACCAAATAGTAGCATCGAAAAAGTCCCTAATTTCAAGAAAGCAAACTTCCATAAACTTAGAGCTATGTTTAAAGAAACTGACTGGAGCTTTTTAATTAACAATAACGACATAAATACATATTGGAAGTTATTCGAAACCACTTACCTAAAAGCAGTGCAAGACTGCATACCATCGAAAATACGGCGTACAGGCCATAATAATAAGCCCAAATGGTGGAATAAAGATATTTCAAACTGCCTGCTTGCTAAAAAATTTGCTAACGATAGATTAAAATCCTCACAAAATGTCGAAGAATGGGTGAAATTTGTAGAGCTACGACGCAAAGCCAAAAAGTTAATTAAGCAAAGTAAAAAGACCTTAGAGTTACATATTGCGAATCAAAGTAAAACAAACCCGAAAGAATTCTATAGTTATATCAGAAAGAAAAAAGTAGTTACTTCAACTGATGGACCGTTAGTCGATGAAAATGGAGAATACACCAAAGACGAAGTACAAATGAGTAATGCCCTCAATACCTTCTTTGCATCATTTTTTACAACAGAAGACCTCAGTGATATCCCTACACCATCGCCGATTCAGATTGATAATTCAGATGTTCTAAGCAATATCACCGTTACAGAGAGAGAAGTATTGAATTGTTTAGATAAACTCAAGGTAAATAAAACGCCTGGACCTGATACAATCTCGCCTAGAGTTCTAAAGGAAGCTATGGATGAGCTCTCCAAACCACTGACATTACTATTCAATAAATCCTTGCAGTCTGGAACTATGCCTGATCAATGGAAGCTAGCCAACGTAACACCGATATTCAAAAAAGGCAGCAAATCCCTACCCAGTAACTATCGTCCAATTAGCTTAACCTCAGTTGTATGTAAAATGCTAGAAACGGTCATACGAGACAGACTCGTAAATCACTTAGAGGAAAATAACATACTTAAAGATACTCAACACGGCTTTCGTAGAAAACGTTCCTGTTTAACAAACCTCTTAGACTTCTTCCACGATATCCTCAACCTCTACGATGAGAGTAAAGCTGTAGATATTATATACCTTGATTATCAAAAGGCCTTTGACAAAGTTCCCCACAAACGTTTACTGCTAAAACTAAAAGTGCATGGAATACAAGACGGTGTGTTGAAATGGATAGAAAATTAGCTCAGCGACAGAAAGCAAATAGTAGTCATAAACGGTAAGGCATCTAAATGGACCAATGTAAGTAGCAGGGTACCCCAGGGATCGGTACTAGGACCAATTCTCTTTCTAATTTACATCAACGACATAGATGAGAGTCTCACCTGTACAATCTCAAAATTTGCTGACGATACAAAAATTGCAAATAGCGTACTCTCAAAAGAACAAGTTGACGATATGCAACACAATCTAGATAAATTGTCATGTTGGGCCCAAATTTGGCAAATGAGTTTCAATGCGGATAAATGTAAAGTACTACATATCGGATACCAAAATGAGAAAGCAAACTATTCAATGAATGGCACTCAGCTTAAGAATGTAAACAGAGAAACCGATCTGGGAGTTACCATATCGAGTAACCTAAACCCGAGTCAACAATGTTCAGAAGTTGTTAAGAAGGCAAACAAAATAATTGGCTTTATAGGCAGGTCATTTGAGCATAAATCCAAAAAAGTTATCCTAACCCTTTACAATTCCTTAGTCCGCCCTCTTCTGGAATACTGCATTCAATCCTGGTGCCCTTATTACCAAAAAGATATAAACAAGCTAGAACGAGTTCAACGTAGAGTTACCAAAATGATACCTAGCCTAAAGAACAAACCATACGAAGAGTGTCTTAGAGAATTAAATCTATTTCCTTTAACCCAGCGCAGATTAAGAGGGACTTAATTCAAGTGTTCAAAATCATCAAAGACATCGACAATATGAACTGTAGTAAGTACTTCACTATCGACCAATCTAATTACACGCGGGGAAACGGTTGCAAAATTATTGGCAAATCTTTTAACTCACACGAATCTAAGAATTTCTTCTTCAATCGAGTTGTCAACTTGTGGAATGGGCTTCCCCGAAACGTTATAGACTGCATCACCGTTGATTCATTTAAACTCCGCCTAGACAAATATCTTGCATCAAACCCGCGACTGACTGCGTTTGTAAATGAATAACTTTATTTTATCCCCCCCTCAGTTACTAACCCATCTGTCCCCTACTAACTTCCTAATCCTGCCACGGACATTAATTCCAGGGCAGTAATTCCCTTTCCAATGTTCCCTTACCCACTCTAAACCACTGTTTGGACACTTGATCCTCAGTGTTTTGGAGGACAAGCAACCTAGATGGGTCACTAGATCTGTTGTTGCTTGATTTCCTTTGTACTCCTTTGTACTCCTCTGACAAAGCTGAACTCTTCACTCAAACTTTCGCTAAAAATTCCACCTTGGATGATTCCGATGCTATTCCTCCCTCTCCACCCCCCTCTCACTTACTTATGCCTAATATCATAATCTCTTCTAAAGATGGACTCTCGGCCCTCTCTGGCCTTAATACTAAGAAGGCGTTCGGACCGGATGGTATTCCTCCTGTTGTACTCAAAAACTGTTCCTTGCTGACTCCCTGCCCAGACAAACTCTTTCGGCACTGTCTATCCTCTAATGTCTTTCCTTCATGCTGAATGTTTACTCTTATTCAACCTGTCCCAAAGAAGGGTGACCGCTCTCAGCCCTCCAACTATCGTCCAATTGCTCTCATTTCTTGCATCTCTAAAGTTTTTGAAACTATTCTTGCCTCAGAATTTCTTAAGCATGTATCTTCCCATAATCTACTTTCAGATCGCCAGTACGGTTTCCTTAAGGACCGCTCTACTGGTGATCTTCTTGCCTATCTTATTAACTCTAGGTCATCCTCCTTTCGGGACGTTGGTGAGATTTTTTCTATTGCTCTAGAGTCTAGACATATCGAAAGCCTTCGATAGAGTCTGGCACAAATCTTCAATTTCCAAACTACCCTCCTTTGATTTCTATCCCTCCATATGTGCCTTTGTCTCTTAATTTCCTTTCAGACCACTCCATAGCTGCAGTTGTGGATGGCCATCGTTCACCTCCTTAACCTATCAACTCCGGTGTTCCTCAGGGTTCTGTCCTGTCTCCAATTCTCTTTCTAATATTTATCAATGATCTCCTCAACTGTATCTCTAGTCCTATCCACTCATATGCTGATGACTCTACCTTACATTATTCAACTAGTTTTTCCCATCAACCCAGCATGCAAGCACTCCTAATTAAATGTGATGAGGCCATAGAATGCCTATCATCTGATCTTTCAATTATTTCTGATTGGGGCAGAGAAAATCTTGTTACTTTCAACGCCTCCAAGATCCAGTTTCTCCCTCTATCTCTCCATCACAATCTTCCACAAGACTATCAACTATTCTTCAACAACACACAACTCAAACCTTCATCTTCATTCAACATTCTAGGTTTATCTTTTTTCTTTTTTACCTTTCATGGAAAGATCATATTACCACTCTTGCTAAAACAGCTTCCCAAAAGTTAGGTGTGCTCAACCGTCTCTGTGGGTTCCTCACCCCCACCCATATTATGGACATAGTTGTAAATATAATTTCTAGATATCACGAACCTGGGACTAATACGGACGAAGCCAAAACTAACAAGGAAAATAGAGCCCAAATAATACTCAATTTCGTCAATAAAGGTATAGAAAGGATTAACATTGGAAAGATATTTCACGATAAGAATATCAAAGATTCTTTTCCACTAGAGATAACTGAAAATCCCATGATTGTATATAAGTATACCAAACCTGTGAGAAATAATATTGTAAATTATAGACAAACCGTACAGGATGCTGTGTTTGAACAATGGTTAAAAGATGAAGACAAGTGTGACTGTGATAATTATAGACAAACCGTACAGGATGCTGTGTTTGAACAATGGTTGAGAGATGAAGACAAGTGTGACTGTGATAATTATAGACAAACCGTACAGGATGCTGTGTTTGAACAATGGTTGAGAGATGAAGACAAGTGTGACTGTGATAATTATAGACAAACCGTACAGGATGCTGTGTTTGAACAATGGTTGAGAGATGAAGACAAGTGTGACTGTGATAATTATAGACAAACCGTACAGGATGCTGTGTTTGAACAATGGTTAAAAGATGAAGACAAGTGTGACTGTGATAATTATAGACAAACCGTACAGGATGCTGTGTTTGAACAATGGTTGAGAGATGAAGACAAGTGTGACTGTGATAATTATAGACAAACCGTACAGGATGCTGTGTTTGAACAATGGTTGAGAGATGAAGACAAGTGTGACTGTGATAATTATAGACAAACCGTACAGGATGCTGTTTGAACAATGGTTGAGAGATGAAGACAAGTGTGACTGTGATAATTTGCCTTTCAAGAATGAACACCACAAACATGTAATAACCCGCCGGTGTTAAGCTGAGAAATCTGTTGAAAAAGGGACCGAACTATAGGGAACCTAGAACGCTAAACTGGCAAGTCGTCAAGAAGGACATTTTTACCGGACTGTCTAACTTCATTCTTCAGGAAAGCGAGAAGAGAGGATTACTAGCAGCGTACTTCAGCGAGTGGAAAGCTAAGGTTATAGAAGCTGTCAAAGAAAGAATACGGGCATTAAAACAAAGATATCCATATTATAGACCTTCTAAAAGTGTACTGAAGGACGAACTGGCTACTTGTGAGCTTATAAGATTACAGGACAAGTATGTAATTATTATTACAGTAGTTGATAAAGATAATAAAAATTATGCCTTTATATGCAAATGGTTTTATATGAAAATGTTATACAAAGAGACAGGAATTATTGATGAAACCAGTAACACTTACGTGAACACTAATGAACGTGAACAGGACATTATACATCGCCAGACTAATTTTCTCAGTTCCGCCAACATCATAACACCAACTAAAGATCATAAGTTTCCGTTCATGTATTCAAAATTTCACAAAGATCCTGTAAAAGCTAGATATATTATCTCCTCGTTCATTTGTACTACTAAGCAATTAGCATTTTTGATAAGTAAATCACTGAAGTTGATAATGAAAGGACGACAGAAATATTGCACTGTAATTGAAGAGTTCAAGTAGATGGTGGGTAGTTGAAAATAATCAACCAGTACTAGACGTGATGAAGCAAATAAATGATAAACAACAAGCTACAAATGTTGTAACTTATGATTTTAGTACTTTATATACAAACATTCCTCATGATAAACTTATACTAGCCCTGGAAAATATAGTGAATAAGTGTTTTGCAAATTCGAAAATTAAATGCATTACAATAAACAATTATGAAGCTTTTTGAAGTAATGCATTGTCTAAAAAATATACATCATTAAATAAAAGCTCCCTTATGAATACCATAAAATTCTTGACAGATAACACGTTTTTCAAATGTGGTGATTTCTTATGTAAGCAAAATATAGGCATGCCAATGGGAACAGACCCAGGGCCAGATTTTGCCAATCTATTTCTTCATTATTACGAGTTCTTTTATATGCAAGATAACACTCGTACTAAATATGGAACATGCAAACAAATAAGCAAGTGTTCAAGATATATTGATGATATAATATTGTTCAACAGTGGCGACATATTTGATAAAATTAAGACAGACATCTACCCTGAGGATCTTATTTTAAATACAGAAAATGATTATGATAAGAAAGCTTCATTCCTCGATATACAAATTGAAGTAATTGATAAGAAATTTGTAACAAAACTTTATGACAAACGAACAGATTTCCAATTTCATATAGTTAACTTTCCCTTTCTTTGCGGAAATATCCCCAAAAGACAAAGCTATGGTGTTTTTACTTCCCAAATAATACGCTATAGTAGAGGCTGTTCGAAATATGAAGACTTTTAGAAGCTTGTAAGATCCTTATTAGAAAATTGTTGAAACAAGGATATGAAATATACCTCTTAAAAAAAACCCACACAATTTAACAAACTACCAATTATATATTTTAACTACAATAAATTTTAAATTATTATAACAAGTGACATATTTCAAGAACCACCATCTTAGAAATGCTAGAGATGATATGAGTAAATTTGTGAAGAACATCTCAGCTAATAATGATGACGTCATTGAATTTACCATACACTGCATCTATTGAATATGTCGACGTATTATTACCAGAATGTTGATGCCAAGGAGATGGGCTGATCCTGTCAGAGTGGGGGTTGAGCGTCCCCTGCCTCCCAGAGCCCAACCTCACTTTATCTCATGCTAAACATGTTCAGTACTTTTTGACGTAGTTAATGTATTTCTTCTTCGATATCCGACAACAAAATGTGACTTCCCCAATTTAAACTAGCTGATTTTGTCTACTCTACTTCTGACTACAAAATTGACTTCCCGAATTTATCAACCCCCTGATTTTGACTATTTCATTAGCACTATACTACGGTTCAATGTCAACTCAACCAGTAGACCATTTCAACCAGTAGCTTTCAACCAGTGCCAAATTAACCCAGACTAACCAAACCAGTGCCAAAATATAGTACTAACCTAACCTAACCTAACCTAACCGTATTGGTTGATTTGGTACTGGTTGAGAGCTACTGGTTGAAATGGTCTACTGGTTGAGTTGACCGGTCACCCTATACTACTTCTTTCTTTTAGGGTAAACACTCTACACACCAGGTATTATAGAGATAGTCGGTTTTACACAGTTATAACAGAAAACCGATTACGGCGGATGGTTGTGGCCTGATGAAGTCCATCAGCCTCTCTATTTTGCCTTGGGGTGGGTGTTTGACTGTATCTCTATAGTTTTCATATATATATATATATTTCAACTCTTTTCACATGTGTTTTTTTTTTTTTTTTTTTTTTTTTTTTTTTTAAAGCTGGCGAGAAATTGGCTTGTTCCCATATTAAATACTTGGTTATCAACACGTTTTTCATAGCCAAATATGTTGTTAGTCACGAAACCTTGGCAATAATATGCTGCAGAGACATAGTAGTTTCATAATATTCCATTAGTTATCGAGAAGTGAGCTGCTAAGGGAGTAAAATATCCGCTAAGTAAAAACCAAAAGTGCGTCTAGAGTCTAGACAAATACACGGCTCTGGAAAGTCTATGGGCCCTGACGCCTTGTTTGACTTACCTTGATTATCAGCATAACTCAGCCATTAATTCTGTGGGAGACAGAAAGCTGTGTTAGTGATTGCTGTGTGTGAGAGAGAGAGAGAGAGAGAGAGAGAGAGAGAGAGAGAGAGAGAATACAAAGCACAAATAATATATATAATAGAGTTAAGAGAGAGAGTTACATATAGTTACATAGATACACAGACTGCGCAGACCTTGCGGTCCCTACTAAGCAATCCGAACTTATTTCTAAATATAATTTGCTACAAAGTGGAAGGCAAGGATAGCAGAGCAGAAGGCTCTCTCCCCACCCACCACTTTCTCCGACCATTGGTCAGCATCAAATTTAGTTGGGGAAACAAGTCCCCCAGCAGCATAAGAACAAATTCTACTGGGAAATTCATAGTAAAGAACGAAGTTGAGACATATCTTATACCAGCCGTCTGGCTGGCTCAGTTGATAGCGTGTCTGCTTCCCATCTTACAGTCTCGCGTTCAATCCCCGCTCAGGTTGAAAAGTTTTTCTGAGATATAGCCGGCGGGTACTGTCTCCCCATGAGCAAGGGAGATGGGTCTCTGGTTGATTAAAGAAGTGTCAAGCGCTTGAGAATCCTCGAAGGAGGAGATACGGGCGCTATATAAGTAATCAGACAATTATTATTATTATTATTATTATTATTGCTGATGCTTTACCTATTTACTTTTTATTTTGTATTTGTTAAACTATATTATTCAGATATACAGTATATACAGTATATATATTCTGACATACGGAGCCCTGTATGTTAATTTAAGAGTTAGAATTAGAGTTGAAGGAGTGTCAAACTACCCAAGCGGCGAAGCAGACCAGCGAGCAAACCAGCGAGGGGGAAACTAGCTCGCCCGCATACCAGCAAACTAGCCTTCACACCTGCGTGCGTCATAGGAGACCCTGCAAACTACTTCGATGACCCGACGCTATGACGTATGATCGACGCCAGGAGCCCCCATTGGACCACACACCTGCTATGCAACTAGAGGAGCTATGATAGGGGCGCGCACCATCACTCGCCTCCTGATTCGTTCCTACACCATCATTGTTTAGTATATAAGACCCGAGTAGTGGGCATTCAAATCAATCTCATTTGGAGTTGGGGAAGGTGAACTTGCAGCTGGAGGAAGACGGGGTGAAGTATTATAATGGGATTGTGACTGTCAGTCAGATTATATAAGTGTGTTAAGTGTGTTCCGTGTAAACACTTACGTTATGTTGGTTAGTGAGATATGTGATTGGGAATTAACGTTAACGCTACTATTTATGTACTTAACTATTTGATTTGGGAATTAACGTTAACGCTATTATTATGTACTTAACTATTTTAGTTGACTAACTTGTGGACTAAAGCAACTCTTTAAGTAATTGGGTTATGATGAAAGTAATACTATTGTTTTATATTAATACTTACGAGTTCTTTCATTTTCTTTTAATTAAGCTTACATTGCTTAACGGTGCTTAGCACGGTGATGCTATTGTCTCATATTAGTAATATCGCCTTAGACAAACATGGCTGTGTTAATATTACTTCTAGTGATTTCCTAAGCTGAAGAAAATTCTTTTAGCTTCAAAATATTATTTTTGTTTTTCATATTATTTGAGTGAGACCTGAATCGAATCTATGAAGCGATCCTGTAACTTAATTTACTCATAATCAAACCTCAATGTTACGTGGTTAAGAAATACATTTAACTAATTATTAAATATATAGCTAACTTTTTATGTGACTTTGATATAAATCCTGATGATAATAATAATATAATACTGTTAACGTAAGACAAGAACCAAGAATAATTACATTAAATATAAATAAAAGGACATATAAGAAAACTATTCATTTCAAAAAGGGTAAGAGACAGAAATATTCTTACTTTAATATTTATCTTTCAAGACTTTTCATAGAATTAATAGTCCTTCTTTAGATATAACTTCTTCGGTTCATAACCATAGCCTACTAAGCTTTGGTTAAATAATAATTCTTTATAAATACTACATGACTTTAATTAGTTTCAGTATTTTTCATAATTAAAGAGTATCAGTCAATAAAGGATACTAAGTCCTAAGATCCAAAAGGAAAGGAAGCAACAACAGGAAATAATTTTATTAGATTTTACTTTTGTTTTGCCTTCAGCTCACTGATACCTTAATATATATCTCTGTGCTATCTAGATTCATCAAGTTAACCACTTGAGGATCAAGATACGTAACAATATATATATATATATATATATATATATATATATATATATATAGAGAGAGAGAGAGAGAGAGAGTTATTATGGTGAACTGTAATAATAGCATATTCAAATGTACACATGATATGTACACAAATAGTGACTGGTAAATAATGATAAATGGATAATAATGGGAAAAAAATGCTGGAAACTCTTATTGTGTCTATAATTTTGGTTACATTTGAACACATCATTTTTAAAACGCGGCGTAATACGAGCGATTTTTCCGTCAATTTTTACCGGCAAGTGTTCTTTGGCATCTTCATAATGTAAATTTCATAAGAATTTAACTAGTTAACATAATCCACTTCAATCGAGTTTCCGATTCCAATGCGAAAGAACGAGAAAACACTTGCTCATAGAAAATTGCCAGAAAATGCGCTCGTGTGACACCCCCTACAATTTACAGCATGGAGATTTTGCTAAGAGATAAAATTCTCTCTCTCTCTCTCTCTCTCTCGCCCTTGACCTAGTTCTTCCCACACTAAGAGATATGTTTATGAAGCAAGAGTATAATTCATTCCGCTCCAGGTAGTCTGTGATTCTCGAGTTAAGCCGATGTCACATGGGGCGATTTTTTCGGCAATTTATTTAGGCAATTGTGGTCTGGTATCTTCTGAATTATTACTATATATACTGTATATATATATATATTCTGTCCCTTATAATCCTATAATGTATGGTCAGTCTATTTGTCGATTCCAATGCAAAAATACCAAAAGGTAGTACAATTAAAAACAGACTTGCTCATCGAAAATTGACGGAAAAAGCGTTCGTGTGACATCGCCTTTATGCCGGTGTTACACGAACACTTTTCCCGGCAATTTTTGAAGATCAAGATTTTGTTAGAAATCATTTGTGGCTCTTTCACATTGTAATCAGAAACTAGACTCAATGTAGATTATATTAGGTGGCTGAGTTCTGATACCGCTTAGGGGGAGATGGGCCCGTTTTCTGGACCACTTTCTCCTTCGTGTTTAGCCCTATTAGTTTTGAGATTTTAAGACGTTCGGCCCATTAGTTTGACGATTTTAACACCTTTCGCCCCATTTCGTTGTCAATGTTATGACCTTTCGTGCCATTTAGGTGTATATTTTTTCCTGGCGAGCGATAGCGACCCTGTATTTTTAAGAGGAACCGGCCAGGAAATTTTTCTACCGTAAAATGTACAAAATTATCTTGAAGGGGTGTCTAGGGGGTGTTTTTTATGTTTTTTTAAGCTTGATGGAGGTCTAGCAAGGAAACTAAAAATTATATGAATAACTAAATAGATAGACCCTTTCCCCCCCCCCCCCAAGAAAAAACAAACAAAAACACAAAAACAAAACACTGTCCCCTTAAATTCTAACACTGCCAAACTACAATTGCTCATAAAAAATTATGAAAAAAGCGCCCGTATAATACTGAGCATCTTAACCCTTAGAAGATACGATGACGCATATCTGTTCGGTTTTCTGGCTATTATTAGACGATGTTCTTCAGATTAGAAAGGGTATATGGAAGTCAGAGTTGATGGAGATAGTCTATGCCCATATAATTCCCACAGTTCCTTTTTTAAATGTATACAATCGTCTAATGATAGCCAGAATAAACCGTCAAAGGGCGTTATAGTCTTCAAAGGCTTAACGTAGATTATTTTAGGTGGCTGAGTTTGATACCACTTAAATATTGAAGCTGCCAGATTACAGTTACTCATAAAAATTGACGGAAAAAGTGCTCGTGTGACACTGACCTTAACCCTTAACTGGCGGCGCGCAACATATGTCGAGTGAAATAAATTTGGACTATGTGGCGGTGCACGACAGCTGTCGAGTGCCATTTTCAGCACGTAATGTTGCTGAGAGAGAGAGCTGAGCGGTGGGACGAGCGTAGTAACCTTATGACCCCTCCCCACGACCACTGTGGACCTACTGAACTGTATTCCACCCTTCTCCCCCCTTTCTCACTCGCTACACAGGGAATTATGTACGGAAATTACCTTATTTTAGGGTTTTTGCACTCGTGTTGCACGATCGTTGCAAGAGAACCAGTGGTCATACAAGGATGGTTCAGGTGTCATTGGAAAGCTCTGTTTACGCCCTTTCAGGGATAGATACTTGTTTTACGCTCTGGGTCTTGTTTATGCATGAAAATGAGCACGGAAACAACCTTATTTAGGGTTAAAAAAAAAACGCTGGGCGGTACATAGAAATTACCGCCTAGGCCGCTCTTAAGGTGTTAAAGGTGGGGGTGCATGGGTTGAGGTAAACATGGAAAAATAATCGCCAACCTGCACTTAATTATCTTGTAAAATGCAATGTCACTGAAATAATTATTAACAATGGTATAAAGGATTTTGCGGATCGTCTATACTGGGCCTGTGATGTCATAGTGACGTCACACCAGTATCCTTATCCTAGACTGGATGGTGGACTTACACTCCTGTGACGTCACAGGCCCGGTATAAACGATCCACAAAATCCTGTATACCATTGTTAATAATTATTTCAGTGTCATTGCATTTTGAAAGATAATTATGTACAGCTTGGCGATTATCATTTCATGTTTATCTCTACCCATGCGCCCCCACCTTTAATGTTATTCTCAAATACATGTAGAAGCAACATATATAAGTCTACGGCTGGTGTGTGGTAGGTTGGTAGATGGTGTGTGGTAGGTTGGTAGATGGTGTGTGGTAGTTTGGTAGATGGTGTGTGGTAGGTTGGTAGATGGTGTGTGGTAGGTTGGTAGATGGTGTGTGGTAGGTTGGTAGATGGTGTGTGGTAGTTTGGTAGATGGTGTGTGGTAGGTTTGGTAATGGTGTGTGGTAGTTGGTAGATGGTGTGGTAGGTTGGTAGATGGTGTGTGGTAGTTTGGTAGATGGTGTGTGTAGGTGGTAGATGGTGTGTGTAGGTTTTGGTAGATGGTGGGTAGGTTGGTAGATGGTGTGTGGTAGGTAGGTAGGTGGTGTGTGGTAGGTTAGTGGTAGTTGGTGTGTGGTAGGTTGGTAGATGGTGTGGTGGTAGGTTTGGTAGATGGTGTGTGGTAGGTTGGTAGATGGTGTGTGGTAGGTTGGTAGATGGTGTGTGGTAGGTTGGTAGATGGTGTGTGGTAGGTTGGTAGATGGTGTGTGGTTGGTTGGTAGTGTGTGGTAGGGTGTGGTAGTAGGTTGGTAGATGGTGTGTGGTAGGTTGGTAGATGGTGTGTGGTAGGTTGGTAGATGGTGTGTGGTAGGAATTGGTAGATGGTGTGTGGTAGGTTGGTGGATGGTGTGTGGTAGGTTGGTAGTGTGTGGTAGGTTGGTAGTGTGTGGTAGGTTGGTAGTGTGTGTGGTAGGTTGGTAGTGTGTGTGGTAGGTTGGTAGTGTGTGGTAGTGTGTGTGGTAGGTTGGTAGTGTGTGGTAGGTTGGTAGTGTGTGTGGTAGGTTGGTAGATGGTGTGTGGTAGTTTGGTAGATGGTGTGTGGTAGGTTGGTAGATGGTGTGTGGTAGGTTGGTAGATGGTGTGTGGTAGGTTGGTAGATGGTGTGTGGTAGGTTGGTAGATGGTGTGTGGTAGGTTTGTAGATAGTGTGTGGTAGATGGTGTGTGGTAGGTTGGTAGATGGTGTGTGGTAGGCTGGTAGATAGTGTGGTAGGCTGGTAGATCGTGTGTGGTAGGGGGGTAGATGGTGTGTGGTAAATTGGTAGATGATGTGTGGTAGGTTGGTAGATGGTGTGTGGTAGTTTGGTAGATGGTGTGTGGTAGGTTGGTAGATGGTGTGTGGTAGGTTGGTAGATGGTGTGTGGTAGGTTGGTAGATGGTGTGTGGTAGGTTGGTAGATGGTGTGTGGTGTGTGGTAGGTTGGTAGATGGTGTGTGGTAGGTTGGTGGATGGTGTGTGGTAGCTTGGTAGATGGTGTGTGGTAGGTTGGTAGATGGTGTGTGGTATTTGGTTGATGTGTGTGTGGTAGGTTGGTAGTGTGTGGTAGGTTAGTAGATGGTGGTGTGTAGTTGTGGTAGATGGTATGTGGTAGGTTGGTAGATGGTGTGTGGTAGGTTGGTAGATGGTGTGTGGTAGTTTGGTAGATGGTGTGTAGTAGGTTGTTAGATGGTGTGTAGTAGGTTGGTAGATGGTGTGTGGTAGATGGTGTGTGGTAGGTTGGTAGATGGTATGTGGTAGGTTGGTAGTGTTCTGGTCGATGGTTGAATATCGGAAATCGTATCACTTGGCCGAGTTGGTGGGGGAGAATGTGTAAAATAGTCATGGTTCACTTATAATCCAAGTGAGGTGTTCAGGACCTAACTCTAGTAGTGATAACAGAACTCCCAACAAACTTTGTTTTGTTTTCCAATGGGCTTCATCTCCCGTTCTCTGATTTCGTGCTGATAATTTTCTTATAGCTTAGTGATATCTGAGTGTGTGTGTGTGTGTGTGTGTGTGTGTGTGTGTGTGTGTGTGTGTGTGTGTGTGTGTGTGTGTGTGTGTGTTTGTGTGTGTGTGTGGTTTTTTTGTGTGTGTGTGTGTGGTTTGGGTGGTGTGTGTGTGTGTGTGTGTGTGTGTGTGTGTGTGTGTGTGTGTGTGTGTGTGTGTGTGTGTGTGTGTGTGTGTGTGTGTGTGTGTGTGTGTGTGTGTGTTGTAGTTCATGAAGGTGTGTGTGTAGTGTGTGAGAGAGAGAGAGAGAGAGAGAGAGAGAGAGAGAGAGAGAGAGAGAGAGAGAGAGAGAGAGAGAGAGAGAGAGAAGAGAGAGAGAAGAGAGAGAGAGAGAGAGAGAGAGAGGAGAGAGAGAGAGAGAGGAGAGAGAGAGAGAGAGAGAGAGAGAGAGAGAGGAGAGAGAGGAGAGAGAGAAGAGGAGAGAAGAGAGAAGAGAGCAGAGAGAAGAGAGCAGAGAGAAGAGAGCAGAGAGAAGAGAGAAGAGAGAGAGAGAGAGAAGAGAGAGAGAGAGAGAGAGAGAGAGAGAGAGAGAGAGAGAGAGAGAGAGAGAGAGAGAGAGAGGTAAGCCTTGGGTGTCGATGTTGCTCCAAGGAAAATCGGCTTAATGTCCGCAGTAACTTTGGTATAGGGTCTTGCAGTAGTCATACGCGAATATTATAATTATATATATATATATATATGTGTGTGTGTGTGTACGGTACACTTGTGAGTATTATAGTGGACCACACTTCTACTGAGGTTATTATCTATCATTTTATCTAATGAATCCCCAATATCTTCTCGATGTACAGTCACGCTAATAAGTGATGTCTCGGCACTAAATATGTTTTGATCAATAATTGGATCAACAATAGCTAAGCTTCATTTCTTCATATCGAGTGAAATATACAAACATGTTCCTGCACATACCTACCCTATTCAACATCTGACAGACATTAATACAGCACAGAGAAAGCCAAACGTAATGACAGCTGAGCCATTATTTATTAGCGCGACTGTACAACTAAATCATTTAAATAAATCCACAACACTACAGAGAAATAATCATAAGAGGACCTAAGTATATTATTGCCTTTGGTTTTGAGAATTAGCGGTGGTCAGAAAGGGGTTGCATAGTAACTGGGGCGAGTACAGTGTTGACATTACTTGGATGTTAAGGGAACAGTGGTTATTTTGGGGGGTCTATTTATTTATATATTCAATTATTTTTTTAGTGTCCTCTCTAGACCTCCATCAAGCTTAAAAACACATTCATTTGATTCGCATTCGAGATTAATTTGTACATTTTTCAGTAGAAAAATGTCACGGCTGAAGGCCGGTTCCTCCTTAATTACAGGCTCGCTATCTCTCGCCAGGAAAACAAATCGACACATAGAGGGCACGAAAGGTCTTAATATTGACAAAGAAATGGGGAGAAAGGTCTTAACATCGACAAACTAATGGATCAAACGTCTTAAAATCTGAAAACTTAAAGGGATAAGCATGATCGGAAGAAAGGGGACCAGAAAATCGGCCCATCTACCCTTAAACCCTTTAAATAACGAGGCGGGTTTTTCTTATTCTTGCTAACAACAGAGGATTTTGTATGTTTTAGGCAGTATTGCACAACCGCTGACACACGCAGCTGGTACACTCCTATATGATAAACTTAAAACACTGAACATTGATTGAGAGTGGTTAGGCTCTTCTGGGCCCCCTTCTGCCTCATGTTTAGCCACATTAGTTTGGTGATGTTGTCGATGTTTTCCTGGCGAGCTATAGCGAGCCTATAATTAAGGGGGAACTAGCCTTCGGCCTGGATATTTCTATCGAAAAAATTTAACATTTTCTTGAGGGTAATTTTTTAAAAGCTTGATAGAGGTCTTGGGAGGAAACTAAAAATAATAAATACACAAATAAATTTATGAAAAAAAATACAAATATATTCGTTCTCTCTCTCTCTCTCTCTCTCTCTCTCTCTCTCTTATATCTTATAATATACCCGTATAAAGGTATATTGGCATAAATAAACCCATATGGTATAAAGATAAAAGGTTAAATCACTATCAATATACCCAAGGATGGCCAAATTATTGTGTTCAAAGGTAACATGATACACAAAAGTGGCTCAATTGTTTACGTGTTCCAATTAGCACGCATAAACGCTTGATATACACCCACTCACTCTTCTCTCTCTCTCTCTCTCTCTCTCTCTCTCTCTCGTAAGATCTGTGTGGCCATGTAAGTCTATGTACATCTCTCTCTATGTGTGTATCTATGTTACAGCCAGACTGTGAAACAAGTCATTTCATGAAATGACCAAGTATTTCAGTCAATCTGTGAACTAACTGGTTACTAACCTAACTTAGGTTAGGTTATATTGATCTATACCTATCATTTACGTAGTGAAGCAAATTGTTCACACAATGACACACCTCAATCTGTGTTTCACAAGTTTGAGGGCAACTATGGGGTTTGCCCTACCCACCTAACCTAACCTAACCTAAGTTAGGTTAGTAACCAGTTAGTAACCAGTCATTTCACAGATTGACTGAAATGCTTAGTCATTTCACGAAATGACTACGTTTCACAGTCTGACTGTAATATATATATATATATATATATATATATATATATATAGATGTGTAAATTGTTACAATTGAACACACACATCTATACAGGCTTGATTTTATGCAGTGCAGCAGCTATTGTTGTGTCCAAAAAGCGTCACTCGGTCAGGTTGTCCACGTGTGTTCTATTCTGTTACCGATTATGGGTAGCACTTTTCATTTCATGTTCGTCTAATGTGCCTTCGAATGCGTGATAAACTTTATTTGCGTGTCATTGGCAGATATTGAAGCATTGCACAGAAGACCACCATTGGTATCATATACAGTATATATAGCCTGGAATCAGGAGGGTCTCAATACTGATGCCTGGGGTGCACCGCTTGTGAAGTATTTATAGTTACAAACTTTCCCATTTAAAGGTTCCAACTGAATAGTGTCCACATAAGAGCATACAACATTAACACATTATATACCCGAAGGTCCCCATGTAGACAGTCACCCAAGTCAAGATGTTGGTTCAGCCAGGCTGTGGCTGCATCAGCAGGGACATTTATAGGCCGGACCAATCCCTCATTTCCTTGCTCAAGGGAAACAGTAGCAACAAGCAGTAATTGGAAACAGTGGTTGCTTTGAGCTTCTCAATACCGGAACCAGTGGATGGATTTCATTATACCAGGTAGTTTATCTTTGTTTTGTTCTGTTTAGCAAAGCCATAACATTTCCGTGGATTAATTTACATTTTGTCTAGTAGTATTCCAAGAGGGACTGTTTTCAAAACAAAAAAATTGGCAATGGAAGTGAATAACATGAACTTTTTAACTATCATCGCATCATCGTACTTGTTGAATATGTCAAAGTAGCCTAGCAGGTTTGTTAGAAAGGAGTTCTCTCTCTCTCTCTCTCTCTCTCTCTCTCTCTCTCTCTCTCTCTCTCTCTCTCTCTCTCTCTCTCTCACCTCATTGTCCCCGTCAGATAACCCCCCCAACCTCCTCCTCCACCATCTTGCAACACCTTCAGTAGTCAAGGTGAGGCCGAGGGTGGAGGAGTCAAGAACCTTCCCGCTACACCTCCACTTTTAACTACACCCCGAGACACTTTATCTCTACACTTTATCTCTCACTTAACTCTCCACTTTATCTCTCACTTAACTCTACACTATATCTATCACTTAACTCTCCACATTTAACTCCACCCGGGACACTTTGACTGCCACTTAACTCTCCACTTTATCTCTCACTTAACTGCACTTTATCTCTCACTTTACTCTACACTTTATCTCTCACTTAACTATACACTTTATCCCTCACTTAATCTCTCACTTAACTCTACACTTTATCTCTCACTTAACTCTACACTTTATCCCTCACTTAATTCTACACTTTATCCCTCACTTAACTCTACACTTTATTCCTCACTTAACTCCACACTGTATCTCTCACTTAACTCTACACTTTATCTCTCACTTAACTCATCACTTTATCTCTCACTTAACTCTAGACTTTATCCCTCACTTAACTCTACACTTTATCCCTCACTTAACTCTACACTTTATCCCTCACTTAACTCTACACTTTATCCCTCACTTAACTCTACACTTTATCTCTCACTTAACTCTACACTTTATCTCTCACTTAACTCTACACTTTATCCCTCACTTAACTCTACACTTTATCCCTCACTTAACTCTACACTTTATCCCTCACTTAACTCTACACTTTATCTCTCACTTAACTCTACACTTTATCTCTCACTTAACTCATCACTTTATCTCTCACTTAACTCCACACTTTATCTCTCACTTAACTCCACACTTTATCCCTCACTTAACTCTGCACTTTATCCCTCACTTAACTCCACTTTATCCCTCACTTAACTCTACACATTATCCCTCACTTAACTCTACACTTTATCCCTCACTTAACTCTACACTTTATCCCTCACTTAACTCTACACTTTATCTCTCACTTAACTCTACACTTTATCTCTCACTTAACTCTACACTTTATCTCTCACTTAACTCCACACTTTATCCCTCGCTTAACTCTACACTTTATCCCTCACTTAACTCTACACTTTATCCCTCACTTAACTCTACACTTTATCTCTCACTTAACTCTACACTTTATCTCTCGCTTAACTCCACACTTTATCCCTCACTTAACTCTACACTTTATCCCTCACTTAACTCTACACTTTATCCCTCACTTAACTCTACACTTTATCCCTCACTTAACTCTACACTTTATCCCTCACTTAACTCTACACTTTATCTCTCACTTAACTCTACACTTTATCTCTCACTTAACTCTACACTTTATCCCTCACTTAACTCTACATTTTATCCCTCACTTAACTCTACACTTTATCTCTCACTTAACTCTACACTTTATCTCACTTAACTCATCACTTTATCTCTCACTTAACTCCACACTTTATCTCTCACTTAACTCCACACTTTATCCCTCACTTAACTCTGCACTTTATCCCTCACTTAACTCCACTTTATCCCTCACTTAACTCTACACATTATCCCTCACTTAACTCTACACTTTATCCCTCACTTAACTCTACACTTTATCCCTCACTTAACTCTACACTTTATCTCTCACATAACTCTGCACTTTGTGTCTCACTTCACTCTCCACTTTTAACTCCATCACTCCACTTGACTGTCACTCAACTCTCCACTGTTAACTCCATCCCTCCACTCTACTGTCACTAAACTCTCCACATGTAACTCCACACCTCCACTATTAATATCACTTAACCCTTTCAGGATACGACTACACCTTTTCACTTCATCCTAGCATTAACCGATTTTACTCATTTTTTTCATAAGCTGAATAATATGAAGATATGAGTTCTCGTAGACTGCAGGGATTATAGACAATTTTTTTTTTTTTTTTTTTTTTTTTTTTTTTTTTTTTATTTGCGTCTCACCGATTCTAGCTTCATTTGTCATCACAATTTCGCTGCTTTTACTTTCTATGACCTTATTATTTATCAAGGATCGCCATCAACTTGAGGTGCTGCATTCTGAATTCTGGCTCTTATTAGACGATTTTATTCAGATTAGGAAGGGTGTATGGAAATCAGAGGGTTAATTGAGATAGTCTTTACCTCTCTAACGCCCACATATCCTTCCTAAACTGTTTCAAGGCGTCTAATGATAGCCAGAATAAACTGTTAAAATGCGTCATAACTTACTTTTTGGTTTGTATTCAAGAATCACAAACAAGCATCCGAAATTGGCTAGAAATGTCTCGGCCAAAGGAAGGTTTCTCATATACAGTACTGTATTGCAGGTTCACTAACGCTCGCTCTCAAATCATCGACACCTGAATAGGATTTCTTCTTCTTCTTAATTGTCTTCTTTTTTTCCGTATTTTGTTTCTTCTTCTTCTTCTTCTTTTTCTTCTTTTTCTTCGTTTTCTTTTTTTCCTCTTCGTCATCATCTTCTTTTTCTTCTTAGTCTTCTGTCTTCTTCTTCTTATTATTATTCTTATTCTTCTTGTCCTCTGCCATCTTTCACTCTAATCCAAAGGGTAAATCTCAATCACCCTTTTGGCTCCTCCGCTGGTCTTTCTTAACCTGAATTATAATCGTGTATAGTTTTTGTTTCCAGTTGCCAGTATTTGTCATCCCTTAAGGGGAGGCAGACCGTTTTTCTGAACCCCCTTCTCCCTCATGTTTAGCCCCACTAGTTTTGAGATTATAAGACGTTCGGTCCATTAGTTTGGCGATTTTAACATCTTTCGCCCCATTTCGTTTGTCAATTTTAAGACCTTTCGTGCCATTAAGTGTCGATTTTTTCCTGGCGAACGAAAGCGAGCCTGAAATTTTAAGAGGAACCGGCCTTTGGCCGAGACATTTTTCTACCGAAAAATGTACAAATTTATCTTGAAGGGGGGTCTAGGGGGTGTTTTTCTAAGTTTGATGGAGGTCTAGGGAGGAAACTAAAATAATATATGAATAAATTAATTAATAGACCAAACAAACGGTCTGCCTCCCCTTAACAGCTGAGAAATAGGAAAGTATTATGTCTCTTTCTCATATTAAAACCCTTTGAGGATCATGACGCGTTTTGACAGTATATTCTGGTTATCATTTGACGATTTGATTGAGCTTAGGAAGAAGTTGTGGGAGTACAAAAGTTGATTGGGGTAGCATTTACCCCTCTGATTCCTAGATGTCCTTCTTAAATTGACTACAATCGTCTATCGATAGCCAAAATATACTGTTAAAACGCGTCATAATCCTCAAGGAGTGAATACCAAGTGTTCGTAATTAATTTAATTGATTTCATTGATTAGGTTTATTTGTTAGGTTAATAAGTGGGTTGGTGATATTATGAATTAACCCCTCCTGCACCGGTGACATCATTTACATTATATTCTGGCAACTATTAGACGATTGGATTCAACTTAGGAAGGATGTCTATCAATCAAAAGGCTACAGACTATCTTAAGTAATCCTCTTAGCTACCATATATCCTTCCTAAGCTTCATAAAATCGTCCTAAAGTAGCTAGAATGGCAATTGAAAAGATCTCGCCGGTACAGAAGAGGTTAACAACATATGTCTCTATCTTAAAGTTAGGTCTCTATCATTCATTCAATTTGGAGGGCCACTTTTCACAGGCAGCTACACCTGTTCTCTTACATACAGAAACAAAACAAAAAAGGCCTTCGTAATCCAGATGAGAGCAAGGCAATTTACCGTGCCCTGGACCAAATAGACTATAGTGAGGTTAAGGGAAGGCTGGCCGTTTGTTTGGTCTATTAATTCATTTATTCATATATTTTTTTAGTTCCCTCCCTATACCTCCATCAAGCTTAGAAAAACAACCCCTAGACCCCCCTTCAAGATAAATTTGTACATTTTTCGGTAGAAACATGTCCCGGCCGCATATAGCCCAACTGTGTTATGGTTCGGCACCACTGGTGAGAACGGTTCCGCGCGGCCTATTTAATGGCTAACTCAGCTAAACTCGCGCACAGTTTTAAATCTTATATATTTTATTAGATAGGTTAGGTTAGGTTAGGTTAGGTTAGGTTAGGTTAAATGGTATACATCCTGTTTAGATAGATTGAAATATATATATATACAGTATATATATATATATATATATATATATATATATACAGGGTGTTTCATAAATACCTTTCATAAATTTCAGAATGAATAGACCTAGCAATAATAAATATACTTTACTATGTGACGGTTTTGGAAATTTCTCATATTTACCGGGATATTACACATTTTAGTTTAACCCTTAATTAGCGGCGAGCAACATAAGTCGAGTTAAAAAAAGCTGGACTATGTGGCGGCGCTCGACATAACTCGAGTGGCAATTTCAGCACGTAATGTGGCTGAGAGAGAGAGACAAGTGGTGGCAGGAGACTAGCGAGCGTATGACTGCTCCAGACCACCGCGGCGAACCTACTGACACAAATCTCAGCTCCCTCCTCCCTCTCTCACTCGCTACATACTCAATTATGTACTGAAAGTACCGAATTACCTGCTTTTTGCACTCGCGTTGCACGGTTATTGCAAGAAAACTATCCATCATACAAGGATCGTTATGGTGTCATTCGAAAGCTCTGTTTATGCCCTTTCAGGGATAGGTACTTGTTTTACGTTCTGGGTCTTATTTAGGCATGAAAATGATCACGTAAACAGCCCTATTTTGGCTAAAAACACCCCGCTGTGCGGTACACATAAATAAACCGCATAGGCCGCTCGTAAGGTGTTAAATAGGAAAGTCTAGGGGATGAAAACGATCAGTAGATTACCATCACCTCAATTACTTTATTTTGTCATAAATGTTTGAACATCAATGTATTTTACAATATTTACAATAGTTGCTCGAAGTTTCTCCCACCCTCGTTGATGTTTGGGCCGGTATTCTTGGTGACCATGTAATCGGACCTTTTATGTTACCACAACGACTTGCAGGCAATGTGTACACCAGATTTCTTCAGGATGACTTACCCATACTACTTGAAGATGTGCCTCTCAGAACACGTAGACAAATGTGGTTCATGCAGGATGGGGCTCCAGCTCACTTTGCACGAGGTACGAGGGATTTCCTTAATGTTATGTACCCTGATAAGTGGATAGGCCGTGGTGGTCCCATCGCCTGGCCACGTAGATCACCGGACCTAACTCCACTTGACTTTTATCTTTGGGGACACTTGAAGAGCAGGGTGTATGCTACACAAATCAACACCCGTCAGCAACTGTGGCAACGAGTTCAAGAGGCATGCAGAGAAGTAAGAAACACACCAGGGATATTTGAAAGAGTGCGACAGTCTCTTATGCGCCGAGCCCAAGCCTGTATCAACGAGGGTGGGAGAAACTTCGAGAAACTATTGTAAATACTGTAAAATACATTAATGTTCAAACATTTATGACAAAATAAAGTAATTGAGGTGATGGTAATCTACTGATCGTTTTCATCCCCTAGACTTTCCTATTTAAACTAAAATGTGTAATATCCCGGTAAATACGAGAAATTTCCAAAACCGTCACATAGTAAAGTATATTTATTATTGCTAGGTCTATTCATTCTGAAATTTATGAAAGGTATTTATGAAACACCCTGTATATATATATATATATATATACCGGTATATATATAACGATATGTATACTATTGTAAATATGTTATTTTTAACTAATAAAATATATAAGATTTAAAACTGTGGTCTCATTCTGTCTTCTCTTTGCCGCGCCATACGGTACGGTAAAATATGCGCGAGTTTAGCTGAGTTAGCCATTAAATAGGCCGCGCGGAACCGTTCTCACCAGTAGTGCTGAACCATAATACAGTTGGGCTATATGCGTCCCGGCCGAAGGCCGGTTCCTCTTAAAATTGCAGGCTCGCCATCGCTCGCCTGGAAATAATGAACACCTAAATGGCACAAAAGGTCTTAAAATTTACAACGAAATGGTGCGAAAGGTGTTAAAATCGCCAAACTAGTGGACCGAATGTCTTCTAATCTCAAAACTAGTGGGGCTAAACATTAGGGAGAAGGGGGTCCATAAAAACGGTCTGCCTCCCCTTAAAGTGGAACAGCCGCGTGATTGACCCAGCTTTCAGCTATTTCAGTACGGGTTGATGACGTGTCCCTTTGGCTTACTTCTACCTATTATTAAGCCGGTATCACACGAGCGCTTTTTCACTTAACATTTATCCTCAACACTGGTCTGGCAGCTTGTAAGGTCAACATTTAATATTTTTCGGCTACCTAAATTCATCTATCATCAGTCTAGTTTCCGATGTCAGTGAGAAATATTCCAGAAATGTTGCCAGAAAAATGTTGATCATCGAATGTTGACTCTAAAAGCTCTCGTGTGATACCGGCTTTATACCAGTGGTCAAAGGGTTACAGAGGGGTTGGTAAAGTACAAAGGATAATATGGAGATCAAACATACCCCCTTGATCGCTAGGTGGTTGTTGTTGTTCCCCAAGCTGCCTGGCCGAACAGCCCCAAGGCCCCGAGCAATTCCAAGGCCATAACCGAACGCCCCCACAGAACCCTCCCTGCCGACCACAATAAAGCCTGGGTGACCGAAGCCACTCCATGGCGGGGAGCTGAGGAGGGTGCGGAAATGCCCGGGAAACCAAAGCACCACCCAGGGCCCCTGTGCCCCTCAGCAA